>NDFG01000610.1:0-250000 GCA_002167245.1 Sporophila hypoxantha | reverse complement strand
GAGGTTCCTCTTCAATTAGCACTATTTATAACACAATGAATTTCCAAAAATGTCTTGTACTGCATTTTTCTCCTAGAAAAGCGGATGTGCATTTTTCACTCATGAAAATAGCTGGAGGAAAGGTGGTAACAAGTGCACACTTTAAAGTTTAAGCTGGAAAATTAAAATGCCTGGTTGCATCTTTTTGGCACCCACCTTTCGGATATTTATAGACATTGGTAAGAGACACTTGTTCCTCCACTCCAGAGCCTTCTCTGCTAAGACTAAGCACTGCCAGCTCTCTCACCCTTTCTTCACAGGAAAGATGCTCCAGTTTCTTATAATTTCTGTGGCCCTTTGCTGYATTCTCTGTAGAATGTCCATGTCTCTCCTGCAATGAAAAGCCCAGAATTTGATGCTCCAGGTGTGGCCTCAAAAGATCTGAATAGAGAAGACTCACCTCCCTCTACCTGCTYGTAACACTGCTCCTGGTTTACTCCAGTATACCATTATCCTTGTTTATGGCAAGGGAACGTTATGGCTTGTGTTCAACCTGATGTTCACCAGGCCCCTGCCCAGTTCCTTTTCTGCCAAGGTCATTTACAGCTGAGTAAATGACCTTGGCAGAAAAGGAACTGGGCAGAGTCATATTCATGCATGACGTGGTTCCTTCCCAGGTGCAGGGCTTTGACCTTCTCCTTTTTGAGCTACTCTGCATTAAAGCTCATTATTCAGTGTCCCCTATATCTTCTCATTGGGAAGGAGATGAGAATGGCAGCCAAAATGCTGCCATTGATTTAAATTTTCTGCTTCTGACTTGTGTTCGCAGACAGCCCCAGTATGGATCCAAAGATAGCAGGGTTTAAAGCAGCATATGGTCCTGCTCACACTCTGGAAGGGTAACAAGAGCATCACCCCTGAAATTGAGCTATTTTTCTCTTCTGTACCAAAATCTGTAACCATCTGCCTTGTGAACTTCAGTAAATTAATTTCGATAGTATCCTGGGAAGAAATTGTCTTACTTGTCATGMTGTCTTACTGTGACCCCCTGCCTGGCTTGCTAATTTGCAGAAGCAGAGGGAATCTGTCTCCTAGGGCTCATGGAAAAAAAAAAAAAAAAGTGGGATGATGAGACACCAAAGAAAACTTCTATCTTCTTTCTTCCTTCCTTGGAAAACACAGCTTATGTGAACAGTGGAAACTGAGGACAGACAAAACAATCATGCTTCTATGCAGAAATATCTCAAAATTGGTTATTTAAAGTAATTATTTATCTGAATACTTTCACAAAGAAGTAATTTTGCATTAGTATTGCTAGAGTATATGAACAATCTCTGATGTARGATAAAAGAGTTGATCAAGTTGTGGAGAATGAAAACCAAATTCTTGAAAATTAATCTTTAATTTGTTGATATTGTTTTGTTCATATTTTAGATTCCTTCAGTGGGGCTATTGTTATTTTAAAATATTAAGTTTGAGGTAATTATTAGACAGAATAAACTGTTTTATTTCCTCCTTTGGTAACCGGGTTGTTTTTTTTTTAATATAGAACAAGACAATCTTTATCCTTGAGATTAAAAACCATTATTGTAAATTTTGCAGACAAAAATGTTACATTACTTCTAATATCATATCTCTATAGAGCATATCTTAGTTGCCTTCTCRAGAGTATTTTAGCTGCTGGGAGAACAAAGACAACAGTACTAATCTTACAAGTGCTACTATAATATTAAATATTAATATTTCTAAATATTTCACTCTGTATTGAAAAATGCAACATTCTGTTTTGGAATAAACCAGTAGATTCTTTGAACATTTAATTAGCCATTAGAATTTAGGGGCTTGAATTTTTACAATATTTCTGAATATTATCAACGTGCTAKTGACTTAGTTAAATGTATCCTTTTTATTTGCAAATGCCTATTTTAATTAATTTTATACAAAATCTCCTGAAATCCTTCCACCCATTTCCAGAAGGGTCTGGAAGAGTGCATGAAAACTGATTTGTGTAGAGAAAGAGAAACTTGGCTCCAGGGCAGAGTCTGTAAAATGTTCCCACATGAAGTCCAGGCATGTGTGCAACCCAGGGCTCTGGACACCCCATCATCTGGAACAATGCTGGAGCCAGGACTGCTGAACATTCCTTCTTCCTTTTGTCCTTTCCTTTCTTCCTTGCTTCCTTCCTTCCTTCCTTCCTTTCCCCCTTCCTTTCCTCCTTTTTTCTTCCTTTTTCTATTTCCCTCCCTCTCTTCAATCTCTCTCTCTTCTTTTTCACTCTACCCCTTATTCAAAATGCACTCCCAAGAGTTTATACTATAGGGGACTAACACACCAGTTTCCACTGTATATAATTTACTAATATAATTTTATACATTTTTTGTAGATTCCCTGAATTTTTTGCTCTTTTTTAACCATGAGTATCTGCATACCTGGTTACTTCCCTTTCCTTCAGGACTGGCCACCACAACATCCCATTGATAAACTACTAAAGAAAGACCACATGAGTCTCCATTTTCTTATCAATTTGGGGGGAGTTAATAAAAAAAAAGAATTAGGAAAAAAATTAGAATTATTTGATCCTATATTTTTTTGAGTGACATCCAAATTAGACCAGAGGTAGATAATTATAGTTCAAGCAGTACCAATTTTACACTGGACTCTAAATACTCAGTTTAAAGCTATCCTACTATCTTCAACATTTATTAGAACTACTATCACTGTAAACAGTGTGAGTTCTTTTTCAGCAGCAACTCAACATAGGTTAGTACAGCTATTCCACAATTTAATCRGTCAAATCTCAATATTTACTGGAGAAGCAAAAGAAGTTAAGTAGGATGACAGACTAATTACAGAATCACAGAATCARAAGGTTGGAAGAGACCTTCAAGATCATTGAGTCCAACCTGTTCCCTACCACTTCAACCAAACCATGGCACCGAGTGCCACATCCAATCTTTTCTTAAACACATCCAGGGATGGTGACTCCACCACCTCCCTGGGCAGACCATTAAAGAGAAAAAATTATCTATGACCTTAATYAACTGAATTGTCTTCTCTTTGTTAAATCATGTTCTTTGGACTCCTAGATTGCTGACTAACTCCTCCTTTGGCCACTACAAGATTTAACYAGAGCTATTGCTCAAGGCTCTTTCCAACCTGGCTTTGAACACTTCCATCTCTGGATGGAGTTCTGAGCAACTGGTCTGATGGAAGGTGTCCCTGCCCATGGCAGGGGGTTGTAACCAGGTGATCTTTAAGGSTCCTTCCGACCCAAACCATTCWATGATTCTCAAATTTTTCAAACATTTGTATACTTATATTTATTTCCATTGTGTTCATTGTGTTGAAATACATTAAAAACTCCCCCCAAACCCTTTTAGAGTAGAAAATTCCTTCATTTCTGGAAGACTGAGAGCTTAATTTGTGGATTAAAAGTTTATTTTCTGTAACAAAATAAACTTGTATTGCAACATGAACTAGAATATGTAATTGTTATACACAAGGAGTGAATTCAGTGGAGTGGAAACAAAATATCAAACAGGGAAACTCAATCTCTGTAAGAACTAGATGAATATAGCATCTTTCTCATATTCTTATTTCTTGTTTGGGCTTTGCTTCAAAAGAGTGAAAGAACTTATGAAAGACACAAGTATTAATATAATGAGTGATATCWTCAGTGTCTGAGATTTTTAGTAGAGAAAATGTCATAAAGAGTAGAGTTTTCTTTCTTGTGCCTTGTTTCTCATAAGATAGTAATTTAATTTGTGTAGAAAATGGAAAAGTTACATAAATAGATAAAAGTAGAGGAAACCAAGAAAAAATAAAACATGCCAAAATATATTTTTTATAATAAAAGCACAATGTTGTGTTGATATGAGATAATTAAAATAACCAGTGAAGACCAACTATTGCACTTTCTAGGATATTTGAAAAATGCATGAATACATGGACACTGAAAACTGTATAATTAACCCAGCATAAGCCTTATAACATAATTTTAAAAAATTTGCTGCTATACAGTTCTAGGAAATGTAACTGTGGTCTAATATGATTCACATTCTGCAGGAGTTTGAACTTTCTTTCTCAGATCACAGAGAAAATCAGCTTGATTTTTCTGTGGATTAAAACAGCTTTTTATCTATCACTGTTATCTTTCTGTTTTTGAATGAATCACTGTCTGTGTTTTGCTGCAAATGCCAGGCTTCAAGAATTGATTGTTATTTTGTTGCTTTTCATTGCCTTGATACTGCAGGGCTTTTTATGTCTGAATCTATTCTAGGTTCTAAAATYATATTGGAGCTTAGCTTATTTTTAAAAAAGACTTCTCTACAAAACYTTGAGAGCATAGCAGCTGAACATATCTGAGCATTTGTACAAAGAGTTTACCTTACTGAGACATCAAGGATACTGTATRCTCAGAGTGCTTTCTTTTCTCTCAACATCCTCCTACTCTGGTCTTCCCCAAAACTAAAACTCAAAGAAAGAATAAAAAAGTGGATACACATATATATTTTAAAATATTCATGAAACTATTTGCAGTTTTTCCACAAAAACAATTATTTCTGTCATTTCAAAGGAGTAACTTTGAAGAGTACTGAGTTTACATTAAAGGACTAAAACTTTTATGGTTAAATGACATTTTTATCCAATTAAATATAAACCATATATTCAACAATTCATGTGCTGAAAATATTTTGAATAAACCAAAGCGTATTAATTAAATTAAAATCCAGCTAGTATTGTCTGACAAAAAATAATCCAAAACYTGTGAAAATTTTTTTTAAAGTTTTTCTATTTCCTAAAATAATATCGAGGCTTTCAATTTCAGAATAACTTTTGGTCTTTGAAATTCAAATAAAAAAATTAAAATTAAATGTATTAGAAACCTATGAAAATTCTGCTCTTCATGTCAAATCAGTCACTAAATCCAAAATCAGTTGTTCATGTTGCTCATGTTGCTCATGAGCACTGTGTAACATAATGGTTTACTTTAGTTTTTGACTGGCAGGATTTCTATTTTTTTCTTTAAGTGTCTATCACCATGTACTGTGTCAATGCCATATCTCAATTTTCGGTTTTACATCATGAAAAAACACTGTAGGTCTCAATGTTGCATAATGAAGAATGAAAAGATGTTTTAAACCTGTCTCTTATACACATCTAGATGTGTATAAGAGACAGTCTCAATGTTGCATAATGAAGAATGAAAAGATGTTTTAAACCATCCACAATTCTAACTGTCAGATTTATGCCCAGTAAAGGAGCTTTTGGGCCAAGATCTTCCTTTCTCCATAATGTCCTTAAATRATGGGGATTGCTGGGTACCTTCAGGTGGGAGTTGTAACATATTTCCTAGTGAAAGACCTAAAGCTGTTCTAAGAYTGAGCTGGAAATGTCACATTCTTTTTAGAACTGAAGTGCGAGTAAAAATGATCCTGTTGGAAGCTCAGATCTGCAATCTTCCACTTGAAGTCTCATAMGAGTTTTCAAGGGACCAAACTGCTTCAGTTCATACATATGAACATTCTGGATAAGGCACACATCAACAGGCACTCACAAGTAGGTGTACTGAGCTCTATGAAATAAAAACAAGTTTTGGTTGTACCAAACTAGTGTTGGTAGAAACATAAAGACAGGTGATTTGATTGCTCTGTTGGCAGCTGGATAGTTCTGATGCAATCCCYGTGTGATTTCTTAAAGCTGTACCAGTAAAAGCAAGACATTTCACTATGTATTGCCAAGAASTTCATAAGGGATCCACAAAAGCCACCGTGCTCAGCCTGTGACCCCCAAACCTCACTGTTCACCTGGCTCCCATGAYGAGGAAGGGGAAAATGCAGGTGTTAGGATGAATTTCTGTGCTCAGGAACAGGGCAGGAGGGCAGCAGCGCCCTCAGGGTTCTGCCTTTTCTTCAAACTCACTCTGCTTCCCATGCCTGGAGGCAGGACAATCTTTGCAACTCAAGATGAATATGCAGGATTGAAGCTGTAAAATGGTTTTGGCAGAGTTATCATGAGCACCTTTCTTCTCTAAATGTGCACTTCRCTCTTTGCTGGGACTTCTACGTGGGAACCACTTTTTAGTTGAAAATGAGGCCATGAGTATGTGTTGTATCATCRGTGCAACTACTCTGTCCAGGGTTTCTGTGGGTAGGTGAGCAAATCACTAGACATTTGATTTCTGGTCACATCAGCAAAAAGTGTGTTTRGGTTTAGAGGAGTCTTTATTTCAATTTTTCAATTCTTTTTTTTAGATATTAATCAAGCCATGTTAAGACTGCTGRGTGAATTCTGCTGAAGTATTGTCCYCTCTATAAGGTTGGTAACTCATCCCTAARTGGATCCATAAAGGAAATATTCTAAGATGTGAGAAAATATATAAACAGATTATAGGGAAACTTAAGCTCAGTAGCCATTTTTAATGTTGCTTTATTTACTTTTTGAGGGCATTCTGAAATTTAGAATAAATGAGGAAAATATAGCCTACATAAATTGGGTAAATGTTACATTACATTAGAAAGCAGTTATTTTTAAACTCCACACTCTGTATGTGTACTAGGGAGATCTTGTTGACATAAAAAATGATTGAATCATGTAAMTGCTCAACCCTTWGCTCAKCTTGAAATAAGMRATAAATTCAGAATTAAATTWTTGTTTCTAACAAAAAAATCAGGCWGRTATGTAGTATATATTAAGCAGGAAACAGTAATTATTAAATAATTYTCAGTACATATTCCTGAAGTATCCTGTTTATCTTGGAACCTTATTAATTTATAGCAGATTTTCCTATTTTTAATAATAATTGTATCACCAAAATTATAATCTTCTCAAATACAATTTGTTCAGGAAAATACAAAAGCAGTGCATTAGTAAGAATTACATTATATATTTACAGCACCTCAATTTAGCTATGTAAGAGAAAGTATTTCTTAAAGTATATATCCAAACTATGATTGGTTATTTTGCAATGGAAAAGGTCTCTGTGGGTAATGTTTTTCCTTTCTCGTTTTCCCTAATTTCTTTTTTGCTTCATAAGGTTTTGTGCTTGAATCATTCAAAGAACTATATTTACAATGCAGATATTTTAGATTTGTTTTTGTTGCCATATGAATGCTGAGCATTTCCTTCAGTATTGGGCATTTTCTTTAATATTTTTGGCGACAAGGCATTTTGGAGAGAAGTACATTCTCATAATGGACAACTTATGAGTCATAAAAGTCAGAAGTTGCAACAATAAGCAAAAGTGCAAGCCAACAGACCTTCTGAATTAGAGAAATCRTGTTTGGAAGAAGTTTCTGGATACCATCCAGTCCACCCTGCTGCCTGAAGCAGGATTATCATCGATACTACAACAGGGTAATTTCTTCCAGAATTACACTACCTTCTTCCCTGTAAAATGCTTTCCCTAATTTCCAGTCTGAACCTCTCCAATCACAGTTTGTGGCCATTTCTCCTTGTTGCACTCTCTCTTCTGAGAAGAGTTTGTCTCCATCCTCTCTCTAAAACCAGCAGGAGTAGACTTTCATTAGATTGCCCCTTAGTCCAAGCCCAGCTTTCTCAGTAGAACATGTGCTGAACCACTCTGGCAATCCCAACAGCTCTCTCAAGGATTCCTAATAGTCTCTCAACATTCCTTTCGAACTGCTGCTGTTTCAAAGCAGTATTATAAAGGCAGATTCAGCAGTACRTTAAAGGAGGCAAACATACTTTCCCCTAGAAATGCTATCTGTGTAYTGTAGCCCAGAATTCAGTCTGCTCTGCTTGAAAAAGGAGACCACACTAGGCCCATATTCAGCCTGGTATCCACTGTAATATTCATGCCCCTTTTATCTCAGCCTGTCAGTTCCCARGTGCTGGGTTATTCTGTTTCAAGTATAGCCTTTTGCATTTCTCACTGCTGAGCTTCATCAAATTACTTGAGACCTCAAGTTTATCAAGATGCCCAAGAAGTGAAGCTCTGCTGCTTACTCTCAGTTTTCCCCCATAATTCAGTGTTGTCTATAGGTGAATTGCAAACAACCACATCATAGATGAACATGTTGGATATGGCTGGACTCTGTCCCATCCCCTGGAGTTCTCTGGTCATTGTCATCTGCCAGCTGAACATGAGATTTTGGTTAAGATCACTGAGCCCAGGGGTCCAGCCAGATTCCAGTGCAACTGCTAGTCTGTACTTCATATTCCAAAGGAGAACTGTGGAACATGAAGCCTT
Source organism: Sporophila hypoxantha (assembly GCA_002167245.1). Taxonomy (NCBI): domain Eukaryota; kingdom Metazoa; phylum Chordata; class Aves; order Passeriformes; family Thraupidae; genus Sporophila; species Sporophila hypoxantha. The sequence continues at coordinate 241,809 of NDFG01000610.1, read as the reverse complement.
ACTAAATTGAAAGTATGTCATATGCACTCTACATTCCTTATCTACAGTTAGGCAGGAACCACTGCTTTCTCCACAGAGGCAGAAAAAAGTATTTCTGTTTGCAAGGCCATGTGGTATTTGTACCAGTGAACTAATCCAGAGTAAAACTATGGAGAAAAGTAGGTGTTTTTCAGGCTAGATCCGTTCACTACTCTTTTCTGTACAGTACTTGTTACCAAAACTCTAAGAATGGTAGAAGGTCAAGGCTGTGACTCAGAATTTCATGCCTAGAAGAATGAAATAAAACAATACTACAAATTATAGTTTCTCAAAAGAATCATGGATGGATTGGACCACTGGCCCAGCTGGCTACTATTTTAACCTACCTTTTCTTGTGGCTTCCTTGCACATTACAGAGGGATGGGAATATATGCTCCATATATGCTTTGCACTCATGCAAGAACACAGACTGTCTCCTCAGCAAAAGTCATTAAAACTACTGATTACACTATAAATTATTTTAGAATACCAGAGTTTTATAATTGTTATTTATCATCATAAAATACCTGACTATTACCCAGATCTCACTGAGCTAGGATCCCTGATCAAACTTCATCAGGAATCAAATTCCCATTRCTAAAGGACTTTATTATTAAAAGAAAAGATCAAAGAAAGAGAAGCCACAAAAGTAGAAGTGCATTATTTGGAAGCTAGTAAGAAAAGTCTTATGTCTGTGAGAAATGGCATATCCTTTTCTTGGAATATATMTAGCTTCATAGGTGACATTTTTGGCTTCTTTTGACACACACACATGCACAAAGGAATAGAAAGATGAAAGGTTTAATTCACTCCAGCAGATCTAACTGAAAAGCTTTAAAATAGTTGTGTACTTCTGAGTGTTTTGGCTTTCTGCCAAGCCCATAAAAYAAGGTTGTGGTATTTTCTTTCTGTCCATAAAAAAATGAGGCATGGAACGTTTGACCTTGCTAGTTCCCCCTCCACTTCATTTTTTTTTTTTTTATTTTGAAAAAAGAACTATGAAAAAAAAACTCAGAAAAAATCTCAGACTCATGAGAAGCAGCATTTTAAAGCAGAATGCTCGTAAATTTTGGAAGGATTTTCTTATTTACATCATTTCTCAGTCWAATGTATACTTTTGATTGTTTTGGAGTAATAAATACTAAAACCAGGAYCAATGAAAATTGAGGGAATAAAAAAGCAATTAAAATTCTTTTATTCTTTCATCCAATGCAGAATATGCACACATCTTCCTTTCTAGAGATTTTTAATTGAGTGGTCAGGCAGCCAGCTTGCCTTGTTTCACATGCATTTTATAATATATCCTCAACTGCCTCTGAATACAGAATGATTTTTTTGTTTTAGCTCATATTAATTGCTTTCTATTTTGCCACAATTTATAGTTGGTGGCTTTATGATATAGATGTAAACATTTATTAATTGCTCAATAGCTTTTTTTGTCTGACCTTGTGTCATTTCTGTTGGTCTTTGAAACTGAAAGAAATTCCRGTAGGTGCTGAGTGAGCAATGAGCTGTGAGAGGGCAAAGAACTGCTGAAAATCTATTGTCCTTGGCCTGTTTTCAAATGACAGCTCTCTTTATTGACCATGCATTTTACAAAGACATAAGCARGCTCCCATTTTTCAAAGTTCCAAGTCCCCTGAACCTTAAAACAGGCTCAGATTTCCAAGTGCTTTGAGAGCTTTTGAAAATTTAAGGTCTTTTTTTTATCCAAACACTGTACAAGTATTAGCAGATTTACAGATTTCTTTAACTTGAGAACTTTGCCTGAAAGGTGGTATAAATGGGTTCATCCTTGTTCAAATGAATGTTMAGAGAAGATAAACCATAGAGAAGTTTTTTAACTATGTAGGAAATCCTCTTTTGTCCAAGAAAGAGGAWAAGACTGTTCAGTGGGTGAACATGTACTCTTTATAGATGCCAGAGACTTGACAAAGCAATATCTTGAGATGAAGTTTCCTCTGTTATTGATGAACTTCAAATCACTGTGTTARAGAGCTGCCCAGTATGAGGACCAGCTCATATTACCTTATTTAAAGTAAATAGAACACTTCATGAATAGAAGAGAAGCTTACTTAAAAGAGTTCATCACATGGCTTACCAGAAAATGAGGAAAAATATTTGATTTTTAAAAACTTACAGTCAAAATAAATTTTTAAAAACAAATTCTGCAGGTATAGGTGAGTGCCATAATTTCCTATATAACAGAACATTTTTTATCTCTTCTGCAATCTTAATTGGCATATGGAGTGCCAATTAAAATTGTATTTTATGTAASTATTTCTGATCAAAACTACCCTTTTGATTAAGAAAAATGTTAATGTTTTGTTGACCATAAATCACATTGATTTTACTGTTATTTCTAATAATATTTCCTGGTTTCCAGCAGCCAATATGTTTTGAAGGTTTTTTTCCTTTATTTTATTTATTTTGTACTACCACAATTGTTTAAATCTATAAGGCAAATTTAAACTATACTACTAATCACCTAAAAATTGACCTTTAGGTGTAGATTCAATAGCTCTAGTAATTTTTTTCAGTGTTTTGTGTAATCAGTWTATTCAATTCAACTTTTGCTTATTGCAGCATTCTTTTTTTTATTCTCATGCAACAACAAGCCTATTTTGTGTTCTAATATTAACCTGAGATAAGTAATTTAAATAAAAACGTTTTATTTCATGAAAAGGAAATCTTTGGTGTTAGATCTAGCTGAGATGTTGAAATATATGACCAATATACTGTMAAGAAAAATTTCCTTTCCTATAACAAGAACTTAATCAATAACCAACTTATGTACGTCATGGCTTAGTGTTAGGGCAGATGACCCCTTACATATTCCCTTAAGTAGAGTTTTTATTTTATGAGGTATTTGTGCCTAAAAATACAGAATGCAATCCATGGAATAGATTGGAATCTTAAAATCTCTTTGAATCTTTGATGACACCATACTTTTTCTCACTACTAATGGAAAAAAACAGACATTATAAAACAAATTAATCTTACCATTCATTATTTGGTCTTAAGCTCCATTTTCATTCAGTTTCTAATTTYTCTACCCTCATAGATATATTTGTGTTCAGTCTGTGCAATCACCATGATTATGGCACTACTACATGGATCAGGAGTAGGTGCATTACCTTGGTTTTTCTTTCCTCAATATATTTATAATTTTCTTACSTACCACTGGGCTGACGGGAGTGCTGGCACATCCATAGTTTTGAATTTAGTATCTAAATAAAAGATGAATAAGAAGCTGGAATTTCAACTTACAGATTAGGCAAAATGATCTATTATAAAATAAACCACAGAATGTAACACATATTTCAATTTTAAGACAGAACCAACAGACATACTGGAACGTGTGAGTATGTGGAAAAGTGCCATTATTTTCATGAATGTAAACTTAAATCCCACTTATATGAACACCTGTTCTTCCTATAGTTTTCATCTTAATTAGTTTAGGGAGGCTTGTATCTCTGAACTGAGAGTACCTCTATCATTTTGACATTTAATTTTGTTTATCTTTTATAAATGTCTTATAAGAGAATCATTTAGCATCTGTTATCTCCTAACATCTGTCTCAATTAGCCATTGTTAAATATATTCACAAGACATTAAAATTCAGATMATTTTTCTCCTCGTAAATCATAAATAGATTTAATTATTGATGCAAAGTTCTTACCATAACAATTGCTCAATGAAGATTTAAAGAGTTCTTACATTTAGACTGGATTTACCAAGGGAACTCTCTTTTTCTCCTACAGCTATGAGGGAATATTTAATAGCTAGTGCTTTGCTTTGCTTMTGCCCTTGTTTAAAAACCCTTTTTTCTTCTTAGTTTTTCCATATAGCAATTCCAGCAAATAAAAAAGCAATAGGATACATTTTTGTACTATTAAAAAAATATGTATTGGAGGGGAGTGACAGCCTTTTTAAGAAATTATGAAAAAAAGTCAGCAGAACTGAGAATAGTGAGTATCAATGTTATTGTAGTGCAACATAAAAGAATATAAAGTATAAGTAACGTCATAAGTTATTGCCTAAGAAACATCAGGATTAAGTAGTTACACACATGCATGAACAGGCTYAATTTATGAGTACAGCAGTTGCACTATGAACTGTCACAGCTCAAATCAAAATTCTTGGGAATAAGATTTTAGTCCTTATGCTTAGTTGATTGGACATAAAGCTACTAATGAATCTGCTTCTATCCAGTTGTCACAGGGACAATGTTGGGTGGAATTATATATTATCATCAATGATGAAAGAAGCTGTAAATAAGAGTCCATTCAGACAATGAACAGTTCAGCAATCTGAACTATCCAACTTCTTGTCCAAAAGACCTAGAGGTAAAAAAAAAACTTAGGGAAAAATATTAATTTTACATTAATCCAAACCTAGTTCATATTCATCCAATTACTATATGGTTACTATATATTATACAACTAAATCATATATCACCAAAAATTATTTGTTTCTGAATGGAATAAAAGGAAACTGTAGTGTTGGAGATTATTAATTTGTTAGTCCATGAAAATCCATATAAAATATTCCCAACAGCTACATAGGTGAATGATATTTCCAATGTTTTAATATAATTTGGAAACTTTGTTTAAGTCTCTTTCTATGAACAGTTATTATATTTATTTTTTTYTACATTTTGGTGGATTAATGCTGACTGGACACCAATGCCACTCTATACCTCCCTTTCCCAAGTGGACAGGGGGAGAAATTATAATGAAAGGCTTCTGAGTCAAGAACACTGACCAATTACAATCATGGGCAAAACAGGCTTGACCTTGGAAAATTAGGTTAAATAATTACCAATGAAATCAGAGTAACATAATGAAAAATAAAAGCTAAATCTTAAAACACCTCTCCTGTACTTCTCCTTTCTTCTTAGGCTCAGCTTCACACCTGTTTTCCTCTGCCTCCTGTCCAGTAGTGCAGGGGGACAGAAAACGGGGATTGCAGTTGGTTCATCACACATGGTCTCTGCCACTTCTTCCTCACARTATTCCCCTGCTCCAGCARAGTGTCCCTGCCATGAGAGACAGTCCTTCATAAACATCTCTAGTGTAAGCTCTGCCCATGAGCTGCAGTTCTTCACAAACTTCTGCAGTGTGGGTCAGTCCTTCAGGAGCAACCCGCTCCAGGTTCTGCCAGGAGGCTGCTCCAGCATGGGCTTCCTGTGGGCTCATAGTCTCCTGGCATCTCCCTCTCATTGTGTGGGGCTGCAGTTGGATCTCTGCTCCCCTGTGGTACTCCATGGGCAACAGGGGAATCTCAGCCCTTCTCCATGGGCTGCACCATGGGTTGCAGGGGAATCTCAGCTCTTGTTCCTGGAGCACCTCCTGCCCCTCCTTCTGCACTGTCCTGGGTGACTGCAGGGCTTCCCTCTCACACATTTTCAGTCCTGCTCTCTGGATGAAGTTGCTTGTCYCTCTTGCACCGAGATTGAGACAGGAACAGGTGAGAGGCAGGATTGTAGAAAAGGCAAAGAAGGCTTTAAAAGAACCACATGGTTTTTATAGAGTGGTACAATAGGTTCTATACTATTGGCTAACTAATAAAAACATCTTCCTCACACACTGWCCTTGAGAGGAACAGAAAAACAAAGTAGAAAAACACCACCTGCAAATTGTTTATACTTAACAAGTTATCACATCTTTCCGACTCCCTAAAATTTCTCACAAYCCACTGTGAGAAACGCTTGCCATTTCTCTCTCTCTGTCCCATGGCATCCACAGTTGCTCATGTGCAATAAATTTTCTTCTATAATACACTGTCTCAGGGCTCAGCTTTGGCCAGAGGTGGGTCTGCCCTGAAGCCAGCGGGCATTGGCTCTGTTGGACATGGAAGAAGCTTCCYGCACTTTCCCACAGAAGCCACCCCTGTAGCTCTCCCACTACCCAAACCTTGCCAGGCAAGCCCAATACCCACATTTATTTGTTAACTGTTCCGTATGTCATCAAGAAATCAACAGATGTTGTTTCTTCAGAAAGTTAATAATTTCTACAGTAATTTTTAAAAAGAGACGCTCAAACTTCATATGTTCAACATTTTGCTTGCAGATAAATCTGTGACTTTTAATGTGATGGTAGTTATATGAGCATATTTGTTCAACAGTTTATACAAGTGTTTTGTACTAGTAGGRTCTTGGCATAGTATTTGATGAGTCTTTTTATTAAAGTGCATTTGCTAATTTCTATTGCCATGTCCATATTTCATGGACAGGTACACCTGACATTCAGGCTTCTCCTTGATGTTTCTGAATGTATTACTAGAGGTATACATTTGACAACCTGACTTGACTCATGTGATGTATCACAAGTGATTTAAAAATTTTTGTATCTAATTTGCTATGTACATCATGTGATTGTTTAATTTGGGCATCTAATATGTTTTGTTTGCAAAGAACTCTCTGAAAACACGTGAATGGAAAAAAATGTTGGAAATGTTCCTGTCTTTGTATTTTAATGTGTTTTGATTCTTTCTTCTGAAGTCCCTGACCTATACTACATTTTCCCCTCCAGATGAGTTTATTTGCTCTCTTCAAAGATTACCTCAAAAGTTTCTTTTTCTACTTTCCATCTTTTGCCTTGCTGTTTCTCTACAGGCTATTGACTTGTAGTTATTTTCTGCTATAAATAAGTAATGTTTTCATGCAGCTGTATTTTTCCAGGAATATATCTAGTTAATGAAAAAGTATATGCTCATCTAAGGTCACTAAGGGTCATCAGATATTCCCATGTTTATTGWTGCCTTGTCATATAATGGATGGCCATTATGCAGTCAGAAGGAAAATCACACATATTACAGTCTTGGGGAATGTGCTCTACTCATTTTTTCAACCCCATGAATATTGTAGATGATCTTAAATTTAGCAGGAGAGTCCTACCTAGATTATAGTACAATATTAAATAAAATACGCTATTTATTTAAGTTTAAAATTTTAAACCTGGTGGAGTTCAGTTCTGTTCACCAGGACGTGTGGTCTTCTCAATTTGGCTGTTCATCAAACCAGTGTATTTACTCTATAATATGTAAGGCTTTCTGTGGTTTTCCTTTGCTTCTAATAATTTGCCAGTCAGGTAAAATGCAGCAGGTTTTTTTACTAATATGTAACAATTTAGAATGTTTGCTTATTTCTTGCCTCTTGGGATTTAGGATTTTCCCTTTCTTTTATTTTTTTCTTTCTACCACAAACTTTTTCTTCCATTTTTTGCCTAAGTGATGGAACYATGAGAGAGWCAAYAGATGTGGCTGGAATGGGGTGGAGGTGGAAGAGTGCAGTTTGCTGCCATCTCTTAACTGGGGGACTCTCCCTTGGAAAGTGCAGAGATACCACGAAATTCTGGCAGGGGGTCAGGGGTTGGGCTCAGTCCCCTCTCCCTGTTTGGCTCTCTGGATTGGAGTGGAGTCAGTTGTGGTTTTGCTGGCAGACTGCTGCTGCCCAGGGCATTCACTGCCACTGCAGAGTTTTTGTCCTTCACTGCTTCTTCTGGGTGAGCCTTTGCTTGCAGGAGCAGCTGCTGAACTGGGACCTTTTCAACACCCGGCCTCATGGGGAAGAGGGCCCCGACTCCCTCCCCCTCTCTGGAGGAAGCGTCTCCCAGCTGCTTGCGGAAGCCTGTCTGCCATTGCCCAGCTCTGCTGTTCCTGCTGCTGCTTTGGGCTTTTTGCTACGCTTTAACTCCATGTCCTCCCAGAGCCCCGTGGCTCCTGTCACAGCTTTGGAGTCTTTGCTACACTTTGTTTTGCCACCCTCGGTGCACATGCCTCTGCTGTTCCAACCTGCTGCTCTGAGGTTCTGCTATAGTCCATTTTGCCACCCGGAGCGGCCCTGAGACTGGCTGCTGCCTGAGAGCTTGCAAGGAAGGCCCCTTTCCTTGGGAAGGAAGGCCCTTTCCTTGGGAAGGAAGGCCTTTTCCTTGCCCTCCCTCTGCTGGAGCTGCCATTGCTGTGTGCAGAGGCGGCTGAGCCCGCCCCACAGCGCCCCCTGCAGCCGCGGGAGAATCATCGCACCTGCTCTGCCCGGCCAGGAGCCACCAGCGCCCCTGCTGGCCGTGACCGGAACTGCACCCAAGGGGAAGCACTCGACAGCTGAGAGAAGGGGGTTTTATTGTTTATTGTTTACTATTTTATTGTTTTATTGTTTATTGAGTTTCTGGGCTTGTTTCTTGTTGCTGCCATTTCTGCTGTTTGCTTGCATTGTTATACATATATGCACTAGTAACGAACTATTATTACTTTTGCCATATCTTTGCCTGATAGCCCTGTAATTTCAAAGTTACAATAATTTGGAGGGAAGGAGCATATTTTCTGTCCCAGGAATGTTCCGAGATTGCTTGGCAGGCACCTGTCTTTTAAACCAAGACATTTTAAAAGCCCTGTTTCTTCTGAGTCAAAGAAAAAGCGAATGATAGTGTAGTAGATGAAATAATAGATGAACTCCAGTGGTACTGCACTTCAATTCTTCCAGTGATTTTCAAGCCATTTTTTTTCCTCATTCAGGATTATATCAGATGCATATTTAAAAATGCACAGGAAKTAATATTTGTGATATTTTACTTCATGATTTTTCTTCTCATACATGATTGAGGTAATGAGTGCGTACCCACCAGACTTACACTTATATTCCTTTTAATGTGTCAAGAGAGATCCAGAGTGTAAATACTGAGCAATAAAGAGGTTTTTTCCTATCAAAAATTCATAAGAACTTTTGAAAAATATATTGATTTCTTTGAGTTAAAAAACCCAAAGGTGCATTGTATTGTCCTAGAATAATCTTTTGAGAAGTGTCAGTTAGAATTCTATTTGATAAATTGTCTGTCTGATGAAATTTCTAACTACTGCAATCATTTTTATGTCTATGTTAAAGTAGTTAGATTTACTCAAACAACAAATTTAGGGTATACCCAAAATTTGGTTGGATATGTAACTGAGGATGAATAATTTCATCACTAAATATTTTGACTCAGAAATCAGTAACTTCAGGATATTTTTTTAATTTCACTTCATAGAGTCACAAAATGATTTGGGTTGAAAGGGATCTTAAACATTATCCAGTTCCTGCCATGGGCAGGGACTCCTTCCACTAGAACAGGTTTTTCAGATCCCCATCCAGCCTGGCCTTGAACACTTCCAGAGATGGAGCATCCACAACTTCTCTGTGCCAGTGCCTCACCACTTTCACAGGAAAGAATTCTTTTTTCTGTACATGTAACCCAAATTTCCCATCTTTCAGTGTAAAGCCATTTCCCCTTGTCCTGTCACCAGGACAGCTTCACTATAGGCCCCTTWGATACTGGAAGGTTGCTCTYAACTTTCCACTCAYCCTTTTCTTTGTCCAGGAGGAACAGCCTGAACTCTCTCAGCCTATCTCCCTAGGGGAGGTGCTCCASTCCTCTTATCAACTTGGTGGCCTCCTCTGGGCTTGCTCCAGAAATTCCATGTCCTGAGGAGCCAGTTATGATATTAGCTGCACWATGCAGCTACTCATTCTGTGCTTCTCATAAAAACAGGCAACACATAAYCAAATTTATTGATCTTTGTGCACATAAACTTCTTGTGACTTCTGCTCATTGCTTCTAAGGTTGTTTTCTGGTTTAGCATTGCATTATATTACTTATTAAAATATTGATTTAATTCCTTTATTTCTTTGTTGTTCTGAGTTGAACTTAAAAGGTGGCTCCTTGAATGTTCTTTGGGACAGGAAAATTGCAGCAAACTGCTCAAATGTAAAAGCAAACAATAACTGATTTAAGAATTCACCATAAAACCTTGATGACTTGCACAGAAAATTGAATGCAAATGAGGGAAAGAAGTGAGTTGTTTAAAAGTGTATAGATGAAGATAACAGAGACCAGGCTAGGTTTTACAAGAAATACATTGTTTTATGGAAAGGCAAAATTCTGTCATTTATCATAAGCTACTGCCTGCTCTTCTGGTGAAAATGTTCCCCTTTATAAATTCCAMTMAATGAAATATCTCCATTACAAACTCCTTGAGAAGTGGCCCTCTGGCATTAAATACAGAGGGAGAAGATACAGGCAGCAGAAGAAGCAKTATCTAATATTTTTAGTTGTTTTTTTCCCTAAAGTGAGATACTGATATGTATTCAAGTGTATCACAACCCTTGATGTTATAACCAGCTGTGGTTTCCTCTGTATTAAATGCTGTGATGTTTATTTCAGTCCTGGTAGATGTTAAACACATGCATGTTTTCCTTGGATAGAACRTTCTTCAATTTGTCAGTGTTCTTTCCTTTCAAGATTTGGGTTCTTGATTCAATGTTTTAYTTGCAGAAAACAACAGAATTCCTGAAATAAGGCTCCAAACAGCCTGTGATAACACCAAAATCAAAAGACAAGGCAATGCAATGCTGTCTTTGCCTCACTTTTTGAAAAGGACAAAACCTCACATTTTGAACTTRGTCAAAGGTTTGCTGAGCATCCAGACCTTCGTGTTTGGAAATTTGAACCTGATACATTCCCTGATACTGTTCTTAGCTTACMCAAATTCCATGCTAGACTACTGATGCTCCTAATGGAAAATTAGGACAGAGTTTCTGAAAGTTCAGTTGCTATGGCAACTAGTCATTATCAAATAACCTTGAGAAACATGAACAGCAGTAAAATGCATGTAATAGAGTTCTTAATTAAAAATGTCCATTGAAATAATAATTTTTGCAATGTATTTGAAGCTAGCTTTCTCTTATTTATTAGCATCAATATAGATTTAAGGTGCTCTTTTAAGCTACTGGCTTGATTTTTTTTTTCCAGACATAATTATTTTCAAGTGAAATGAAAAATGCCAATAGACTCACAGAAAGAAATTTTGACAGGATCTCTATAAAAGCAGGGGTTTTTTTATGTTCAAAACACATGGCAGGCTGCTAAATACAAGGAAAATATTCTTTGCAATATTTGCCACTGTGTATGTTCTGGTTTTACGCAGTGAGAAAAACAATTTCTAATGAGAAATAAATGGAGAACTGAGCTCCATGGTCACTTATATTTGAAYTTATTTGGTGTTCAACACTAAATATGGTTAAGTGGTGATTTTAAGTGTATTGATGACATTGACATGGATCATTTTTGAAAATAACATTTTTAAAAATTCAGTTTAAAAATAGTCATATATACTAAATACTATAAGGTMATACTGGGAAGGAAATYTAAAAAAATCCTGCTAGGTATTTMTCATATTTCACACACAGGACTGAATTCACTTTACACATGGGGATTGAAGGCTATCCATTTCTTTGCAATGAGTTCTTAGGTACCCCAGGACAATCAAAACTTAAGATAGCAGTGTTATATTACTTTCTGAAAGTAGATTGAGRTATAAACTCTCTCTATTATCTTCAGTTTTCCTAGGAACAATGAATATGAATTTTAATTTACAATACAAAATAATAGCCATCAAATCAGGTTTAGGAAAGTCTTTATTTTCATACACATTTTTAAAAAAATCAATCTCTTTAATAAGAAAATAACCTTTCTCAATGTTCATTTTGATTTCAGTTTCCATGTTGTGTAGAAATGTGTCAATTCTTCTACCCACAACATTTATTGAYATACCTAAACTATAGAGCTACCACAGAAAACACTCCAGATTATTCATGTAATTTTGCACCACCTCTAGATATATGTATTTTAGCAGGATGTGGATACTGGAGCCCAAAGTCCAATGATCCAAAATTCAGTAATCCAAGAATCTYAGAGCTGTTTGGAAACAGCATTGATCCATTAAAGACAACATTAAAATCAGTTACATACAAATACTGAGCAAATCAATTGTCTTTGTGACGCACTGCAAAATCAAAAAAAGGCTGCTTGACATTAGGAAATCAGTCAGCAAGGCTTTCTGTCATATTTGTAAAAGAACAGTTCCACTGAAACTGGATGGAGTTAAACTGGGAATGCTATACACTGTTTTCCTGTACTTGGAAGAAAATATGTTGCTTATGTGTTGTTAGAGTGCTGATTGAATATGTAGTGTTGAGGTTTCTGATGAACTACAGAAAAACACATTCAGGTAATAGACATGATGCTCAAGATGAAGAACTTGGAAAAGTCTCATAAAGCAACCAAACAGTATATTAAAAAAAAACCCAACAAAACAAAAACCACTATGCTCCCATATTTGGTTTAATGAGACATTGATAAAAAATTTAATAAGCAGGTGTTTAGAAAGCATCTATTGTCTCRGCAATATTATAATCCTCTTGCAAATTAAAATACTAATACTCCTAAGTGTATTTCTGTTAGCAAATTCCAAATCACTCCTCACTTTTATATGTGATAAACATGGAAAATGAGTACATTCAAATTTATAAATAAGATTAACTGTATGAATTTTAACTGCAGTAATGGCAGTCATTAATAATTGTCTTCTGCATGAATAAGACAGKAAATTATTATACCAGCATAACTTTAACCTCTGGTTGTTAGACATTTGTAAATAARTGGCAAAGAAATTTCAAACCAATATAATAGGTTTTCATGACATAGTGATGCAAATTAATATTCCATCTCTTTAAAATAAATCTGTGTTTAATCAATCTTGGTGGCAAAGTAATGTAGATAAAGTTCATATTTGCTTGCAAATGTTTCATATTTACTACATTCACCTACAGACAGTACATGGCTAATTTTACTAAAACTTCACCTTTTTTAGAATCATTTGAATTGTGCTGTTAAAAGAAGATTACCACCTTGTTTTCATTAGTGTTGCATATTTATCAGAAATATATCTCTAACATAAAATTACCATTTCTCTGTTCCATGGAATTAAAAATCAGCTAGCCTGAATTCCATGCTTTCAAAGATGCTTGCTTGCTTCTCTCCAGCAAAAAAAGCATTGAAGTTCAGAACTTTTTATTCTTCATTTGGTTTTTTGGGAGTTTTCTTGGGGAGTTTTTAAAATATTTTTTCTGCTTATATGTAGATTTAGTGGTAGAAAAAGAAAAGGGAAAAAATAGCTGATAACATTCCGTCTCTTCAGGAAACAATTTCACTTGAGTTATTCCAGAAATAATAAAATTTTAGAAGTAGTTTATTAATCACTTTTCTGCCAAAACATCATAAGGAAGCTCTGCTAAGATGGGTTCTTCAGAATTTTCAGAATTGCATGTGCCATGATGTTTTGTTTCAGAATTATACGCATTGTGACATTTCTTGGTTTTGTTTCTTGTGGTTTTTGGGTTTTTTGGGTGGTTTCTCTGGTTGTTTTTGTTGTTGTTGTTGTTGTGGGGTGATTGGTGGGTGTTTTGTTTGTTTAACTTTGGTTTTGTTTTCATGAAACAACACTTGCCATAGAAAGTTTCTAAACACTTTGGCAAAGCGTGGAGACAGAATTACCAGTATAATCAGAAAACATAATTAACTGCTAAAATAGAAATGAACACTGCAGAATTTGCTACACTGATGTTTACAAGCTCATCTATAATATTTTCCAGCTTTATCAGCTTAGAGACTCATTGTGAAAGTGTTCAATTTAATTCCTATTCATAATTTTATAAAATAAAAATTCCACTGGCAAATCAGCCAAGACTGAGATAACCAGGGCTGGGTGCCCCAACAATTCAAAGGCAGAGGAAAAAGTGGCTAATAATAATAAAACACATCTGAATTTTTTTTTAATCGTTTTTTTTTTGTTAATTTTCTCATCAGAGCCTCTAGTTGTGTACTTCTGGACTGATATGTTCACAATGGTTGAGATTTACAAGGACACAAGGGAGGCTTTCCTGGGTGATTTCCTTTTTTAGGCGTAGAACTTATAKCAGAACTCTATGGTTTATTAATGTCATATGTGAATCATGTTTAATTCTAAAATAATTTGTTGAAATCTAAAATAATAAAGAACACCTCTCCAAAAGTTTGCAATAGGCATACAGGCTGTTTACTTGCCACTTCTGACACTTACAGTGCAATATATTAGATGACCATAAATCTTCTGTACTCTTAAATTTTAAAGTTTTTCCTCTGTGTTACCTCACATTATAATCCCAGTTTAGCTGTGCATGTTGGTATTACCAAGGCTGTATTTTACACTCACATCCATCTAACCTCATACAAACAAATATAAATGTGTGTTACAGACATCTGTACATTTTTTAGCAAAAATCATCATCCAAACTGTATTACATGGCCAAAAACTAACTGGCAACAGCTACAAATATATTATTGTTATTTAAATTCATGTGCTCTTGTTCCACTTTTATTTRCCTTTCTTTTGAAACTACTAAAACCATCAGAATTTATATCTATTATTGCAGATCTCATGTGATTGTTCTTCAACTGTGTGCTTCTTCTCAAGTCTGTTTTAGTGATTTTGTTTGTTTGTTTGTTTGTTTGTTTTTAGTACCTGAATTGGATTGAAGATCTGAACAGAAAAGCTAATACAAAGCTGTTCTGCATACCACTCACTCCTTGGCAATGTCAACCATGTGCTAAAAGGTTTCTGAATTTGAAGATCCACAAGGAAGTCTTGCAGATTTACAAATGCCAACATTTTTATTCATCTTCAGTAAGTTTGCAGATGACATCAAGTTGGTCTAGGAGTGTGGGGAAGGCTCTGCAGAGGTATCAGGATGAACTGAATTGATTGGTTGAGGGCCAATTGTATGGGTCAACATAGACCAGGTGCCAGGTCCTGTTTTGGTTCAGAACAACCAGGCAGTACCACAGAAGCTTGGGACAGAGAGGCTGGAAAGCTGGAAAGAGGGTGGGGGTAGGTGCAGCAGCTGACAATGAGCCAGGTGTGCTCCAGGGAGCAACACAGCCATATGGCACACTGTCTGGATCAGCAGTGCTGTGGAGCAGGACCAGGGCGGGATGTCCCACTGTGCTGGGCTGGTTTGTGAGGCCACACCACCAATCCTGGGATCACTTCTGGCCCTCACTACAAGGAACACTTGAGGAGGCTGGAATGGTCTGAGAAGGAACACAAGTCTGCGATGAGGAGTGGCTGAGGGAGCTGGGGTGTTTGTGGCTGAACAAAAAGAGGCTCGGCCAGGACCTTCTGACTCTACAATCACCTGAAAGGAAGGTTTTTAGTTCAGGTGGAGTTCAGGCTCTTCTCCCAAGGAAATAAGTGACAGGACAGAGAGGAGATGCCTCATGTTTGCCAGGGGAGGTTATTAGATTATTATTAGGAAAAATTTTCTTCACTGAAAGGGTGGCCAGGAACTGGAACAGGTTGCACAGGGAAGTGGTGAATCACCATTCTTGGAACCTCAAAGAAATGTGTGGATGTGGCCTTTGTGGGTATGTATAAGCCAGTGCTAGGTTAATGGCTGGGTTCAATAATCTTTCCAACCTTAACAATTCTGCAGTTCTATTACTCTGTCATTTTATTTGTATTATTTCCAACAATATTCAACTGGTACATATCATACAGTAAGAATTCTTTTTTTTTTCCTCTGTAACACAGCTATAATCTTGTAACCAGCATAAAAGTGTCAGAGTGTCATGGTTTCCTACAAATGAATGAACCTATTCTATCAGCTCATAACAGCCAGTCTTTTTGCAGCTAGTTAAGAAATTTACAGTTTTCAGAACATCTGAGCATCAGAAGAAAATATATACTACCACAGGTCATGTAGCCRCATATTTCTCTTCACAGAGAAAAGCAAGGCACAATTCTTCCCAAGAATATTTCTGGGTTCACATTSTCTGAACCTCAGAGAAAGGAAAAACAATTCTTATATAATTTGCTGTGCCTGTGTTGTGCCAAAGTAGAATGCAACATGGAGATTGTTTACCCAAAGTGATGGTGTTTTGTTTCCTTGGCCTGTCAGGGCCTAGCTTGTGTGTGTGTGTGTGTCTGGACTGTCGGCTGACAGTCACGAGATTCTGTGCAGTGGTGCAGGGTGGAGTGCTTGGCAGATTCAGTTTAGATGTAATGTAATATAATGTAATATAATATAGAATAATATAGTATAATAAAGTAATTAATTAGCCTTCTGATAAGATGAAGTCAGATGCATCATTCTCTCTCCCCTCGTTGGGGTTGCCTGTGAATTCGATTGGTATATATATAAATATATATAGATAAAATAGTTTCTACATATATAGATAAAATAGTTTTTATTTTATCTATCTATCTATCCATCTAGCTATAGATAAAATAGTTTATCATGTACTAGAATATGTACTATTTAATACAATCATACATATATTCTCYTAAATTTTTAATGTACTAAATGTCAAATGCCTGTAAATTCTACAGTCTTCAACCCAGGTAAATAATAGGGTGTTGACCATGTTGGCTGTCATTGCTGTTATCCATTCCCTATATATATAGGGGAYAGTGTGAATGCTTTTCTCCTGCAATACTTTAATTTTATGGAAATCAGGCAATGGTTCACTGTGCAATAAAATCACATGGCGTAAAAATATTTTTATGTGACAAAAGAGATGTGCATTCTYTATTGTTATAGTCAATAACTGGTGTTAGGTTCAGTTCCATATGTGCTTCTTAAGATCCTTCATAAGGAAGGAGCATGGTATAACTTGTCTGAGAGATATTCATGTTCAGAAACTACTCTTAGAGGGTTTGCATCTCTCTGGGAAGTRACATCACAGATAGAAATACCTAGTGATTTTCCATGCTCTCTGACTGATTTCTCTTTTTGTTCATGTGAGAATCATCTTGTGAGAGCAAAGCATTAAGAACAAGTGGATTTAGACATTTTAGTAATTAATGTATCATCAATAATTTTATACTAGATTGATCAGGAAGGAAACCATYTTAATCACAGTGAGATACAAATTTTAAAAGAAAAACTATTCACTGAATTTAAAAGTCTTCATTATCTGTATATTTCATTCTTAGTTGTCTTGGAATAGACATAGAAATGCCAATTGTGATGATGGCTCCAGTTATATAGTTGTAACAGAGCTACTGGGCTCTACTGAGATTTTCTATTAGCTCCATGTCATTCATCAAATAGCTTTCAGATTACAATAACTTGCCATTTCTACTTATCAGGACTAGACTTTAACAGGCAGTTCAAATATTGATCCAGCAAGGCAGTGCATATCAGAGGTACTGGTCCTTCTGCTGTATCCTTTCTACCTTGATTGGGTCATTGATCATTTCTATTCTGAACAGAAATCACTGAAATCAGTGTTTCATTTCAGTGAAAAGTCTTCATTTCAAAAGCTTTATGAGACAATTTCCAAGTCATCTTTGGGTACAGTGGGCCTCAGTCTTAATGGTGTGAAGATCTGTTTGCCTGAAAAAAACAGAATTATCAGATTAACATTATTTAAACAACATATGAAGATTGTAAGTTTTAAATAGAGYATGAGGTAGATACCTATTTTAAATAAATGGGAATATTTTGCCCCTGCTGCTCCTTTTTTACATTGAATATCTGGAATGTGGGCATTACAGTGCTAAAAAAATGAGAAACGCAATAACCACTTGGTTTCTGATCAAGTTATTTCTTTACCCACATTTTGCATAAACTTGGCGCTTCAATTTGAAATCAGCAGAAATATAATTGTATTGATGTTAAGTGTCGCAGACATCTCTTTGTGAAAAATCRTTTCTTTAGGATTTTTCCTTCTGAGAAGCTSTGGCTTCAGAACTAGATGTAAACAATAATTATCTGCTGCTGTGGAATGCAACAGGTGGATCTGTGATTTGTCTCCTGTGGATGTTTGGGTCCGGTGACCACTCACAGCAGAGCTGGCTCTGGCTCTCTGTCAYAGCCAGTTCCTTTGTTATCATTCTTCCTTTTCTATTCTTAGCTTAGCCAGCTGTCTGGAAACCTTTCCTGCTATTTCTTTTTAGTATAACATATATAATATGTAATATATATACAATAAATTAATAATAATATATATAATAAATTAATAAATCAAGCCTTTTGATAATGGAGTCAACGTTCTCGTCTCTCACCTCACCTGAAAACCTCAGTGACCACTGTCACAGTTAAGTATATATTTTATGGCACTGATACTATAAACAATAAATAAACTTGAAAACCTAACCAATTATTTGATCTTAGAAAACAGAAAAATATATTAAAAGGTTTAGCACTGTYACAGTATTTTCTGTCTCAGTAAGGAAAGGTGCTGTAAGTAATTCCTCAGTACAATTTTCCTGATGTATGGTTTCTACAGAGAACAAACAGAAATATTTGATTCCTTATTTGAATGATTGGTGCAAAATCTTGTAATTATTCATTGCTAATATCTTCCTACTGCATGAAGAGTCAAAAAGATGGAGAGGTCAACCTCCCTGATCCTTACTTTTGTAAAAAGACTGACAGATGAGGGAAAAACAATCTGACACTGGCCATTGTTGCGTCAATAATTGAATAACTTAATTTGGCAATTATAAATGAGCTTTGGCCATGCTATCATTTTATTTCCATGTCCCTAAAGGCTGTCATAGATTTTCTACTGACAGCCTGCTATTTTACATGATGTCTGTTTCAAGGCAACCATTTCTGTYCTTGCTTGATAATTTAGTGACCTAGTTCTCCTTCAGTTAATACTATATAATGCTATTTATGGCACTTATTTYACTAGTTTTGGACTATATGTTATTTCCTATTTTTTCAACCTGTAAATTACCATATCCTCACTTCTGCATTGTTCCAGAACTTGCATTTAATTTTAAAAAGTAATTTCACTGCTGATCTGCATAAATTGAGATTATTTTTGAGMCTTGGTTTATCTGCTTTATCTACTAATATTTTTTACAGCTTCTGCTTCAGAGCAGCTTCAATAACATCTTATGTTTCTGTGGCAACAAACATCCATGTTATTAAATATGCCTGCTTCTGAATATAAGTGTGATGAAACAGTTAAGGCAGGTGAGCAGCAAAAATTTGTTCTCCATCTGAGTTTAAAGACTCAAAAAAGAGTTTAAAGAGCAGCAAAAATTTGTTCTCCATCTGAGTTTAAAGACGTTTGCAAAGAGTGAAGAGAACTTCTACTGGTGTATTCAGATAAAACTTGCCCTATGTACGTTTTCATCAAACACTGTTTGTATACCTTTCTTTGTACTTTGGGAATCTGTGTCAAAAGATACTGGAATTTCATTTCTAAAAAGCCGGTTATCATGTTTCTGATCTACCCAGGGAAATGAACTGAGTCAATTCAATACCTAGCAGTAATATTTTTTCAATAATCTTAAACTCTACAATCATATGGGAGGATATAAGTTTCAGAAGCATTTCTCCATGTGTCTGTAGGTGGTGGACTAATAGTTTCCCAAGCCAAGACTGTAGAGAGAGACAGGTTCTTTCATCAGATTTCAGCTGGCACAATTAGAAACAGCACAGAACTTCTCAAGCCCATGTGCTTCATTTCTCAGTTATAGCAGCTGGTCTAATGAAAGCAATTACCTCTCCTGAAAAACCTTTTCTTGCCCATAGTGCTAGACCATCATGGCCAAAGCAYCACTCCCTCAGTGCACTGCAATATTTTCTGTAATACTGCTAATATATATAGCCAAGCCTTTCAAATATATTTTTTTACTTTTTTTTGTGTTTGCCACAAATCATACTTCACAGTTGAAGAGTGTTTTGCTCTTGTTTCTGTCAGAGGATATAGGGGAATCACTTTGATTGTCTCTACTAATCTTTTAATGTTAGTAGGAAGAGAGGTGAGAATCATATTTCCAATTCCCTGGTCTTTTAATGTTAGTAGGAAGAGGTGAGAATCATATTTCCAATTCCCTGGTGTACGTTGCAACATGCTTTCGATATTTAGAATGTACTGCTTCAGGTGTATACATTTTCATTATATGTTGTCTTTGTTGTAATGGAAAGGACAAAAGAATTTCCAATGGCTACTGGTGATCCCACACTTATGCTTTGGACATATTCTCTCCCTAACTTCTGCCTTTTGTATCATAATACAATAATGTGGGCTATATGTTACCAACCTGTCCTCAAATTCAGCAGTTCAACCTCTGAAAATGTGGCATTTTTTAGAGATATTTTTCTTATCTTCTGCTTTTTAACTGTTGCACTGAATCCTTGATATGTTAGTGTATGCCTGCTACATTCGGCAGCATCAAGTTATTTTCTGGACAGGAATACTTGCAATTAAAGTGTAATCAGGTCATCAAACCTTCATTCTCCTAGCATTAGAAAGAATTTTGAAATATACTTAGAGTATTTTCAGAAATACCAAACTTTCACTTGGCAAAAAACCACTGAGAAATAATGCTTTTAATTAAAATGGAGAAATAGTGTTTATTGCTAATCTCSTCCTGATTAAATTTTTATATGTGAACTTTAATTCAATTTCTTATTCATAGAATCATAGAATCACTTAGATTGGAAAAGAACTCTAATATAATTGAGTCCAACAAAAAKCCTAACAGTACAAAGTCAACCTTTAAAAGATGCCCTTAAACGCCACATCTWAATATCTTTMAAATACCTTCAGTGATGYTGACTCCACCACTTCTCTGGACAGCCTGTTCCAGTATTTGATAACCCTTTTGGTGAAGAAGTTTTCCCTAAAATTCAATCTAGATGTCCCCTAGTGCAACTTGAGGACATTTCTTCCTGTCTTTTGTTGCTTGGGAATAGAACCTGACCCCTACTTAGGTAAACCCTCCTTTCAAGCATTAATAGAGGGTGAGAATGTCTTCCCTGAGTCTTTTTCTCCAGCTTAAACACTCCCAGCTACCTGAGCCACTCCTCTAGGACTTGTGTTCCAGACCCTTCCTCAGTTCCCCTGCTCTTCTCTGGAAAATCTCCACCACCTCAATGTGTGAAGTGCCCAAAACTGAGCACAGAATTTGAAGTGCAGCCTCACAAATACCCAGCATAGGGGAGTGGTCACTTTCTCTGAAACACTGACAGGCTTGGGGCATTGACCACCTCTCTGTGAGGCCTCCTTCAGTGTTTGATCACCCTCTCAGTAAAGAAATGCTTCCTAATGTCCAGGCTGAACRTTCCCTGATACTGCACTGAACCATTACCACACATCCTGTCATTAGATCCAAAGGAGGAAAGGTCAGCACCTCCCTCTCCACTTCCCTCTTCAAGAAACTGTGGAAAGCAATGAAGTCACCCCTCAGCCTCCTTCTCTCCAAACTGAATGAGGACTTAGGTGCTCCCTTTTGGATATGCCTTCCAGTCCTTTCACCAGCTTTGTTGTCCTCCTCTGGATGCATTCAAGGAACTCCACTTCCCTCTTGAATTGTAGGGCCCAGAACTGCACATGTAATCAAGGTGAGGTCACACCAAGGCCAAATACAGGAGAACAGTCACCTCCTTTGACCGCTGATGTCAGGATGTGTCTGGTGCCCCCAGGATGGGGTTTGACCTTCTGGGCTGCCTGGGCACACAGGGCTGGCTCACACTGAGCCTGCTGCCAACCAGCATTCCCAGATCCCTCTCTGCAGGGCTGCCCTCCAGCCACTCCTCCCACAGTCTGTACTTGTGCCCAGCATTACTCCCTCCCAGGTACAGGATCCAGCATTTTGTCTTGTTAGATTGCATCCCATTAAGGTTTGCCTAATGCTCAAATCTATCTAGAGCCTCCTGAGGAATATCCTTATCTGCACATGGAGATAAGAGGAGGGATAATGCTTCTTATCTCTCAGGAGACCCAATAGCACCTCCCAGCTTGGTATCGAACAGCAAACCTGCTAATGGTGAATTTAACTCTTGCATTGGGATAATTGACAAATACACTGAACAGAACTGGCCCTAGAATTGAACCCTGTGGAACTCTGCTGGTGACCAGTGGCKAGCCAGGTGTATTTTCTACAACCCCTTGATCTCTGTCATTCAGCCAGTTTTTCACCAAGCAAGCATTAGYTCACAGCTCCAGCTGTGCCATATTGTATTCACTTTAGTAAAATACTACATTTCATTTGTCCGAATGAGCAATTCTAAATACTATCACTTGCCCATTTATATCAGGGAACTGAAAGAGGTTTTATCCCTCATGTTCATCTCTCTCAAAAGGCATGGACTTTAAAGACTGAGTTACATAACACTTGGCTGACTGCYAACATAACATGAATAGAGCATTAGACAGTTTGCATTTCTGTACTTGAAGAATGAAATATCTAGTAAGAGCTACACCAGGAGCAAACTTTCCTTCTTTGTGTTGAACTTCTTGATTGGGTTGGTAGTGTTTTGATGCTTGTGGCAGTAGATAGAATCATAGAATGTTAAGGAGGTGGAATGGACCTCAAAGGTCACCTAGTCCCAYCCCCCACTGCCACGGGCAGGGGCACCTCTCACTATCCAAAATCCTTGAATCAGTGATGATCTCCATTCTGCAGCAGTAGTGCTCTGGACATTTTAGATATCAGAGCCCTGTTAACTACTGAACTACTAGTCTTAAACACATTTTCACTGTTTCCAGAATCTGTCAGTATTACTTTTAGTTTCTTGCCCCCCCGTGCTTTTTTTTTATACATTTCAGGATTGGAATCCTGTCTYTGGATGGGAGAAGGTGTTAGATTGACTTTAGCTGTCTTTTTTTGTCATTCTTTTTTCCATTTTGTCTATCACAGTGGAATAACAGATATTTCCAGGAAACTGAGACTCCACTACAGAGTTTAAAAAAAAAATAAAAATTCAGACTTCCTTTTTGAACAGCCACAGCTCGTTATGTGAAATGAAACAAGGGCAAGCCTGAGGCAGTCCAGTCATACACTTGGTGTGATCATTAAGCAGGACTTGACTTAGTTATCTGCATATGAGCCAGGAGCTTGTATATAACTATTGTCCTAGAGCTGATTTCAGGATGTGGCTCACWCAAATTATGGCCTTATGAAGTCCCAGGACTCCTCAGTCAGCATCAGTTGTACAGGCAGAAGATGTAGGGCAGAGAGTTGGAAGGAAAGCAAAARGGTTTTGGGAGGAAATCTAATAGGCAGTGTTGTCTCAAAACCCTACTTGCTCTGTCCCAAGATAATTTAAGCCAATACACTATGGCAAAAGACAGATTTAGAGAATAGAGACACTTTACAGGGAGAAAAATACTTCATTAGATAATTCCCAGCCAACAGTGTTGATGATTTATTAAAGTCAGGCTAAATTTGAACTGAYCAAAATTTTAATATCCTGCAGTAAATGTATATTTCTTCAGTTTGAAGAAAATGCTGTGATACCCTGGTGAACACCATTATTCTACTTCTGCACAACCTCTTCTGAGAGCCAATGAGAGCTTGTTTGTTATGATGATTTTAAGCCCCTCTGAAAACCTTTCTGTTTGCTCAGCATAGTCCTGTTGTTCTCCATCTCCTTAGCCTCTACTTGTAAATTCCTACTATGTCAGCARGTATGAAAACTTACACCTGTTATTTTTCAGTGCTGGTAGACTTGACCTCTTCTTCAGAACTAAACTGTTGGCCACAGGAATTACAAAACCGATTAACCTCACATAAATGTTGATAGCAAGATACCKATTTATTTCAGTGTGAGATGAGGAAAATATGCTTTCTACAGACTAATTGTAAGCTGTCTAAGGACTTGCAGAATAATCTTATGCCATCTCTTCTTGAAATGCTATTGCAGGGTCACAGTCCATATTRCTGAGTTAATACAGCAAAGATAAGTATCAAAGACCAAATATTAATTAAAGTTTTTATTTTTAATTTCTAATAATTAAGTAAATGTTCCTTTGCAAGGTAATTATTGCCAACTGCTAATTTCATTTTCAGAATATAAYTAATACATATAATATTATAAATTAATTATTAATTATATATACAATATAATCCAGATGATTTATTTAAAGTAGGCTACATGTGTTTGTTCCTTAAGCTTGCTACT
This sequence comes from Sporophila hypoxantha, assembly GCA_002167245.1. NCBI lineage: Eukaryota > Metazoa > Chordata > Aves > Passeriformes > Thraupidae > Sporophila > Sporophila hypoxantha. The sequence continues at coordinate 218,006 of NDFG01000610.1, read as the reverse complement.
ATATTGACTGAAGTTTATGAATTGTATAGAATCATGAGTTCTTGAAATGATAAATCAGTGTGGGCTTACTGAAGTGCCAATTTAAGTTAAGTTACAAGGCTGAACTAAAATATTGAATGGAATAAAGGAACTGAAATGGAGTTACCTGGTCATACTTGGTGACAAGATTATTTTGTATTTTTTTGTGGTTTTGTACTCCTGTAATTGGTACAGCTAAGTCCTTTGAGACTGTGCATTTGTAGATTTGGCATGCATCTGGACTTTAGATGAACTGTCAGCACCAAAATTACTTTCTATTTCTAGATGAGCATTTTATTTCTTCCAGTAAATTTCTATTCACTCCTTCTGCAAATAATTTTTTTTGCTAGTATAGTGTGCCACTTGTGACTTTTCTTCTTGCTTCAATGACAACATTTTCCTCCTTCCAGTTTTAAACCTTCCATGGCACTATTTGTACTACTGCCTACAGGTGCTATTTGTGTTTCAATACAACTGTATTATTTTTCTGACCTGACCTTGCTTCTCCCATGCAGAAAGCTGTGAATTGTGGTGACATCTTGTTAAAATGCTATAATACAAGTTTTCAATCTTCAATCTTTAGTTTTTCTGTGATCATACCATTTGCAATCACTCAGTGCTCCAATATCTAAAAAGGATTCAACTATTTTGCCTACTGTTTAGCCACCATGCATGTGGAATACATGCCTACTCGATTGTTTTTGGGGTTTTGAACACGCATACAAAACTCCATTAAAAACATGTAATATAAAAAAAGAGCATTGTTATAAAACACATAGAGAGTCTGGCTCACTAGTGTTTACTCTACATTTGCTCCCTATCAAAATCATTGCAGGTGTGGCACATAAAATTTCAATATGAAATTAAACCACTTTCTTTTGATGTAGTTATGGGCTGCACAGAGCACATTATCAAGTATGAACTATCTGTAGTAGCTTAATTAATTACAAGCTATCTGCTGAGCTTCTATAATGTCTCCATCCATGCTCACTTAATCCATAAAAATCTGGAAATTCTAATCATATCTGGTACACTTATGTGAGATATTTGTATTGTTAAAATATATAGAAATGAATGTTACAGTACCATAAAATGAAGACTATMATCAGGAGTAGATTTAAACATTTATGTTGGATATCTTATGGTAAAAATACAAAAATATAAGTACAAATAAAAAATTAAGCATATCCATAAGTATTTTCAACATTGGGATCAATTTATTTACATCCATTTATATCCTTAAGTCTAGCTGGAGAAGAGTAGGTGTATGTACTGCACTTATGCCATAATATGATTTTTAATTTTGATTAATTCAGTCGTTGGTGTAAGGCAAGTGCATGAAAAGAAACACTGAAGATTCAGAAGTCTTCTCTGATATTCATTATGCTATTTTCTTAAGTCCAAAAGGACATAAATGACTTCATTATTTGGTGTTTTCTTGTTATAGCAGCAAACCCATTCTTTTGCAGTTTAGAAGCTTTAATTTCAATATTTTTCCCTATAGACATTGCTGTCACTTTTACTGTATAGGATGCATTACCATGATACGTTTGGTCACTTTTCACCCTCTTCTGGATTGTTTTGAGAAGATTCAAATGACTACAAGAAATGTGATAAGCTCTATGCATTCCAACTATAGYTTCCGTATCTTTTAAAGTTTTGAAGCAGTAGATTTTCATACTAAGGATTACTATATATGTATTTAGACTATAGGTACATAATTGAATGAAACTGTCATGGAATTAAACAGTGTGCCAGGCAATACATTTATATGGCTTGGATTAGACAAAATTATTTTGGTAGGAAATGCTTTATTTGAGAAACATGATGTAGAATCCTTTCACTTTCTCAAAGCTTTCTTGAGGTCATTTTTATTTTGCTGATTTACTTATTCTTTCAGTAAAGCTTAGTCACTCTTTTTGTATTTCCATAATTCATGAAATTATCTATAATTGTYTAATTAGTGTAAATACATGCAACCATATTTAAAAGATATAATTACAAATGCAAAGCAATAATTTTGATGAGCAACATCATGAAGAAATATCTATTAAACTTCTTAAATGCATAGTCTGTGAATATTCAGAAGCTAGTATTTAAAGCTGAATATGAAACTTAAAAGTGTCAACAATGGGTGTGCAAATTTTACAAGAATAACTGGAGCTGGTCAGAAATACTGTGACAAAACAATTTTAATTTAAACCATTCAACAATTTTCCAAAATGAAGGCGAGTTTTCATTGCTTGGCAGGAATTCCAGAGCATCTTTATTCTAAAACTAGGTGCAAATTTGGATTTATTATTAAGGCTGGCATGCAATCTCTACATTGGTAGAGARTGTCTGCCATCCCCCCAGACGCCTGAGCACATATATGCTCAAGGTTTCTAAAGCAGAGATTCCTGCTCACCTAAAGCCCATATAGGTAATTTTATCTCAAAGTATTGAGAAGCTCATAGCTCACTTCTGCAGAAGGGTTTTCTCTTCCCCAAGGGTTTTCTTCAGCTCTTCCAAGTCTTATTCTTCAGTCCCCAGAAGTTGAGATAAGATGTTAATTTACCTTCACTGCAACTCCTGMTTTTTTGTGACYCTGATAGTTTCAGATSTCACAGAGCTGGTACAGTTRAGCCTTGAGAAGAGAAGGCTCAGAAGGGATCTTATCAATGTCTGTAAACATCTAAAGATAGGGTGCAAAGAAGGAGCAGCCTGGCTCCTTTCAGTGGTGCTCAGCAACKACAGGCAATGAGCACAAGGTGAAGTGTGGGAACTTCAGTCTGAGAACGACAGAACACTGGCACACATTGCCCAGAGAGGTTGCAAAGCCTCCTTTCTTAGAGGGACTTTTTCCTTCAAAYTCCTTCTGGACAAGGTCCTGGGCAAGTGGCTGTAGCTGGTCCTGTTTSAGAAGGGAGCTTTTACCTCCAGGAGTCCCTCCCAACTTCAACTGTTCTGTGATTTAGTGAAAACCCTACCACTGCAGGTGATGAAGGAGTAACTAGGTAAGAAGCCAGGTTTCCTCTTCAGGAAGAGTTTATGTAACTGTGTTCAGATAGAATAAATTTTCACTCGTGAAATCTTACTTCAAAGAAAATCAATGGAAATGTGATTTATATTTTGTTGATGCTYGTACTTTCATGATTGCACTAATATACAAATAGATTATGGTGACAATTTTGACATATAAATTGGTTATGCCTGCTTTGTATGTCCCTTAACTTTCTCCAACTTTTTTAATGTGAAGTTTGTAATCTGTAAATGGCARATTTCCATGTAATTAGATTCTCTTTTATTTGGTTAACAGAATTGTGATAGTAATGCAAGTTCGTACATGTTCAATACATAATTGATTTTACTATGCTTACTTTTTTAAAAAGCTATTTATAGCATGATTTAAATTTTCCACATTAGTCTCTAACTTTGTATTCCATACTGTGTTAGATGACAGAGCTAAAAAATATTATATGTATTTGACTTCTGCTTTCCCTGACATRAATAAGCAGTGTTCAGTTAGATGCAGCTTTGACATCAGGGGCATATTACTATAATTGTATTACTCTGTCAGAAACCAAGAATTATTTGGTCAAAGCTAAAATCATATTTGTCATTAGTGCATCCCTTTGGACTTAAAATAAGAACTAGGGCCATTTGACAGTTATTATAGAGTGTATAATTTGCTAGGCACTCTTATTTTGCAAAGCTTATARGTTGTAAAATATATGTATGATCAAAACTATATATTCCTTCAAGAATTTAATAAACTCTTGCTCTTTTTTTTTTTAATAATATACTTTTTCTAATAAGATTTTCTGAATTAATGATGATTTGGAGAAAGAATGACATTGCACTAAATTGCTCTTGGTGGCTGAATGTCATTCCATGTAGTCATCAAGTTCTCTCCACCACCACTAAAATACATTTGAATACAAACACAGCAAAGGAGGAAAATTTTAATACAGAAGTTATTAACTGATTTTCCTTTTACCATGATCCATTTGTCCATTTTTCCACTGAAATGAATGAAAAAAATTTTCTCTCTGTTTGCACACCAGACTTGTTTGCATCATACCTAGATTACAGGTTTCAGGAAATTTTTTTCTTCCTCCTTCTAGAAGAAGGAAGGTGGAGGGCACTCATTGTCTTCTGAAGAAGTGAGAATTGAGATATAGGATGCAAGTCTCAGGTGCTCAGCTGGTGAGAATCTGGGAATTGTCATGGGACATTGGAGAAAGGCCTGTGCAGAAGGAATGCTCCCTCAATTCAAGCTGTTAGCTGCACTGTCTCATTTTTTGGCTTACCTCCCTCCACCATTCCACCACTCCCACCATCCCCCTGCAGCTTCTTAGTCTTTTCTGTTAATTTCAGTGAACAATCCAGGTCTCTTTCAGGTGCATCCAGAACTTTTGCACCATGACCCTTGCACTAGGTCTGCAGGATACTCATACTCAAAGMGAAATTCTACAGTGTGTGCTGAACAGGGTTCTTTAGTTGTTTCAGCTGTAATTCAGACAAAGAATAGAGGGGAAATAATTGACTTAATAACTAATGACAATTTTTATGTCTGTACCACTCTGTTATCAAAGCATATTGATTCAGTAAAAATATTTAGGGGGTAAAAATATACATATATTGGGACCTTGATTAAAAAATCTGGTTTTTTCTACCTGAAAATATAACTTTTAAAAAACATTTGTCCTTTTMTTGTAAGGCTGAAATAATCTCATATAATAAAAGAGCACGCGTTAAACTCCAGTTGCATAAATAGGTTCTGGCCAGTTGTCCCAGGTGTTATTCATCCCAATTCTACCTCTGCCAACAACATATGTCTAGACATATTTCTAAGAGCATATGTGAACCTCATCTATGATATATTTGTAGGTGTTTGTGCATGTGTGTGCATTGCTATTACTCAAATCAGCTAAGCTTTCTAAATAAGAAAATACCATTGATTCTAGGGTTGCAYGAGAGCTCTATGGTTTTAGTCAGACAGTTCCTTCTCAGAAACAATTGTTTACTTTCCTTGTTTTTCAGTGCCAATGAATTTTCATTCATTGTTCCAATGCATTTATYAGTCAGTAGATGCAAACACTTGTAAAGCAATCGTTAGACTATGGTTAATCTCAGGAAAGTAGCTGTACTCATATTATACAGCATATTCTTACACTGTGAAACTTTTCACTGTTTTCTGAGACATATTGACTTGCTTTACTTATTATTTGTCAAGYTGAAGGGCAAATGAAATTCAGGACTAATCAAGCAACAGGTAACCCCAGAGTGCAAGACAATTTCAATAACTCATGCAACATATTAAATTGTAAATTAACAGCAATGGTTCAGGAAAACCACTCGGTGACAAAATAGGCTATTCCATGAAAACAGGATCATTCTTGATGCAGTAGGCTGTTCATGAGACTGAAGTTGTTAGTTTGTCTTCAAAGAAGGAGGAAATGCTGTTAGATAAAATACAACAAACAAATATATCATTATGTCATTTTCTCTGAATTGTCAATGGCAATTAACAGTGGCAGTGTGTGGATGAAGCATGAAAATACACTGATGAAGTTTTTTGTTTTTTTTTTTTTTAAATCACTACCATGAAAGAATGAGATGGCAAATGGCTGGTGCTCAGTGGAATAATTTTTTTTTGCTTACTCTTGATAGCTCTTTTGTCACCTGTAGAATAAGATCCAAGAACATACTTAATAAAACTAAAATACAAGATATTAAAAATTTATAATTTGTTAATTTCTTGAACACAAATTATTGTTAAAATTTTAATTTTATAGAATTAAAAATTGTACAGTAATAGTGAGAAAGTGATATATCATTCTTATGGATAAGAGAAATGGATTTAGCTTCCATGCAAAACCTAGGTCAAGTAAAAATGTGAAAGTAGATGAGACAAATTCACACTGTAACTGTCTGCTATACATCTATCATATCATCAGATCCTGTTATTTCTTCATATATAATAAAGAAAATCGAAAATCTATTTCATTGGTTTCAGTTCTTGCATCTTCACACTTCCTTGTTTTATATACTTTTCTGAAAAATCTGTCAAGTTAAACCACTCACATAGGTTTATTTTTCATTTGTCTTCTTTCTTTTTTGGGCATAATGATATTAATATTACATTCCTTGCTTAGAAAAAAATAGCATATTTATATTAGATCTACATTTCCTTCCTTTCTTCCTTCTCCTTTTCCTCTCATCCATGCTTATGCTTTTAGAGCTATTCTACTTTTCTTTCCCATTTTCTATTAATTGCAAGACTGCATGTGGCAGGGTTTTATGTTTGTATTTCAATCTCCAAGAAAAGTGTGAATGTTTCAAAATTGTCAACTTTAGAAATTTTGCAAAAATTCTTGTAGTGTAAAGGACAAAGTGCATTTCAAACCTGTTTCTGTATTGTTCTGTGAAGAGGCAACACAGTTCAGCTGGCTGCTTCTTTTGTTCTCATATTTTAGGAATTTTTCTGCCAAACAGGATTAGAAGAATTTCCTTTATCATTTATTGCTGCAAACTGTGTGGTCAGATTTTATTGTCATATGAGGCACTGGMAAGAGAATAGAAAATGTTTGAGTGTAATCTAATTTATCCATGTGGAAGCTTGATTTAGAAGTGACTGGCGAATTGAGGAAATAGAGGAAAATAAAGTGATCCTTCATATGAATCACAGCACTAAAGACACAAATAATGGACTTTGACATTGACTCATATAAWTTCTTGGATGAATGGACTAATGTTTGCAGCAGAATGTGTGTCAATTAAACACTGCTATTGTTATGTATCTGGAATAGAATCAGCATAAGCACGGCAGTACACTCAGAAGTGGTCACTTGCAAATTCAGGCATTAATGGTTCAATGACAATACTTCTGCTTTGTTGTTGTTGTTTTTTGCTTTTTTAAAAATCGTTTTTCTGTCACAGTCATTCTCTTTGGTATCTTATTTTGACAGAAAAAGTTGAATTTTATAGAGSGATAAACTAAATGAATTGTATTTTTTCTGATTCTGCTTTCTTMAACTACTGTCTCATGTTCAGAATTGATCCAGAAGTCTATGGAGACTTCCCTCCAGAAGTCTCCTAAAATCTCTCTCTTTTWATCTTAAATGAAGCTAATGTCAGTTCTACTAGAAACACCACAGACAGGTGAGAGAGCAAGATACTGAGGAAATACTAATAATTCGGAAAACTAGAATTTCAGAGAGATATAAATACAACATAAACTTTTAATATAACAAATTAATACATATAAGAGACGTATTTGTATACATGAATTAAGCACTGTTTTTTGTAGAATTCAAGGTAAATGCATTTTTTTTCCATCAAAAAAGATTCAGGGAGTAAACCAAAATAGGAAATCTGCTGCAAATGTTGCTCTACGTCATGAACAAGCCACAGGCTTTGATCCTGTTGGGCCCTGCATGCCTGTAATTGTACATATGAGAAATTAAATGTTTCTATTAGAAACATAGCTCAGAGACATCGTTAGCAGACTACACAGATCAAACAGAATTAGAACTGTGTCTGTGAGGCAATGGTGAGTAGCTGAAATTTTTTTTTAAACCATTCAAATTTCTTTAAGAGCAAAACTGGCATAGTAAAGTAAGCACATGGGAAAATCTCTGGTATGTCACTCGGTCACACCCTGAGGGCACTAGCAGGCTTWAAAGCCCTGATCACACATCATACCATTTATCATGTGTTGCTGCATTATTTACTGACTCTCTTTTCCAAAGGTCATCTTTTCTGGTTCAGGGCATGGGGGAAGGACTTTTTCTTCAAAACTCAGTTTAGAAATTAATGTAGGGAATGAAAYGGAAAATTKATTMATCTTGACTCYAATAAATTATTTCTTTAATTATTTGAATACAGTTACTCTGATATTCATGCCTTTCTAAATAAAGCATTTCTGAATGTTAAGCTACGTGAATAGATGCGTGTGTGATTTTAATCTCCAGGATATGGAGCAGCATATGCTGATAAAGAGACTCCAGCAAYCTGATCTTTCTCAGTTATTATCTCATGTAAGTGTGAAGAGGCTTTCCATGCACTATGGCTGCAGTACACACAGGTGTATGAGCTTTAAACCAGCTTGTTCAGAGATAACCGTGTAGTCATGCAATGCCAGTTTGTGGTAGGCAACAACAATCAGGGCAAACTGACTTTCTGGAGAGAGCCCTGTGCTTGGTCCTCATCAGCTCTTCAGCCTTTTCTTTACATCCTGCTGCACCTGAAGTTCCATTGTGCACCTTTTGTTCATCTGGACCACAGTATCCTCCTGCCAGAGAACAGMGTTTTAGTGAAATGTCCCTCTCCTCAGTACAGCTGTGATGCAGAATAACTGAAAGTGACTTCTTTCCTCTGGTCTCACAATCATTTTCAGCACCTTTCAGCTACTCTTCTCACTGTGCTTTGGTTCCCTRTCTTCACATATACTACTAAAAAAAATTAAAAGCCTTCTCTTTTTTTTTATTCTTTTCAGGTAYAAATTCAAATCTTGAAGATATGCATTTATGTGTATGCATATGTGTAAATACATATCTTGAAGATACGTATTTATAGTGTATAAATACATCCTTACTTATGCTTTTTGAGAAATATTTTAGGGTTTGGGCCAAAATGTCCCCTTGCTTATGAATTTTTCAGCTGTGTAGCATTTCACACTGTACTACACACTGAAATTGGCCTGTCTCATCAACCTGCTGTTCATATCAAGTGAATAAAGTTATAGATAACATTTGTGTGATTATGAATATTAGATTTCAATACCTTACTACTGCTTTGTGGTTTTTTATCTGCTTTATAYCTCTTTCCTTTTTGACACTGAATATATATTCACTCCACTGAACAACTTTCTCCATACTTAACTTTTTAGAATATTTTTAAATCTTTATATYTAGAATTGTTCAGAGATGGGACAGATACAAAAGACTCTGACATGATATCACACTGCTGTGACTATGCAGTTTAGAATAGACAGTTTCATTTGGAAAGGATCTACAACAACCATTTAATTCTAACAGTTTCTAACAGCAGGGACTAATGTGAATTTAGAATAGGGTAGGAATAACTTGAGCTTCTCTATGCCTCTTCAGGAAGACAGTCTTTATTACCAGTATTGTTATTCATTCCTAAATTATCTAACCAAAACTAGGTAAAGAACACTTTCATTCTGAATTCATACCATGCACAAGTGAATTTATGTAGTTTAAATTATCTTCTTTATATGTTGCTTTGCATAATTTTATCCTGAGTTACTTGTTAGAATAAATCTTTACAAAAACAATTCCTTACTGGGACAAAAATATTCCTGACTGTAGATTGACATGCATGATAGACCCCTTCCTGAAGGTACAGGTTCAGGCTGAACAGATATTAATTTCCTGCCAAGTACAATCTAGATCTTCCGTAATATTATGTATATAATACAAGCCACAAGGCTTGCAGAGATCTAAACTTATGTTGCAAGCATTGTGTTCAAAAGCATTGCACACTATGGATAAAATGAAACATATAACTCACCTATACAAAAGTAGAATAGTGAAATGTTGAGCACTGGCTATGGGGGGGAGCAGAAAGAAAATAATAAAAAACCTTGGGGGAAAATAGGAGGTGAAAGCACATAATGTAAATGGGGAAAACAAGCAGGAAAAAGCAGAAGTGACAAGTATGTGACCAGCTTTCAAGGACTTCATCCCCYGTGATTTCAGTCTTTTGAGGGAAGATTTTTGAAGTACAGTTTTTTAAAGCTGATACAGAATAATTTCAAATGCCTAATTTCTTTCTTTTTCACCAAATGCTCCAGAATTATCAAACACAAAAAATACTGAAYAAAAGTCTTAAAATACCAGGTAAAAATTTTTTTGTTTTGCTATGTAAATAATGAATTCCCCCAAAAGATGAACTCTGAGCACTTCATATGTGACCTGTTCCCAAATATAAAGATAATTCAGACTATTCTTTTTATTTCTCGAGAGTTATCTGACTGTTTTCAGAAAGGCAACCATGTTGCTCAGTGCTTTCTGTCATCCGAATCCTATTTTAAACAATGAAATAAATATAAAATAAGCAATCCAAAATAGCAACTTCAGAAAAAAATGTGAAGTGTTTATAAGTATGTATTTGTGTTTCGAATTGATTCTGAAATCTGACCCKAATTTATCAGTGAAATTTAAATTTCAGTGCCAACTGAAACAAGCCTATCTCAGAACATCCTTCAAAATGAAAAATCATATGGAATTTAGAGGTACTAAGTGGAAATATGATATGTGTTCAGTCTCATCTTTGTCTTCTTTTTGTACCTTTTTATGGCTACTTTTCAAGAATGGATATATAGGTATATTCTCATATTTACCTCTTCAGTTGCCTTTGATCTAACTTAAGATATGTACACGAGTATATATATATGTGAAAAAAACCCCTAAAAATGGAAAAGTGACCTGCTTTAACAGACTGATTAMTCTTACACCATCCCAACTGCAACAATGAAACCATAAATATTACGTAGTCATCTCTCTTTCCATGCATTAAAGTGTACCTTTACATTGCATAAAGTCTTGTTTACTTGCTAGGAATTATTAATTTGAGGAAAATGAGGAAAAAGTATGAATTAAAAGGTATGAATTAAAGGAAGGAATTAAAAGTTATGAATACTTTAAAACATGGGGTTTTTTRTATTTCTAAGGTTTAGAGTAAAAATCTGAATACTTCATATGAAACTTTTCCTCTCCTCAGACCTCAAAACACAAATTACCCAGCCAAGTGAGCACAGCAGAACCTGTGGAAGATGCAAGCACTGACACAAAGCTAATTAACGTACATCTGTACAATTACCCAGCTAGGCAGGAGGGAATGATGGATCCTTTAATCCTATTAAGAGTACATGAGATAATACTTTGCATTTCAATTAAAAAGGAAGGGAAAAGATTTCTAAATGCCCCACTCATGAAGCATCAAATTAATGGAGTGAAAACCCGAAAGCACAGTACAGATCAGCTTCTTCAGTTATCTCATGCAGCAAAGTCTAAGTATTTTCTCAGATTTGTGAAAAGCAAAGAAAGAGTTGCTTTTTTTTGTAGGATGGTTTTTCTTCCCTTAAAAAAGGTTTAGAAAAATATTTTCATGTCATCTGCTTACTAAATAGTAGTTTTGCACTTATTTGATAAATAAAATCTTTATAACAAAAAAGAATTTTCTGTTTATTTTGTCTTAATAGAATGTCACTGTGACTTAGGGCATGAGGAATTCCTAAGCTATTTACGTGTATCATGTCAGTTGTCATTGCTCCTAACATACCTAAATCAGAGTCAATTACTGTGGTAAAAATCAAATAAACCTTCATTTCATTTGACATCACAGAATCACAGAATAAGCTGAGTTGGAAGGGACCCACAGGGATCATTGAGTCCAACTTCTGGCCCTGCACAGGARAGCCCAACAATCCAAATGCTTCTTGAACTCTGTGAGGTTGGGTGCTGGGACTACAGTCCTGGGGAACCTATTCCAGTGCCCAACCACCCTCTGGGTGAAGAAGATTTCCCAAAATCCAGCCCAAACCTCCCCTGACTCAGCTTTGTGCCATTCCCTCCAATCCAGTCACAGGTCACAAGAGTGAAGTCAAGAAGTTTCAAAATCTAATTAAAAGAAAATTTCTTACAGAAATCCACAGAATTTCTTCAGAGACAACCAGAAACTGTCTATTTGCACCTTAAGAAAAGTAAGTGGTAAGTCCACTTCTGTGTCTGATCATCTGTCATCTTTCTATGAGGAATAATGCTTAGTCCAGTTTGTAAGAGGAGCAAGACCTACATTTCTTAAGTAAACGAGAATTTTTAAACAGTTGTTCTGAAGGACAATGTTGTATCTGTACATATTCAAAATTTTCAAAGATTTGATTTTAATATGGTCCAAAACAGTCTATTTTCTGTTTGGCAGCTATTAATCACAGAGAGAGAAGGAGATTCTTCCTTCTCAGAATTGCTATTGAGACTACTGYTGTGTGGCTGGGTCTGATTTCCCAGGTGACTAGGATAAAAAATATTTATTGTAAACAGAATAAATAATTTGTGCTGACACACAAGCAAGCCTAGTAGCTTTCATTCCTGTTTTGATAAATATTCTTTTACTATTTATCAGCCCACATCACATAATTGCTTCAATGCTAAATAAATATAAATACTATTTACTTGTCATAAAAAAATGCATAAATATGTCAGAAGAAAAAATGGTCCATATTGCAAGCAGATAAATGCAAGTTTAAAACCCTAAGCAGCTTCAGAAGCAAGAATTCTTCTGAATTTTAATAACCAATTCCTGAAATGAGGTACATCTCAGCTATTCTTGTCTCCTCTGAGGAAAGACATTTTTCTTTTTAAGAATTATGMGTTCTAGTACTGCCTTGTCTTTTCCACTCCTTGTCGTTTCTCATCCTCTCTCTCTCTCTCCTCTTGCCTTTTAGAGTTCTTGGCTTCAACTTAGTCTTAATGAAGATAAAATTCTAATGTTTCCTCAAAGCAAAGAAGCAAACAGAAAAGCCCACCCTATATAGCTAATTCTCATCCTCTCTCTGTTTATTAGTTTGAGGAAGAGGGAATGCTGTCAYGAATTATATTCTGCAATTTCAAATCTTGCAGACCTGATGAATTTCCCAAAATGTTGGTATAAATTTCATGTGCAAATGAGACTTTYCTATGTTTCCCTTAATATTTCTCTGTACATCTCCTCACATGTGACTTCCATTTTCCATGTTTTTCTGTGATGTCTTGTGATCATCAAATCAAAACTATCCTGAATAAAAGTATATTAGTAGTAATAAGAATTTTTAAAAAAAGTCATCTGTGAGGATACTCAGTGCCAGTTCAATGATAGGAAGTTTTCTGGAAAGTTGAATACAAACAAAAAGTAATCTCTTCTAGCACTTTCTCTGTTTATTGAAACAATACTAAAAACCCCCAAAGCACCACCCCACAACTTCTCCCTCARCTATATATCTGCTATTRAGTTTTCTTTYTTGTATTATTCAGTATTCAGTATTGTTTATTGCTCTGTATCTTTTCAGCCCTGTTTGATAAACTCAGCATGTGCTATAAATTCTTTATACTGCTTTCCTCATATTTCTATATCATATATATTATTCTTAGTTGAATAATACAGCACTGTTTTTTTATATATTATTATTTTGTATCTTCAGAACTGCCTGCTTCCATTGTTTAACTAATTGATCCATTATACTGAAACTGAAAACAAATATTGTCCAGTTCCAGAGATATTATCAAGTGAATTTTTATAAACAGAGACACGAGGGATATAAGGAAAAGCTACACACTTGCCTTTCAAGGCTGAGCATTCCAACTTCTTGCTGAAAAGAGAGAACAAATCTTGTTTTTTTCAGTGTGATTCACTCTACAAATCATCTTTTTATCACTGTATGTAACTGGTGCTGAGCATTATGACTACACTGCAATAGTATTTTACCCTTCACGTTTTTAATGGAAAGTTCTTATTTAAGTTCTTCACCACAAATGTAAGCAAAATTCTTAATTCTGAAATGTTTAAATATGGATATATTTACAAATAAAGAAAATTGAAGGGATTTTTCCAAATGGCTTGCATAAAATGGGTTACTRAAATTTATATGGAGGGAAAAAAAGGAAAGTAAAAGATGTTTTGATCTGATGTCCTCATGGTAGAATCTTGATTAACAATATGAAAGAGATTGTGTGTATGTCAGATTAATTTGAAACTTTAATTCCTGAAGTTTTCAAACACCTTTTTTTTTTTTTTTGGGGGGGGGGGGGGTAAGGATGAGGAAAAAAATCTGTAAATATTTATGGGGGAATCCTGAAAACTTAATTTTGCAAGTCTTCCTTGAACACTTCTAGACCTAAGAGAGAGTTTGGCCATCTCATCCATTTGAGACATTGGTACTTCTTGCTTTGTCCCAAAACATGCATTTTAGACCTCTCCCTTACTASAAGTTTAACTGCACCCCAGACAGGGAATTGAGGAGAGTTCACTCATCCTTTACTCACTAAAAGCATTTCTCTTATTTCAATTGCTTACATTTTTCTTTTAATTTATTGATGTGTTATCAATTACTTCTGGGTAATATTGTTTTCTGTTTTAAGGACAATTAAAACATCACTTAACTACATACCCTATAGTTTCAAAATATGTTGTTACATTTTTACAGCTAATATTAATCCAAACAAAAAATTCAAGGAAAAGTGTGTTCTGAGATTGCTGATATTTCTGGCTAATTATAAAGCAGACACTTCTTAATGATAAACTTATGTCCTTGTTTAAGTTACCAAAATTTGTCATGTCAGTGTCTCAAATGGCTTATTTCCACTCAGGCTTCTAAGAATACGATCAYTTCTAATTTTCTTTATTTTTAATAAAATTATGATATAAAAATAAAAATAGTGTTTTTTCCACAATCATATCCTGTGTTCTCTGGKGTTTTATCACTCAGTCTTTCTTTAGATGTCTATTTTTATCTTTATATCGATTCCTTACTGTCCCATTCAATTCTGCAAGTCCTTCCTGAATAAGACTCATTGCTTATGTGAATTTCAACTCCAKTTCTAAATATACTAGTATTAAATTTATCAATCTTTCATGTTCCTCATGTCCAATCTCATATTTTATTGTTTTTCAGTATCTTTCTCTAAGTCCCAGAAAGTCAATATAAGGAAAACATACCTAATTTTCTTCTGAAACATTATTGAATTCCTTAGTTTTTTTGCTGTGATGTTTAATTGTTCTTGTCTTTGAAACACAAAACATCAAGATATTGTCATTTTTTGCTTTCCTCACTGAAGTAAGGAAAGCCTATAGAATCCTCAAATTTCCTTCCTTTTTCCCCCTGCTAAATTGTAGATCTATGTTCTTTAGTTTTGGTCATTTGGATGCTTATCCCAGTAATATTAATGGACTTATTGAATCCAATGTCAATGATGCTAATGGCACTCTTGTCCACAATTTTAAATGTAGGGGTTTTGGTRTTGGTTTTGTTTATTTTAAGTTATAAAACTGTTTTTCCTGGGTTTTTTATGACTCCCTTTTAATATTCTTATATGCTCTTGAATGCAAACACAAAGTATGATGACTTTCTAGACCACATTTTATTTTCCTCTTATATTTCTTCCCTTTGCTTCAAATATCACTAGCATTAGTCATATTTGCTTCTGTATTCTGCCAAAGAAAGTAATTTCTCATGTATTACAAAATATTTATATTGGTCTGTGAAGCTCAAAAGCCATTCCATGTGCTCCTGGACCTGCCTTTRAGATGTCCATGTCTTCAGCAGCTTTCCTTTAATATTTAAATTTTTCTGAATAACATGGACTCGTTTATGACTCAGTTATGAGATAAAAATGAATATTAGTACAAGCAGACATGCATCACCAAGACTTGTCAGAAAAATTAGATGAGCTCATCTTTAAAACATGGTCTTTTTTAATGCATGACTGATTATATTGTTGCTACGCTCTGCTGCAGTTCTTACTTGTGACATTCCAATGTATTGAAATTACATTACATTAGAATGTTCTCTGTGAATAGGCTGTGTTTTCTGCTTAATTTATAAGCATCCTGRAGAAATCTAAGATGAAGCACTGTAATGGTTTAACACCACCTGGAAATTAAACTGCAAAGAAGCCACTCCCCTTCCTCCCACTCTCTACAGTCAGAGAGGGCCAAAGGCAAAGACTATGGTTTGAGATAACAGTTTACTGAAAGCAAACAGCAATGGAATAAGAAATGCGTAGTAATAACAGCAATGTTAGTAACAAAAGTGTACAAAAAGAAAGGGTACTTTCCACATGAAAATTGTTCGCAACCTTGACTTAATTCTGCATGGCTGCCAAGGCTGGTTCCATACAGCCCCATGCCACTGCATTGGACTTTTCCACTCTGCTGGGTCAAATTCCATGTGGCACCACCATATGGACTGCTTCTTAGYAATGAACAAACTTTTAGATACAATTAAATGGGGACAAAGTCCTCAGAGCAAAAGAAAACTGTTTATTTGTAAGGTTCAGCTGAGCTGGGTGTGTTGAACTTCCCCCAGTGTCAAACACACACACKCCCTCCAACAAAATGGCTGCATTTCAAACCCTTTCCCAGCCAGGGCTGGTCCCTGTCCCCTTTCCCATTGGYTGGGTACTCAAGAACTTACATTCTCTTCCCACTGCCTACTTTTCTGTAGCATCCCCTCTCATCTTATTTCCTTTTTGGTCACCACGCTCCTCTCCCAGTCCACAACACTCAACAGATAAACTAAAACAAATCCAGACCATAGATAACAACACAGAGAGAACAAAACCAACAATTTTAATTCTCTGCTTAATAACCTTTTGGCTCCAGCAAAATATTWCTTCATCTCTCACATGCTGGACTGGATTCCGTGTGGCTGCTTCCAGCACCGGCACTGCTCTCCTCCACTCAGCATGGGCTCGGCTTTCTCACTGCTGCTTCATTCCCGGCAGCTGCTCAGCTGTGTTTGCCATTTGCAGTTATTTTCTTCCTGAGAGGYCAGGAAGGGATAAGAGGCAGTGGGGGAAGGACAGAGCCAGCACTGCTCCCCCACAGTGATCAAAAAGATGACTTGCTGGTACTGGCAACATCCCCTAAAGAAGACACAGAACAAAATTAAYCACTTCCAGGGGTATGTTCCTTGTTTCTTTCTCCAAAACCATGACCCACAGAGATGATTTGAGTCATATAGAATAACAATTTAGCCTTGCTCCTGCGGCTCTAAGGTCCTTGTGAGCAAACTCAGGACAACGATTATTTTACTTGCCTTTCATAATCTCTCTTACATCCATTATTCAAATAATTACTCCAGGGAAGGCCAGGTTTTTTCTGAATATAGTAGACACATTTTATTGATATGTGGTGTGTTTAACAGGACTGCACTGAGAAACATTGGCTGTGAAAAAGGACATGGTGGAAAAGAGACTAAGTCACAGTAGTTCAGAGTAGCTGTGAGATGAAGCATAGGGGAAACCTCATCCTCCTAATCCTTATGCATGAAAGTATTGGATGGATGGATCCTCCTGGCTAAAATATGAAATCTTCAACTTCTTTAACCAGCAGTTGTAAATACACAAACACTGGCTATCAATTTGCATTATAACCATCTGCTTAGATGGCATTATTCCTAGTCACAAGGTGATATGACAGCTAACTAGGCAACAAATGCCACTTCAGTTACTTGGCAGCCTTCAACTCCACAGGAGGCTTTTTCCTGTTGGAAAGAATATCCTTTTAACCTCCAYACTTCTTCACATCAGTCCCACCTGTTCATACCAGCATGCCAAAAATTCAGCATGAAAGTATTGCTAGTTAACACTTTTGCAACCCAAAGGGGGTGCATGCAGGATATCAAAATGTGTAATAGGTCACATTAAGTAAATACTTACACAAACAAAAACCTAGTCAAAAAGGGATGCCAGAAGGTTATGTTAAACAAAATGGTGATAGACTCATAAAGTATAAAATGGGATTTGATTTATGCTTACCTTCTCACAGAGGGGCAAGAGTGGAAAATTAAGAGTACTGACTGTTTACACTTGTCTGTGGAAAAAAAAAATCACAGTCATAAAATCACATTTGTCCTGAATAGACTTTGTTCTGAAGTACTTTCTTATTTTCTGATATTATTGTAACATTGTATTCAAAATATTCTGGATTTTTTTCTTAAGTAAAATATAGAAAACCATTTTAAGTCWTAACAATCTCTGTAGAATAGAAGGAACTACCTAGATCAACATTTTATTGCAGCAGTTAAGCATCCCAAATTTTAGAAAGAGTTTATGTTCTGATTTAGAGGAACCAGATCATCTGAAGAAACAAATCCTCAACTGAATACTGAAGCAAGTAGATATGATATTAGGCTGGAAAACTGAGTATTTTTAACATGAATTCTATGCAAAGCAAAGTGTTGTCTTTGGAAACAGAATTCATCATGATTGGAAGCATAATCAAAAATTAAATAGGGGTGAACTAATTTAAAAAGTGTTGGAGAATTTTTTAAAATAAGAGAAAGACTATACAGGAGAGAAAGTAATTTAAAATTACTTWAAACAACTGATTATTTAGTAAATGAGAATTAATACTCATGTAAAACATTTTTTTTTCATTCTCACCATTTGCCAGAAGGATCAGGCTCCAAATTTGATCAAACTGATTTTCCTGTAGAAAATTTTCTGTAATTTTTATATATTGCTGGAACTTGGATACTGCAGATGATACAAAATGATTACCTAACTTGAAAGAGATTTTCCAGTACAACAATTTGATYTTGTGGAGAAAACGACTAGTATAAGATCCTTCAGAAGCTGCTTAATATTTTTTTCACCTGCTAGCTTTATTCTTTGCTATAAATCTCTAAATTAATAGACTGGCATATTGGAAATTTAAAACAWGTGTATTAATATAAAAAAATATATTGTTTTAGAGTACATGTTTATTACCATGTTATGAACACTCAGAAACCCAGCATCTGCTGAGCTCCTCTCTTTGGACTTCAGCACRAATATTTTTAATTTAAAGATTTTGTTGATAGTAGATGATTGACTGTGCTTTGAAACACATTGTACRGCTTGCACAAGTTAATCTCTTCGTTTTTTTCTTCTCACAGGTGCTTTTGCACATTTGACATGAAAGTGATTCTGCCCATGCTAAAGTAAGATCCTGCTCTGTTGGTATAGGAGCTCGGAAAGTCTGGAAGCAGTCAGAATTTGATTGCAGCCTTGTGGTTTGTTAAAACCTATGTGCGACRACCTGTGTTGGAGAAAGCACAGTGACCTCCTCTCTCAGGTTTGTCCTTGCTGAAATGGCTCCCGAGGTATTAAAGAGTCTTTTTTCCCYGCCCCATGCTTGAGGAAGAAGACGAGATTCCTCAGCTCTGGTTTTCAAGGTTTTTTATTTTTTCTMATCTAATACATTCTTTTTTGGACTTGTGGAGATCTGTCCAGCAGGTCGATTTGAGACACACTGACCACTTGTGGAGTGGTGGTAGTTTTTTAGACTAAGAACTACGTGTACTTTATTTACAACAGTTTTCCAATACCTGTCACCTATGTTAGACAGTTTGTCTCTATCCTAAACCAATCCAAAAGTGCTACCATCACAGCAGCAGATGAAGGACAAGAAGAAGAAGAAGTAGGACAGGACATGCCCAGATTCCTRCATCTTGCCTCTTGAACTTCCATTCTAAAAACCCCAAAATTCTACATTTTCACCTCGTGATAAATTCGCTATCACTCCACTCAAACTCTTGTGGCTTGTAACTCTTTGCACAAAGTTGGTAATTGTTTCCATGGGCTAAAATTGAAGGCACATGTGTTTTTGACCCTGTGCCAAGGTCTCTGAGCCCCCTGCCAGGGTCTCGAGTCTTCCAGGGCAGTCAGAGGAATGTCCTCGGTTCCAACACTCCTCCTAAAAGGCATTGGCACTCACTTTTGTACTGAACTCCAATGACAATCGATTTCTCTGGCACAGAACACTGTGACTTTGCCTTCACTAGTGCTACACCGGTGCTTGGCCTTGGTCATTCTTGTCTTAGTGGGATGGTAGTGGTGCTCAGGGAGCACTTATGCATATTTTTCCTTTAAAAGAATGTGTGGAGGAAAAATTAATCTTAGCAGAGATCAGAAATTATCAATGAAAATGTGCAAATAAAAAAGACTGAATTTTCAGACTGTTATTCCAATGTCGCATGTAGTTGTTTTTAGCAAGTAGTCTCACCAATCTTTCTTATTCATTATACACAATAAATTAAATGTTCAATTTCTCACCCTCTTTGAACTTGGTCTCCAGTTTATTGAGTTAGAAGTAAAATGCTGATGCTTTCCTGCCTATGAAAGCTCTCTGTCCCTTGCTTAGAAAATCAATACTAATTTAACCTAGACCTTCAGACTTTACCAAGCTCCACCTAGCAAATATAAGGCAATACAGGTAACAGGGAAAATCAGCACACGTTTTCCTTTTTCCTGCTTTTTGCCAGTTGCTTAAAACAGCAGAAAGTTTGGAGTTAGACCAGTCTAACACTCTCARTTTCTTTAATTTTTTGCAATTGAACTCAACAAAGATGAAGTTAATGATTTTGCTTTGGTGAATATGGGAATGTGGAAATATTTACTCACGTTGTTTGTTGTCAGAATGTGCTATGCATGTTACAGACCAACAGTTCACTTTCTAATGTTTAGTGTATTATAGTTATTATATAGCTTAGTTATTARATAGTATATATTAGTTGTTYTATACCTTGTTCTTCCTGATTTGTTTTTAGGGGTTGTTTTTTTTAATATATTTTTAATAAAATAAGTGTAGTTATCTAATTATGGTAGTGCAGTTCAAGCCTTTATCTTGGAAATAAACGAGCTACTAAGCACCACTGATATAATTTTCATTGGGTTTGTAATAAGAAAAAGAAATGCACAAAACTGTAAATGCAGCAACCCTGCATCAAGCTTATTGGATCTCAATGTACAACATCCATTTGAGCCAGAACTGTGTCTTTTTGTTGTAATTTTTAATCCCTTTTACAATATTGGAATTTCCAATGTTATGAGGCTTATGAGCCTAATGAGCCTTATGAGAAATCTATGTCAGAAGTAAAACCCTCTCACTCTTGTAAAAAATTTGAGGGTTTTGCAAAATAAAGCAGAAGAATGTTGTAGGTGATGGTGATGTTCATTAAGTTTTAATAACACTTTAATAGGCTCAACAACTCTCAGAAATGTATGGATGCGTTTTCTTGATCTTACTTCCTTTACACCACCCTTCTCCACATCTCTGAGGATTCTGAAGCAGGAGTTACAACCATTTGTATCACAGGTGAGCACAAGAAAACAAACTGTGCTGCTGATTCTGGTAGCTGCCCATATATTACCTACAGTTGTTTTAAAATTAAGGCGTAAAATTGGGTTCAGCAGGACCTAAATGTAGGAATGCCTCAATTACACTCAGAAGCTATGAAAACAACTCAATGTCCTTTGAAAAGAAAACCAAAGATTTTCCCTGGAGTTTTTGCAGATAATACTTTTTTTTTTTTTAATTTAAAATGTTTACATCTTTTTGTGCATGTAAAGCATTGGTTCATGTGAAGGAGAAAGGCTGCAAACTAAAACACCACAGGTTTTTTTTTTTAACTTCTAAAATCAAATAGAATTCTAGAAATTATTCTGTTTCATGAGAGACAATGATCTACATCTATTGAAGAGACCTGACCTTAGGGACCTATCTTTGCCATAGGGTGATTTTTCAGTGTTGGATGYAACCTTCATTATGGAACATATTGGGTTTTAAATAAGGAAATCCTCTGTCATAAGAAGAAAAATGAATTATAAAACATCTTTAAATGGAGAAGCTTTTCTTTAATAAATGTCTCAAATTATCCTAGGTAACTCAGTGCCTCAGAAATTATGCATATCTATTTTGTTATAGAGTGACATAGAATATTTTTAAACTGCCCCTTGTGGCAAGACAGTTGAGGTCAAAGCAAAATGAAGCATTAGATATGACACAATGRATTAAATCACAATCATTAGTCAGTGTCCAAAAATGAAACTCAGTAATGCACTGTTAAAYTCCTAAATAAAATATCTATTGCTGAATTAAATAAATATATGCCAAAATATTCTCCTTGTTGAGGGTGCTGTAGAAACTCCTCAGTGGATTTTTTCCTTGACTCAAACTGCAAAAACAAGATTCATGTAATAGAGGCTTCCTGCTCATACACTGTCTTTAAAATTCATTCAGGAGTCTATGCATATATTCTCTGCTGACCTCACTGTGATGCTGGGAGAAATCTGTTTTGCAGAAATTAGGCTGAGACCCTTCGTGAGCGCCCAAGCTCCCAGATACATGCTGCTCACAATGGCAACTGAAGCAAATTGACAACAGAATATCAAGCTGTACAGGGAATCACTCATCAGCTTGTGGCTGCCACAAAATGATCCCTGGAAATTGCCTAGGAYGCACCTTTTGTAAGGTACCATAATAACATTCAGTAGGTCTAAATATCCAGACCTATTAACCTAATCTCTTATACAAATGTGCCCACCAGCCAGCCAGCAAGTCTACATACATGCTCTTTTTTTCAACTYCAAATGAAACAAAAACTTGCTGTGTGTATGAAAGCAATAATTTTAAYCTGTAATCAATCAGCAGTTACTTATTTCCCAAAATTTTGTATTCCTATTTATAACTTCCAAAGAATATAAGTTGATAACTAATTACTATTGCACACATATATTTAAGTAATGAAATTATTTTTGTTGAACTTTTTTAAAAATAGGCGAATTTTTATACACTTAGTTATTTTCCCCTAATTGAATTAATTGAAATTAGGGGAAAATTGAAAAGATTGACATGTCTCTTTTTATTGTTCTTGTTGACAAGTGAAAAAAATCTCAGTGAAAGAAAGTCATAGAGAAYGAAAGAACTTTATAACTCGTGATTTCTAGAAATAGTGTGGTAATATCTGATGTTATAGTGGAGTGATGAAAGGAATCAAAGAAGCTGAGACTAGYAAATTCCAGTCCTCTGCTAGGGTGAAAATAATCATATAATGGAACACTGGATAAACCCCCTTAACTCAGGGCAAAGTTGGCAGCTGACTGGGAGAGTTGTGAGAATAGTGATGGCAAATCATGCAGTATATTCTTGGGTTCATCCTGCCCTTGCACTGCCCTTTTGTGATCCATTCAACCTCTTTTGTAGCCAGCCATTCCTGATAACTCTTACATATCCTTCACAAATACACAATACATTAAATGAAAATACATTAAGTAGTTGCCTAGTAACTGTTTCAATATAGAAATCTCCTTGAGTTTGGGTAACTTAAAATTAATCTCTGCACAAKGATATTTCCATATACTTTTTGCTTATTCTGCCAAGAACATCTCTATGAAAATGTATTTAAAAACACCATTATTTTAAAAGGGTTTAGTTAAACAGGAACCCTAGAAAAAAAATACAAGCAGTAATACTTAAGTATTATTTAAGCTTATACAATTGCTGTAACTCAGTGCCAGAATTACTTATAGTTACCCTCAGAAAAATATTTAAGTAGAAATTGTACATTTTATGTGAAATTTCAATCAGGAAACTTAGAAAGAAGGTTTGAAGAAAATTAACTARATATATGAATTCTCAAATAGACACACTTTTATCACTAAGCATTCTCATAGTTCCCTATGAGACCCAAATAAAATTTTCCATTTATATCAATTTTTTATTTCTCTGATTTTAATTTTTTTTTTTTATTCACCAGACTTTTTAAAACCTCTCCTGGTATAGGGCAAATCTGGGAGAAAACCTCTAGAAAACAAATTCAAGTGGCTCCTCTCTCAACTGGTTTGGAAAAAAGGTTTCCTCAGAGAAAAGTGGAAAAAACTGTTTATTTAACAGGCCGAGCATTTGCCAGCAAAAAAAAATGAACAATATTAAACAATAAAACAACCTCTTGCTGCTYCAAAAGAGATGACAAACTCAGAAAGTCCCCCCCTGGGCTGTAGTTCAGCTCACTCAGTTTCTGATCAGTCCCTCTGGTGCTGGAATTGCTGCAACCCAGGCCTGGCCTGGTGGGCCACAGGTGTGAGCTGCTGGTGCTCTGCTGGGTGTTCAGTCCAGAGCAGGTTTAAATGGGTCCAAATAAAAATAAAAACCCCAGTCCAGGGAACATCTCTGCCTTAGCTAACAATAACTAACCAAAAGCAAAGGAGAGCTCTGTCCRGCTGTCTGTCCATCTGCAGACAACACAGTCCAGGAGCAGGAATGTGGAGGAGTGGAGTGAGTGCAATTTCTGAAAACAAGATGTGCACTTCTTCTTCCCCCTCCCCACTTCACTCTCAGACCAATCTATAGGTGCAAAACTTATTTCTGGGCTAAACAGGCAAATGGGGATATGAGCATCATAAGGCTCCCCTCAAAACCCCAAGACAAAAGCTGAGAATAGACTTTCACTCAAAGTCCAGTGGTAATGGCATGAGAAATAACATAAATTAAATAGCTACAGTTTTGAGACAGCTTGGAGCCACCTCTAATTTTTGTCTGAAATAAAAAGCAAACACGGATAACCGTGTTTGAAAAGAAACAAAAATACTCTCTGGTTGATTTATAAGTAATTTARTTATTTTATTACATTAAAATAAAGCAAACTGTTTCCTTTCATATTTTATTTAAAAAATGAAGAAATTCCTTTTTATTTTTTTAAATTGCAATGCCTACTGAAATAAATTSTTCAGACTTCAGTTCACTGTATTCTGACCCCACAGAATGCACTCCTGTGTTCAGTAACTACCTGATGGAGCTCCTCTAATAGCACTGAGAGTGGTACAGATGAGAAATAAACTGCCATTGAGAAAGTCGAAACATGCATTTCATGTCTCCAGTGCTGGATCAATCCTTTGGATCGTCATCAGGTTTATTCATGTGATTTAGGATAACAACTTCAGTGTGATAAAAAAAATAAAAAAATAAAATATATTGTTTGTGAAATTATTCTGTGTTGCCTATGTTATCCTAGATATGTTGGTTGTTCCCAAAGAAAACTACTAATGGAATGAACAGAAACACTCACCTAAGTGATTCAATTTTCCTGATTTTTACAGTCTCTTTTTACAGCCTGAGAAGCTCAGGAAGGCTGCAGCAGATGCAACAACTGAGCCAAAATTCAATTAGAGAAAGTGTTGACTGAAGCTGCCCGAGGTTTATTTTTTGTGTCTTTATTTATTWACTAGAGCTACAGTGGAGAGGACAAGCTGTTATTGTTAGAAGAATAAATAAAACCTTTTCTTTTTTCTATGTTATTATTTTCCATATACAAGGAAACTGAAAAGGAAAAAAAAAAACAAAAAAACCAACACATCACCACAGCCAAAACCCAAGTTCCCCTTACCCCTCTTTCTTTCCCAGAAGAAAGATACTTCTGTGGAAATATTTTCAACAGGAACAAAACCCTTTGAGCAAAATAAAAGCAAAGAGGCAAAGAAAATGTTCCAGAATAATTTGGAAAAAAAAATCCCAAGAGAAAATACTCCTTGTGGCAAGGTTAGCTGGTCTTTGGAGCTTCCTGTAATATGAAACATTATTTAAGTTTCATGTGTCAAGACTGATCTGGTAGAAATGAATGGGCTGGAAGATCTCATGCATAATTTCAACTTTACATAGAAAAATATTGATACTGCAATTGTAAGTACATGTATAAATAATGCTTTAACATTTTTTTAAATAAGAAATGCACTCTAAAATTTATTAGAAAATTATCTCAGAATGAGGGAAATACAGAAAATCATAGAGATTTTTATATATTTGCTATATTTTTAAGCAAAAGGTCCTGGGTTAATACTTGTGTCATAACAAGTTTTCTGAACATTCTTCTTTGCAATAGTTGAAAGAAAAGTTAAAGTTCAATGGAAAGTCACAGGTAGACTTATTAAGCAGAATTTATTTTTTTAGTATTGTATTTAGGTATTTCCCAGTTCCCAGCAGTGCCTCCAGCCCTGAGGRCCCAAGCACAGGAAGGARATCAACCTGTTGGAGTCCAGAATTGGGTCAGACAGATGAAGAGCCCCTTTCCTGTAAGGAGAGGCTGAGAGTGTTGGAGTTGTTCAGCRRYGAGAAGAGAAGGCTTCAGGGACATCTTTTTCTTGCCTTCTGGCGCCTTACGTGAGCCTATAAGAAAGATGGGGACAAACTTTTTAGCAGGGCCTGTTCTTGATAGCAAGAAGCCAGTGGTGGCTTTAAACTGAAGGATGGTTAATATGGATTGGCTGTAAGGAAAACATTTTCTGCAATGAGGGTGGTGAAACACTTGGAACCAGTTGCCCAGAGAGGTGGTAATTGCCCCATTCCTGGGAACARTGAAGGTCAGGTTGGGGYGGGACCCTGAGGAACCTGARTGAGTTGAAGGTGTCCCRYCTCATTGCAGAGGAGTTGGCTTAGGTGACCTTTGAAAGGTCCATTTAAATTCAAACTATGCTGTGTCTATGTGYTATGTGCTTAAAACCAATATGCAAGTAAATTGATAAGAGATTACTAAATTTTATTTATTTGTTTGCTTGTATATTTTCACTTCCAGCCCTTCAATACTGAATGGAAATGAGTCAAAAACTTTCAGCAGTGTTTTGTTTGCAGTAAATGCATTTTAGCATGTCCCACAGGTATACAGGCCATGTCCAATTCTAAAGGGAACCAATCCAAGAGCAGTGTATCAATTTGACTTTCAACAGCACTATAAATCAGGTACAGGTTGTGGGGACCCTGAGGGGCATTCCCTGGGTTGGGGAGAC
Organism: Sporophila hypoxantha; assembly: GCA_002167245.1. NCBI lineage: Eukaryota > Metazoa > Chordata > Aves > Passeriformes > Thraupidae > Sporophila > Sporophila hypoxantha. Next base: position 191,682 of record NDFG01000610.1, on the reverse strand, counting down.
ACAAGAGGGTTCCCTCAGGGGCTGTTGGGACCCCATTGACTCCTCTCCTTGTTCCTATGTCCCTGAGCCTCTCCCTCCCTATCCCCCCACCATTGTCCATGATCTTTTTATCACCTGGCTCAGCCCGACCTGGGGGGAGGGAGAAACCTGGTGTCTCCTCATGAGTGTGCCTGGGATCCTGAACACCTCACCACACAGCTGAGTTAAACATCTCTGGATATCATGCAAAGGCCCTTTTTGCTTTCTTACCCTGGACTTTATTAGCATCTATTCCGGCTGCAACAACAGGTGGTGTGTCTCTGACTTTTTAAAATATGCACAGAACGAGTCATAATGTATAGATCTTTCCAAGTGGTATCCCTCACCTTCCAGAACCTCATACCAAGATTGTATTTAGTATTGAGATCTCCAAGATCATGATTGTGAGAAACAACTGCTCATTTTGAAAATTTAAAAAGGTTTATTAAACCTTAACAAAAATACAACATAGGACTACATAAGGAAAAAGCTGCAGCACTGGGAACTGCCCTCGTGGATACCACATGGCCAGTTAATCTTCAAGATGGATGCTCAGGCTTTTATACCCCTGGGGGTTGCATCAGCCAGCCCAGCTCCCCCAAAGTCTGTCAGCCAGCTCTTCTTTGCCATTTATCAGTGGACACTGCTCTCTTGTGACTTGATTGGAGGTCAGGTGTTGCCATGCTGCACCCCCTGAGCAACCCCCTGAGCTTTTCCATTCCCCAGTGCCCCAGGCAAGGGACACATGTGCAGCCTTCTTTGCACCTGTCCTAGACAGCCCCGGCTGTCTGATGGCAGCAATACAGGGGGAAAGGGAACTGTGGGGAGAACAGAGGACATCTAAACTACAGTAACATAACTGTACATCACTAATGCTTCTCTTAATATTCACACAATAGTTATCCCTTAATTYTGAGAGCCAATCATCTCATTAACCATCTATAACAATGATTACAGTTCTTATGTCCAAAGCAATTAAAATCTTCTCTCCTATCTCACATCACACCCCACATACATGTCTTGCTATGACCAGATGCACTATCTAAAATTAGAAAATCAACTTTATTTCACCTCTGGAGTACCATGCAATTATGAACTTCCAATAAAAAAGGGTAATGCATGCCCAGTAAGAAATGTTTTGTGTTAAGATTGATGAGTGGTTGAGCATTGAAGCTGCCATACTTCTAGAAATATTTTTTACATTTTCTTTTTAAGGGGTAAGTGATGTGGCTGGTGAACATGCTGTTTGCCTCATCATGTCTGGGTTTGTTTGGATTCTTTTGCATATTGCAACAAAGTTTTATTTTATAGATGCTTAATATTTTCTTAAGAGATTATTTTTCTTTTATTCTTAGATTTGAGTTGTATTTCCTTGGCATTTCAATCCTTTCAATAAAAATTATATCTTAAAATTAGGGCAAGGTAAAAGGTTCTAGAAGTGCAGTGCAGCATCAGATATCATATCAGGATTTCATAAACAAGTACATTTCTGTATATATATGAATAATCCAGACTTCTGGCTGAGTTGTAAGAAGGTAGTCAGTACATGAATTCAAGGTCATCCTGCATTATTTTCTTCAATGGAGGACAAATGGTTTTATTTGATATTAATGGATGCAAAAGGTTTAATGTTCACTGATAAGACTAAGAGGTTAATGCAATGGCAAAGCAAAGAAAGGCATAATGTCAACTGTGAAAAATATTTCTGCAATGTGAACTGAATCCTTTCATAAAGCCATATATCAGAAAGTTGATGTTTGTTTAGCAGGGATCCATATTCCACATAAACTAATTGATAAATTACAGTTTAATTGGCATGCAGACAGCTYAGATAAAGAGTCCCTTTCTGGAAATGGTTGGTAGTCTCCTATCAAATGACCTTCAGTCTCAGACAGAGGTTCTGCAAATATGATGGGAATTTATTATAGTCTTCAGCATTTATTCAAAGACACAGTGAACAACAAAGTCAAAAGAAATAAGGCTATTCATCATGCCCACACAGGTAAACAAAAAAAAACCCAAGCTAGTTCTGTAACTTGTAATTCATTACTGCTTTGATTTGAAAATTCATTAATATGAAACATATTTTAAATAATGACAATATCTTGAAATAATAAACAGAATCCATAATAGTGATATACCACTGTCAGTTTTTAAAGTCTTATTAGAATTAGGAWACTGCCATAAAAATCTGGAAAAAAAGACCTTCCCTTCAAAAACAATCCTTTTTCAAAAACCCATATTAACTCCTTACTCATGAAACCAATTCCCATATGGACATTTGTGGGTTTTTCCTCAGTAATTTTGCAAATTATTTTTGTCCCTGGARCCTGCAAATGTTTGTACTCAGCTTTACATAAGCTGGACCATGGAGTTGAAATTCCTGACTGGCTGTGTGCCATCTGAGAAATCAGCATGAAAGCTACGGGAATAAATAAAGTTTGTTTCTTCCTAACCATGAAAATTGATTCTTGTTTAACATTTGCTTTTCTCATTATAAYCCTTGTCATAGAGACAAGTAATGGAATTGGAATGTAGTTTTTACTGATGTAGCTTTCAGTTTGGAACCTTCTTATATTTTCTTTAGAGCTCATTTTCTCAGTTTTTTCTGTTGGGTCTGCTTACCTCTAAGCTGTTAATTTGTCTGTTACCCAAATCTTTTTATTAAGTATCTACTTGCTCACTTGCTGACTGCTGCTTCATGACCAACCACGGGAATGGGAATGGGAGTGGGAATGGGAAAGGAAAGGAAAGGAAAGGAAAGGAAAGGAAAGGAAAGGAAAGGAAAGGAAAGGAAAGGAAAGGAAAGGAAAGGAAAGGAAAGGAAAGGAAAGGAAAGGAAAGGAAAGGAAAGGAAAGGAAAGGAAAGGAAAGGAAAGGAAAGGAAAGGAAAGGAAAGGAAAGAGGACTAATTGCCTCTGTATGTGTTCTCATTTTGGTGGACTATTGAAAGAAGCCTAAGAAAAAGTCCACTGTAACATAATTTCTTGTCTGAAATAGCTGACAGCAACTTATCAGTGCTTCRCAGTCAGGCACCTCCAGCAGAGCCTAATTCTCTAAACAATATGAGTTAGCTTGGGAGGCTCATTTTAAATTTGGGAAGACTAATTTTTTTATGCATTGTCAGTCAGTATTTCTGCCATTTGCATCYCTGTAAGAGTGGTTAGATCCTTTCCCTCTTGATTATCTATGCAACAATATATGGATTGTTGGGAAGTGACYGAGTATTTATCATATTTTTAAGTAGTTCTCATGTGTAATCTCCTTAGCAGCCATGGGGGCCCACATTTGTGTAATTGCTTCTAAGAATTAGGGGTAGCAGAGGTTTTGCCTCCAATGGATTTAGAAGAAATGAATTTTCAGCAAAGCTCTATAGATGGTAAAGCATTAAAAGATAAATGCAAATACAGGATCATTAAGGAGCTAAACATGAATCTTTTCAATTAACATAAAAGAACTGTAAGAAATGGAAATTGCATTTATTAATAAATTTTTAGCATAGAATCTTTCTATATAGAAGCCAGATATCTATCACAATATCGTCTCTAACGTGAGGAGTACATTATGAAGACATGTTAATTTTATTTTTTTTAAACAGAACATTTGCTTCAGGATTGATTTGTATGGGTTTTACACGGCCTGGTTTTTGGCAGCAGGGGGGCCACAAAGATGTCTCCTGTGAAAAGCTGCTGGAAACTTCCACCATGTCCAGAAAAGCCAACCCCTGATGGCTCTAAAAATGGACATGACAGAAACTATGACAGAAACTCTGACTTTTTTTTCCAAGCCCAGTCCCAAGTCTCTGCACAAATAATGCCCAGCTAAAGGACTTCAAGCAAAGCACCAGCAATTGCTCAAGAGCCTGACCCTCTCCTTCCTCCATCTCTTGACTTGTGCATATCTCCAAGAGATGGTGGAAGGGATGGGAGGTGACGGGAAGAGTGAGACACAGRATGGAGTACAGCATAAGTATTTTTCTTGTGTTAAGGACTTCATCAAAACTGCTGTTTGCCCAACTGAATTATCAGGATAAAGGCATGACTAGAATATCAGTGTTAAAGGGCAGCAATGTTTGATGAAGCACAAAAAGTGAAAAGAGTTGTATTAAAATCAAAGTTACATAAACATTTGGGGTTCAAAGTTTGTTGGGGGACCATTGAAAACTGACTGGCTGCTACACTGCTGTGATTCATCCTAAAAATTAAATCAAGAAGATTTGGTCATTGTGGTAAGMAGMCAGAATCCTTTAAAGCAGACAYTTTGGGGGCTAAGGAAGATTTTTAKCTGCACAGATTTRAACAAGAAGGCAATACAGGAGAACCCAGACATTTCTTGAATTTTAATGATAACATTTTTAATATAAATTTTGATTAAAGAACAGTAAAAGTGCTTCAAGACCTAAGTGTCTCTAGTAAGAAAGAGAATGTGGAATGCAATGAGTGAGAATGAGTATAAAATAACAAAACCCACAACCTTTAATAAGGGGAGAGAAGCATAAGGAAATAAAAAACAATGTGTTTCAAGGAAGGACAGTGCATTAAATCTCTTTCTGTCTCCCTTCTTTGCTCCCTTTTTTCCCCCCTTCCATAGGAACACTTACCTTTCTTTATCAATAAACAGTTCTCAGGTATAATATTGCTGCATTTGTGCTTTATTTTCATCTGAGAAATTTAGCAAAAAGAATCCTCCCTGACTCCCCTTTTAGAGCAGGACGGGACAGTAGGAAATGTTCAATACAGCAGAATAAGAAAAATATGTTTACTGCTATAGTGAAAAATGCCAATCACTTGGCGTCACTTTTTAAAATTTTTTACTGCTATTGTGAAAAACGCCAATCACTCTGTCACTTTTTAAAATTTTTAAAGTTTAATAGTAATAAAATGGTTATAAAAATAGCAATATAATTAGAGTAATAATAATTTGGACAATTTGGATTAGGACAATATGAGACAATAGAAACAAAGAGTTACAGACTTCAGGGTACTTTTCTGGGCAACATAAGCCCAAAAAAGGACACACATTAACAGAGGATTAACCCTTAAAAACAATAGCCTGTTGCATATTCATACACCTCATACATGATACATAAATTCCATTCAAACAAAGGATTCTGTCTGGTCAGTGTCAGCTTCTTCCTCTGAATCCTAACGGTATCTTCAGGGCTGAGTGAGGCAGGAAGAAGTTCCTTTTTTTTCTGATAAAGGAGCAATAAATTCTCTTTCTCTGAAAGATTTAGGTGTCCTCTGGCTGCTATCTGGTGCAAGTCTCTCATTCCTTTCTTTTAAAAATATCTCACATACATAGTTTCTATTTTAACATTATGTTATAACTTAAACTATATTTAACACACTACTTTAAAAATTAATACAGCATAACTTTCTGACATAACACATACAATATTCATTTTAATATTTGCAAAAAGCCAATCATAAAATATGCATTTTTAATAGCTATTATTATATCAGAATTATATCTGCTTCTAAAAATCCAGTTTAACAAAAGCTACATTCAAGAATTGAATGCAACTAAAACTGTGAAATATGGTCAGACTGGAATGTAGGACTTCACATCTCACGCATCATCAGCGGAGAGCAAACTGATGTTTTGTAGCAAGCACTTTTGCATAGAAKTGATTTTGAATGCGCCAAGAATTTTTCTTGTGCTCTTCAGAGRCCTGACTTATCAGTACAGAAGACAAAACTAGCACTAGTGGGAAAATGATGGCTGTGACYAAGTTTCTGAGCAACTGCCCAACTTTATGTTCTCAAGGCACTCACAAAGAAAGATACTGCATCAAATCACATCCTCAAAGAAAAAAAGCATTTATACACATGAAAGCCTCAGGGATTTCAGTATCTTTTTTTTTTTTCTGAAAGCTATTTAATAGTAAAGTAATGACACTATATTTTTTCTCTTCTGTGTGTTTAAAGAAATTGTAATGTATGTGAGATAGAAAATATTTAAATTTTGGCATGTTGTGTCATAGTGTTTTGGTGTAATGCATCCTGGATGCAAAACATAGCCTTGTGTCTCTAACAATAACAAATATCTTTAGGTCTGAAATGCTTGGATGCAGGTTTACTGAGCACCAAGAGTCATGGAACAGTTTGGGTTTGAAGAAACCATAAAACCATTATGTTCCAACCTCCTGCCATGGTCAGGAYCACCTTCCCCTAGACCAGGTTGCTCCAAGCCCAATCCAACCTGGCCTTGAACATCTCCAGGGACAGGACACCCACAATTTCTCTGGGRAACCRGTGCCCGGGCCTCACCATTCCCACAGTAAAGAATTTCTTCCTAATATCTAATCTAAACCTACTCTTTGTCAGTTTGAGGCCATTCCCTCTTGTTCTGTCACTCKAGGCCCTTGTAAAAAGTTTTTTCACCTGAGAAATAATATTAAAAAGTGAGAGAGTTTAATATAGTTTTGTGACAGGATTTGTCTTTGTTCTAGTTCTCATAGAATATAAAAGTAGAGCGTTCATATTTAGAATTTTTATAGCTGCAAGTCATATTTTTTAAGTGGTTTCTTGGTGAGATTTTTATGAACATGGCATGCWGGAGTCTAATGTTTCAAAATAAATTCTTTATAGGTTTAAGATAATGAAATTACATCATAACTCAATAAGAAAGAAAAATTTTCAAAGGCAAAGGCAGTAATCTGGAAAGCTTTAGTATCTTCTCCTAAATAAATCATTACTGAATCATATTTAAGCTYTCATGTTTGTTTTACCTGTCTTTATCCCATTCCATGAGTTTTCCCATTTCTGTCCTCATGATTCTCTCCCCAGTTTCATTGGTAGAGGAGTAGGTGAGTGGCTGGATGGGGTGGGGTGTCTGTCTTCCCCCTGCATTCCTGTTCTGAAAATGGGCTGTTCTTCACAAGGGTGCCCCCTCACYGCCCATTTCTGCTGCCTTTAACCTTCCAACCTGAAAGTCACCCCTGTACCTTTTCATTGGGTCGCAAAGTCACTTCTGTTTTCAAACAAAAAGAGTTTGAACTAACTAAATTTATGGCTAATTTTGCCTGCTGAGATTTACTCTCTTATGACCAAGATTACATTCTCATATCATCATTGGAAAAGGTGGAYCCAGCACTATTTCTATTATTCATATCTTTGACTGTGAAAGATACATTTTGTCTTTTTTTTTTTTTTTTCTTCTCCTTATACTATTAATTTCMTTATGCAGTATCTGAGCAGGAAAGGTAATCAATCATATTGTCATGTGTTTGGTACTCTGTGGTATACAGTGAAAGAATAGAAGCTTATGATAATGTTCAGTCTAAGGCACTTTGGAGATCAGTGCCTATAGTGAAAGGAGTTTTTGGGAGACCTTCTTTGCAAACACTTTTTTTTAAAATTCTTTTGTAACCTGTTTGTGCTTTTATATCCCTAAATTGACACAGGACTTTATATAAAATAGAAAAAGTTTTAAAAATCCATATTAGGGACCTGTTAATAATTCACACTTGAAAATAGAGGCTGATATAYAACCCTAGTTTGCAAAAGATCCCAAAGTTCCTTATATAATGGCACTAAGGGAMGATTTCACAAATGTTCTAGCAAAAGGCAATTTAACAATTGTGACAAAGCAACTAAAAATGAGGAGACGGAGAATACTTCATGTTTTCTGACTTATTTAGTTATTCTTTTTACTGTCACAGTGTGTGGAACAGAAACTGCTACACACTGAAGAAAGTAACTATACTACATCACAAAATACCTGATATTTCATGGAAGAAGTACCCTTATTAATGGTGAGGCCTCTAGCTCRCTTTGACCATTAAAAGAGGTTTTATAAAATGAAAACAATATGAAAATGATGTTAAGAAGAAAAGAAGATGAAATATGTGGCATTGTTTGTGAGTTGTGATTTCATTTGGAAATGTTACCATTACTTCGGACAATAATATTTGTGGGGTGCCTAAGCAAATGATATAGTAATTATTTGGTTTTACACCAATACATTAGTAATGTCTTTCTAATATTTTCAAACCATGAAAATTCTCTAAAAATCACCCACCTTGATGTCAGTCATTTATAATAACATGGTTTCAGGGTCACGAGAAAAAAAAAAAAATTGTAAATATCACGATGGAAAGGGCTAGTAGAAACTAAGAGTATCTATTTTGGGATTATTGCCTTGTCATGTAGAACATTAGCATTAAATATTTGATGTTTGTTTAGGAGAAATGTTCTCCACATAGAAAATTCAATATATTATGTATGAAGTGTTGAGAGAACAGTGAGGAACTTACTACGAAAACTTATGAAGTACAAAATTGCTGTAACTTTTCTACAATCTGAATTTTTGCTTGAAACTTTTGCAACTAAAAGGTTAATGCTATTTTTTCTAATTATATTTGTATTACATCTAGTGTCCTGGTTTTCCATACTCTCTTTAGCTGGGATGTCTGGGACGTGATCAGTGGTGTACAAAAACAATAACAAAGTCAAAATGAGCATCACAGAAGCAATGAATATATTTAGTGAATGACACTARCAGAAGTCTCCACTTACTTTTCCAGTCCTCTGGTGGTCATGTGTAGTTCTTTCAGAGATATTCTGTTTATACTGACAAATAATTTAGACAAATACATGAAATATTTTGTCAGCTAGATACTGATATATATTGGGAAAATGCAGATAACTTTTATGTTTGCTTGTAGTTGTCATCCAGTTTTAACACCTAAGTTGAAGGGAAATGTTACACAGCATTGACATTTGTGTCAAGAATGGAAAATTTTGGGTTGATAATTGTTAGGTGTATATATAGAGCTGAAGTTCCTCTCCTCAGCTGATTCCTGTGGTACTGATAATTTATAAAGTTTTAAAGCGCTAATTCCTGAAGATTTGTTCCAGATAGATAGATAGATAGATAGATAGATAGATAGATAGATAGATATAAAGATAATTATGGCAGATACACCTTTTTCTGCTGGGAAATATTTGTGTCAATTTTTATGTGATAGTGGAGAAAGAATATTTGACATACCCTGTCAAGGTGGTATTTAGGCTGAGGGACAGTTTAGGAACTGAGAGCAAAGAGAAACTGAGAGCAAATGCTTGAAAGAAAAGCCCTAAAATAAAATGAGAGTGTTATGGTGACGGAATGCACAGCAGGTTCAAGGGTTTATTTCTCTATCTTTTTGATGGAGATGGCCACCATAAAGTCTATCTTTTTAACTTTCAAGAGAAAATGTAAAGCACAAGGTCTACAGTAAGCATAAATGCTAAGTACTAACTGATTTGTGTCCAATTGTTGTATTTTTAGGCAGGCTGTGGGATGTTAGTTTGTATCCGCTGTAACCAAGAGAGTCGGGGTAAACCTGACTCATGACAGTCTCTTAGAAGAGGAGCTTCAGTAAAGCATTTGTAAGTGATGGAGATAATTCACTGAAAAGATAAAAATAGTGTTTCATTCACATACTGCACTCACATGTCATATATCTGATTCTACCTGGTTATTAACTAGGAGCCACATGGTAAACTTTCTTGGATGCATAATTTGAATTTATCAATTAGTTTCTTTGACAAAATGGGCATGAKAGTGCTTATCCAAACAGTAGATTCTTTAAATTACTGAGCCTTATCCATTACAGCCTTTACTGTGAGTTATAACTGATACTTCAAGTCAAGCTTTTCTCTTCTGCTGTGACCTAAATAGTTAACTGTAATTTCAGATGCTTTTTTCAAGGCTGTTGTAGTTGTATCTCTATGCCCCTCTAGACCACACTTCTATTTTTCTATTTTCTTCCTTCCCTACTCATTGACCTTCACATAATGTAGTTCAGTAGAGATTAGAGTTTGCCTGGAGACTTTATTTTGCTATTACTGCTTCCTTTATAAAAGAACTCTGTTTTGTTGGGGATATGAAATCCCTCACCTCTGATTTCTATCTCAGTTAACGTCTTGTACCTGATAATAAGATCCTACTCATCTTGCAGACTGTTTTTGTGACCTGTCAGATTCAAACGGCCTCTTGGATTATTATGTACAGATATGCCCTTGTTCAGGTTCTGGGTGATGACTGTAATCTAGTTCAAACCTTTACTATACAAATGAAGTGAGTTGAYTGAGTTGATAATTGTGCATGTCTTCAATGTCAGAGGAATTTTATTCATAAATATAAACATAAATCTTTCATGATTCTCATTAAAGGAAATAAGATTCATCTTTGCCCATCTTACTTTTGATTTTTCAGACAGTTAACTAGATGGTAAATGCTTGTCTTGGTCATTCTTCTATCTTGAGTGTCTCAGTGTTTTTCTGAGACACCAGWCCTTTTCCTTGGAGGTTTTCTCTTGTAGGTTGTATGTCTGCCATTGTCCTTCTGCATTTCACTGTGCTTGTGATAGTTCTGTCACAGTAAGGGTATTTTTGTTTCATCTTGCTCATTACAACTTGCAGCATTGCTGGTCTTCATTTTTATTTTGATTGTTCTACTGATTAGGAAATGACATTCTTAGGTGAGAGAATGATGCTATGCAGATATTGATTATGGGTAATTTTGATTTTCTGTGTCTTTGCTTCCATATATTGAGTATTGAGAGAATTCGTCTGGTTTTTTTTTTTTGCAGTACACACTGATAATCTGCACAGAATTTTCATGCTGTTTGCCAAAAGTACATATGCAGCAAATGCTCATTGTTCCATAGGAATTTGTTATTTTTGCTTCACTCTTTTGCTCTTGCTGCTGTACATGGGAAACAGATCCCTAAAGATTTCTGACTCAGACTTTCTCACCTATACAAATTAAAAATCAAGCATGGAATCGTGATGTAAGGAACAAACCTTTAGAAAGAGCCTTGAAAAATGTATTTGTGACTGCTTCAGGAATTCAAAACATATTCCATAGTTTGTCTAGAAACCTGTGGAGTTTGAATTTTTATAAACAGCCATACATGATTTTGAAGTACCATGCATTTTCAACAGGGGTTATCCTCATGAAAAGGGCCATAATTGAAACCTGTTTCCTCTGCAATTCTAATTTGTGTATGCACAGCTATGATGGAGTTAACTTGCTCCCCAGCAGACAGTACAGCATTATGTTTTGGATTTGTGACCCAAAGTGTAGATTACACACTGATGTTCCTCACCCTGTCTCACTCTCTGGGACAAGGCTGTGGCGTGGAGCAAGAAGTTAGGAAAGGACATGGACAACATACAGAGACTGCCTGGGATCATTCTGCTTGTGAGAATTGGTGAGAAATTGCCTTTGCATCACTTCTCCCCTCTTCACCRTTTCTTTACTCATTAAACAGTTTTTCTCTCAGTCAATCAGTTCTCTTGTGTTTGTGCAGGAGAGGGAAGTGAGTGAGCAGCTCTGTGGTGCTTAGTAGCTGGCTGGGTCAACCAGCCATACTACTAACTACAAAGGTATTCTTTCCAGTATCCAGACTAACTTAATGTAAGCAATGAGAGGGAAAAAACCCAAAAAATTTATTTTAAAATTAATATAACAATTTCTAAAATTTAAAAATTCCAAAAATATTTTAAAATTATAAATTTATTTTTAAATTATTAAAATTATATTAATTTTTTTTTCCTAAACCTGGGGTTTCAGAAAAATTCAGTCCTCTTGGAGCTCAGTCTAGTGCCTTGAATTTCAAAGGTAATATAGTCATTTGTCCATTGCTCATTTTTGAAGTTTGAAATGGTCCAACATCAGTTAGCATTTACTGTTAAGAAAATACYATCTTACTGGTACCACTTGCTTCTGAAATATCATTGATAGATGAACAAAAAATTTGTTGTTGTAAATAACAAGAGTAAAAGTAAGAACAGTAGAACTAGTGATTTTAAAAAGACTGATTCACTTTTTGCTGACCAATAGCCATATATTTCATTAATTATTTTTCCTTATATTTCRAGAATAATGTTTGTTCTCTTTTATGTTTGTGGTACAATTTCAAAATATTTTTAATACACAGTAACAACATTAACATGACAGAGATATAAGAAATAAAATAATTATATCTTCATTAAGGCATATATATGCAGCAAATAATAAAATGGACAATATTTATCTCCTAAGCTTATGTTCAAGCACATATAACTAACTTTTTCTAAAGCATTTGCATGGACTGTCTTAGCTACAAGTACAAAGTCATTCTTATTCATTCAACGTTTGCCTGAAAATTAGTTTATGTYCAACTGAGGAAAAACACTTTCAGTTCTTTTCTACTGAATGTCTGATTATTTACAAAAGTTTCATTGTCTTCCTCCTCACACACAACTTATGACTCATTGAGATGGACCTTATTCATACCTGTCTCTGAGAGAATTCTGAACATAGATTATCACAGATAAATTATCGAGTGAAACATGGCTAGAATGGAATAATAGAGAAAGGCTCCTAACAGCCAAAATGATTTCAAAATATGATAGAGTAGCAGAGAAGCTTAAAGGAAGCTTCATACTATGTCTGTAAACAGCTGATTGACTCATGCTGATGGCAGAAAGGAAGAGAATCGTTGTTTTCAGGAAAAACTGATTTTAAGCATATATTTTTCATCATTTCAGTAAGAAGATACCACAGAATGTATTGTTTAATTTATGTACATTTTATTACAGAAAAAGAATTCAACAAAATTGAGCTGATTTTAAAAATAAGAAAAGATCAAGACTGAAAAAAATGGTATGATCTAGGGGTCTCAAAATTATTGAAAGCCTGSTAGGAGAACAGATGGTGATTGAAATCTAGAATGAGAGAATCTATGTGCTGTCTCCTAAAAAACCAAGAAAACCTATGTAAAGCAACTGAAATTAGTGAGGTCAAATAATTAAAACTTGCCCTCCTCTGTTCTTTAAGTTGCAATGTGATCTTTTTCTAGGAAGAATCCAGTAGCAGGGTTAAACAGCATGAAAAACAGATGCTGCAAGTCAAGGCTGCAAAATTTGATTTGTGACAAACAAAAAGGCAGAAAATAGAAGCAAGTCTGACTGTGTAATGCCTTTGTGCTGACCCAGTGTTGCCATTTCAGAGAAGTCTCTTCTCTAAGACAATGTGCAGTTCAGTGCCAGAAGCATTTTGTGTGGTGCAACTGCCCTTCTTTCCCAGATGTTATGGATGATCATTAACAATTGATATTAGCTGAGTAAAACCATGCACAATGATCCTATTAATTGAATTGAATATTTGGTGCTGTTCAGAGATGCCTTTTGTAGTTGCACAKAGTGTTGCTCTGCTGGGATTAATGAGTATCACTAATCCAAAGATGGTATGTTCTGCCTATTTCTTCCTACTGCTGGAGGAAATACAACAGAAACGAAACATATTTATGAAATTAACCTTCCATATAAGATCACTTTTTGTTCATCCAGTGATTTATTTTATTTTTCTTCAGTCAGTGCAAATTAAACTCTGTCAATTCAGCAGTTTAAAAAATAAAGGGCTCATTTAAAGAGAATGCTTTTACCTTGTACCTCCAGTGAGAAATACCACGTGCTTCCCACTTTTGGGAAGGAATTTTCTTTCCCTATACTAGTATTTGTTTTAACATATCCAATGACACAGTATTTGAAGTGATGCTGAATTGATTTTTGCCTTTTTTCTTTTACATATTCTKTGTATTCTTTGCATATTTTTTGTAGCCTATTAGTGTATTTGCAGCTAGTTTTCCCAGTACTTTTCCTTACCTTTTCRCTAGGCAGAAAGAAAAAACATTTTCCAGAGCTCCAAGAACCATGGGGGTACAAGGCCCCCTGTCCTGTCTTGATTCTTTCTCCCTGGCAATCAAGGTCAAAACCAGCTCTCTGAGACTCATTTTCATCAACCACATTTAGTCCCTAAAAAAGGGGACAGGATTTAGGAGGGGCTACATACACATACAAGCACAGGTTTTATAGCAGCTTTAGTCCAATGGAAAACCATAGAAAAGAGATAATCATAGAATCGTAAAATGGCTTAGGTTGGAAGGGACCATAATGATCATCTAGTTTTAACCCTCCTGCTATGGGCAGGAACACCTTTTACAGCTTGCTCAGAGCCCCATCCAACCTGGCCTTGAACACTTCCAGGGATGGGGCATCCACAACTTCTATGGGCAGCCTGTGCCACTGTRTTACCACCTCACAGGGAAGAAGTTGTTCTAAATACCTGATCTAAASCTGCTCTCTCTCAGTTTGAAGCCATTCCCTCTTGTCCTGTAAATAAGCTCTTGTAAATAGTTTCTCTCTTGATCTTTCTTGCAGGCTCCTWAGAAGAATCTGTGAATTTAGGTGTGTGTGCATATAGGTGTGTATAATGCTTATTTATAATTTGTCCTGGTTTAGGGCAAATTTGGGAGAAAACCTCCAATGGGGACCCCCAGAAAGCAAACCCACATGGTCCCTCCCCTCATCTGGTTCAGGAAAAATTTCTTCAGAGAGAAGTGGAACAAACCTGTTTATTTAACAGGCAGAGCACTCTTCAGTACAAAAAATGAACAACACCAGATGACAAAACTCATTCACAACTCTGAAGAGATGAAAAATTCAGGAAGTCTCTCCTGTGGGTGGTTGCTCTGTTATCAGTCCCTCTGGCTCTGGGAAAGGCTGTTGCCTAGAGCAGGTGTTGCGGTGTCACTCACTTGGGGTCACCAATTGTTTGTGGTGTTGTGAGGGTCCCCAGAATCTGACTCCAAGTTCTCAGAAGGCTTATTTATTATTTTATGATATTATATTAAAAGAAATGATATACTAAAACTATACTAAAGAAAGAGAAAGGAGACATCAGAAGGCTAAACAAGAATGATAATAAAAACCTGTGACAGACCCAGAGTCTGACACAGCTGGCTGTGATTGGCCATTAATTAAAAACAATTCACAGGCTGGGTAAACAATTCTCCAAATCACGTTCCAAAGGAGTAAAACATGGAGAAGCTGGAGCTTCCCAGCTTCTCAGGAGAAAAAATCCTGGTGAAGGGATTTTTCTTAAAATATCATGGTGACAAGTAGGCCTCGGTAGGCCACAAAGTGCAAACTCTTGGTGCTCTCCAGGTCCCAGTCTGGAGCAGGCTCYAACAGTTCCAAGAAAAGGGAAAGAAAAACAGTCCAGGGAAAACTTCTCTGCCTCAGCTAGCTAAACTAACCAAAAAGCAAAGGAACACTCTGTTCTGCTCCGTCCGTGCCCAGACGGCACAATCCAGCGCAGAATGTGGAGGAGTGAGTGAGCACAGTCACTGATAACAAAGCTCTGTTCTTCTTCTTCTCCCTGCCTTCACTCTCAGCCAGTCTTGAAGGCACAGAATATAATATCCAGCATAAACAGAACAGATGACTGGGGATACAAGCATCATAAAGTCGCCCTAGGACATTACTACATATATACTGCAATGGAAGGGAGCATGGACTACCCACAGCATGACCTTGAGTAAAAGATTAGAAGAGAATCCTCAATAAATGGGGCTCTGCTTGCACAACAGATGCATTCCAAGAAAACAGGAAGATGGAGGCAGCAAATGGACAATATTATCTGCAGTATTCAGACAACAAACACAGCAATTCTGTGACCACAAAAGCATGTAAAAGTAAATGAAATAAGATCGATGAAATGTGAGCATGAGTGTAGCAGTTCCAATTTTGTTAATTAGTCTGTATTCATGCTTCACTGCTGCTGCAATTATGCTGCCTCACCCTTGCGTAGGCCTATTGTGTAAATGCTGTCATTATGCTCCAAGCAGCTTATAAAGCAGTGCAAGATATGAACCACCTACAGAGATGTCATTACAATTGTGTCAATTCAACAGGATGTTTCCTAAAATTTATAATTATTTGTCTTCACTGAGAAGCAATTTTTGAAACTATTACTAGTCTTTTTGAAGTTAACTTGGTAATTTCTTTTATGTGACATCAAACACCTGCCACTAAAATTAAGATAATTGTGTACACCTAGTAACAACATTTTAAAAGAAGAATCAACATCTATACCTACTTTATAATAGTTGTATATATTTCAAGCTTTGGGGTTTTTTTTCTAATTTTCCAATAAATTATACTAGGTATTTAGAAATACTAGAAGGAAAAGGAATCAATCAGAGAATCATGGAATGTTTTGTGTTGGAAAGGACCTTAAAGGTCATATAGTTCCAAACCCACTGGTATTAAGCTTCCAGAATGAAAGGATTCTTCATTGCAATAAGTCTTGTGTATTTCAGTGGCAAAAGGTCACATCCTAAAAGGTTGGGGGAAAAATGTCAAAACAACCTTTTGCCAAGAAGTGTTGTATATTTAAAAACTTTATTTCAAAAACAGTGTTATTTGACGCTGAATGAAGCATTCACCTGAGATACTCTCTGATGAGGACTGCATCCAGGGTCTCTAGATGAAAACTCATTTCTTCAACTTGAGTTACAGAGGTAGGTGCACCAGTTAGCAGGCAGTGGCAGTTTCATAGCTGCTTTATTCTCCTGTATATGTCCCTTTGTTTGCAAGTTTTTTGTACAAAATAGAAACTATCAGAATTATCATCATAGTCATAGTCTACATCTATCAGTTTATCAAGGGACATACTTTATTTCAAATCACTTTCAAATATCAGTGCTCTTCTTGATTGAAATAATCCATATTTCTTTCACTTTAAAAAGAATAACAACCTTTTTGTGGGAACGGATGGGATAGGAGATCCATTTGTGATGGGCAGTGTCAAGAAATTTACAATTTATATTATAGATGGAGTGGATCATATTTCAGAAGCAGCTTTCTGCAGATATTCACTGTGCAGTTTTGCACCTCCATAACAAATAGGGTCTAGCAACCTTTAAATTTAATGTTACATCTTTCTTCAACCTTTACTGTATAAAACTTTGATGGAATTTKTGATTTATAACATCTGGTTAATTATCTAGTTGGGCAAAGCAATATCTGCATATTTATTCGAGTAACCARTTTAATGATCCCTGGATACAGCAATTTTAGTCTACTTGCATCTAACTTAGGTCCAAATATTTTGAAAACTGATTCTGTTTATATTCCTTTTTTCAGACTATTACATTCAAAACATATTTTGTCTTGGTTCATTTGCTCTGTTTGAAACAGAWGCATAACTGCAAACAGTCAATAATTTTAAGCTAGTTACATAAAGAAAAGGCAGAACACCCTTAGACATAGGGTCAACCCACTGCAAGAATCATAATCAATGCTTGCCAAGTTGTAATCTACAAATCAGATATGTAATCCCTTGGCAGCACCTAGATTTTATATGCAGCATTACAAAAGGGTTTTTTCTGCTTCTGGAGTTACAACTGCCCTTAAAGGCCAGGAGTTGCACAAACACATATACACACACACATAGATATACAGTTTATTTATTTTTGTGAGCTCTCAGCACCTAAACAGCTGGTATCAAGGAAGGAGCTTCCTTGGTGCCCAGATTCTTCTTTTTACAGTCTCAAAGATGTCTGAGGAAAACTCCTGCCCATATATGAATAAACTACAGTAAATACCTTAGCATATTTTGGAGATTCTATTTTGTTATTTTATTGCTTTGTGCAGCTATGMATTTTCATACCAAGATTGCTAATTWTTAAAAAGAAGTTGRCATGGYGAAGTGAATTCATAGAAATCTTCARAAGTTTCCCAAATGTGTCATTCCTGATCCCGTTTAAAACACTGACAAATTGTACTACACTGATGAATCATACAAGGAAATCATCTAATCGATGCAAAACCACATAGTAATAACACAGAGCTAGAATGTGAGGATGCAAACCAACCAACCAAAAAAAAAAAAAACCACCAAAAAACCAAACCAAACCACAAAAACCCCAACGAAACTAGGAACATCCAAAAATAAATTAACCCCAAGGGAAAATGGGGCGACCTAAGGTGATTTTCATACAAAATAGTTCTTTTCAGGGGAATTTTAAAGTYTGTCTTGGAGTTCATAGAGAATTTCAGTTCGGCAGAAAATTMTTTCTTTGTTGTACCATCACATTGGGCTTTTTTGTCTTCATTTAAATTTTTTGTAATGGTTAGAAAAAGATTTGATGRCCTCACATTTAAATAAAGAATACAAGAACAGGAGAGAGAAAGACCTATGATATGTGACATGAAAATATTTCAAGGATCTCTTTCCTTTTTGAAATTAGAGAAAGGTCAAGTACCAACAAGGGTCACATGAAGTTTGAACATGTATCTGTCACACAACCATGTGGTAACAAAAGCAACTATGCTTTGCCATTAAAGGAAACCATGGGTAGAATGGGTATGTATGCACCTTTGTTTAAGAGTATACATATATTCTTAAATGTACCTTAGACTTTGCTTTTAAGTAGTAATGGATCTATCCAGCAAGATTTCTTTGGTCTGATTTCCTCTTGGGCAAGATCTCTCCTCTGTTCCTCAGATTCTCTGGAGACACCCTGTTCTTTACATTCTTTATATTTGGCATCTGGATTTTTCAAGTACTATGTACAGTCCCAGAGCTAAAACATACAGCATGTTTACATGATTATTTACTATTGATTTGAAAAAAGAGTTTATTTTCTCACTCCCTGCATTAAGAAGTAAATTAGTGTGTTTTAACCAAGGTACTAATTCGTACCAGTTTTTTGAATGCTGCTGTTTCATCAGTCCATGAAGAAAGAAGGCAATGAATCACTTGGGAAAAAATAGCCGCTCTAATATTGGACAAAAGTAAGGCATACCAAATTTTTTGCATTCCCAAATAGGTTTTTTGCTAATACAGTGGAAAAAACTCAGAGAYAACCCCACTCATTTCACATATTTATTGGTTATTCTTTTTCAATAGTGCTCAATTCATCATAGATAAATATTGACTGATCTTAAAATTCTCAACTCCGTTGCCCTGTGCAGCAAGACTTTCCTTTGACTTTTCCCCTGTAACTGTCTCTACCACTGACAAGCACCATTCAATAAGTTGTGACTAGAGAGCTGATAGTGCCAGTCAATAGAATTCCACCCAGAGGCCCTGTAGTTCAAATACGGTTCCAGAGGTAACGGTTTACAATGGATATGAAGGAATTACCCAATGAAGAGAAATAATTTCTACTTGATTCTCTTTCTTGAAGGTGAAGATGTTAAAAATATCTATCCAGAAATTCTAATCATTTTTTCAAATAATGATATTTTTTGTGTATTCGTAGCACAAGGACATTTTTATGTTATTAAGGAATTGTACAGTCAAATAACTGATAATTACCATTAATTATTAAATAGTAAAATATAGGTAGGAGCAAAAATGCCAGTTCTAATAAAATAAATTTTAGAGAGTTGAAGGATATTGTGGTGATCCAAGTATTGATTGGTTGTTAAAAGATGTTTTATTAATGTTAATATTAACGTAACCATTATGCAAAGCCCTAGAAAGGTGGAATAAATGTCAATCAATACTGATATTGATAATTATTTTGTCTTTTTTAAAGACAAAATAATGTTATTTTCTGCTATCACAGATTTCCTACCTTGCGGCAATTTTGGTTAGAGAGATAAAATAATGTAGCTATTTTTTTTAAAATTGATTCTGGAGGTGAAAAGCTTACATTCGAGATGTCTTTGACATAAAGTGAAAAATGWAGATAACAAACTGTTAAAAATATTCAACTTAAGCCTGGTAGCTATATGCAAGCTAACCTTTTGTCACCAGGACATTTTCTTAAAATGTATATTTGCCATATGACAACCAAAGAAAMAGGAACTCAGTATTTGAAATTATATTTAAGGAAAATTTGATAAAGCTGCTTTTACAATATTTTTGAATAAAGGCCTTTGCAGAACATATAGAGAGACATCAGTACCTGAGAGAATATTTAAAMTATGTGTTTATGTACAGCAATCTGTACACAATTGGATCTTGAGGCAAACAAGGATGTGATACAGTTTTAACAGAACTGAATTAAAGACAGCTTCTAATGTGGAATACTCGCATTACACACATTTATATAAATATATTTGAAACTTGCTCTTCAGTTCTTTCAGTCAATTGAAATTGGAGCTTTTGTAGTTTCTTTATTACTCTAGCTTCTTCTGGGAAAAGGGAATGTTAGTTTTGAATTAATTTACCAAATATTTGCCACCTTCTTCCAGTATATCCCTTGATATGTTATTTCTATGAAGCTAATAAAGTCTCAGATTTATCTTCAGKAAAAAGATATTAAAAATAAATTCTWAACAGCAATTCTATATATCATTCAAATATCTACCTTCCACAGTGCCTAAAATTCTCCTATTCTAATGTTTATTATCACTTAACAACCTCAGCCTGAATTCTCTTTTGACTGAAAAATTTTAAGTGAACTTCCTTAACTGAAAGATGATAGGAAGGACATTATTTCCTAGAGTTTGATTTGAATTCCTATTCGTATATTAAGGGCATTAATTAAATCTCAGACTTGAGCAAAATTCATATCAATAGACTTGAATCAGTTCATGTGAAGCTGGATTCCTTACAAGTAAGAAATGTGGAACTGAGCACTGTTGCTGTAAAATTTCATGTTGATTAATTTTGTAAGAGTTGATGACATCTCTATGACAAGAAAAACAGTAGTAAAATATTTTTGATAAACACTAAAAACTTTGAGTATTTTGATAAATGCTAAAGTRCTTCAGGATAAAAAAGTATATCATTCAGAAATTACTTTTGTGGGATTCTGGAAAGGGAAAACAAGAAGAAAGCATTTCATACTGCTGTAATAGCTCCAGGTAGTTCACATGTCATCAGTTCTTCCTAAAGTCTAAGGAAGGAAGCTTTGCACATAATGTTATATTGTAATGTACTAGTAACAAGTACAGTCAATGCAGTATTAGTCAATGCAGTATTAGTAGTTTTTATTAAATTACATAGATTTTGCCACGACGGTTACTATTGTAATCAAAATTTTCCAGGGTTAGAATTATTATTCTACATTTCTTAAATAAAACATATTTCATCTAAAGTTAACACATTTTAGAATATTTCTGTTCCTGTTTTAAACTCTCTTGTCATATTTCTTATAAGAAATAGTCTATGACATCTTTTTCAAATACTAGAAGGTACTTCTCAATGTCCTACTCACCCATAATGTTTCTATTTTTTTTTCCTATAATTTTGGAAAAATCTGAAACAGTTTTTCTTAGATTGAGACATAGTTTGATAAACACCAACTTCATACATGACAACTAATGCAACTTAACATAATTTATCTGTACTGCAATTGTTTCTTTTTAAAATTTCATCATGGATTGCTTCATAAATAGTCTCCAATGAACGAAATTTGTTTTGCTGGAAAACAACTCCTACTATCCTATATTTTCTCACATTAACAGTATCTAATCATCTAATCCATATCAGTGCTGCTCCCCATGTGTTTTGAAAATTAWCTGCAAGTTAAATTGTAAAATTTTAACCTGGGGTAAGTACTCCTTGAATGACAATAGAGATGTCTCCAATGGGAATTCTTCTTTTTTTAGTTTCTACTACTAGTAGTGGAAATACATGGTAATTATTTAATAAAGAGTGAACCCATCCAAAGGAACCTTTAAACTACAGAAACCACTTGTAAAATGGATAGAGTACTCAACTGTACAATAAATGGGAATACAGAAATTCATCCACTATATAGCATAAGACTGTTGCCATATTATTGTATATTCATAAATCCAAGAGAGATAAAGTACCATGAATGTWCCTGTAATTCAATGCATTTTCCAAAATTATATTTTTTATTTCTCAGTGACTGTCATCATTTACTGTTTTTAATATTTTTCTGAACTAGACAGTCTTTAAGGTTCCTACCAACCCAAAACATTCTATGATTCTTTGATGATTAAATTTTTTTCCCAACATGTACTTATACATGTACTGTGATATTGTTCACCCAATCAATTATCTTCTAGTTTAAAATGGAATATMGAGGGAAAAAATCAGAGAGATCAGCTGTTAATTATTTTTCTTGGGGTGATTTTATGATGATACTCTATTCCCTGATTTTTTGTCTTATGCCCGCAATGATGGGCATATGGTAGATGCCTCTACCATAAGCTATAGGCAGAAAAACTTCCTACAAATCTTATACGGGGGCTTACCCATATAAATTGCATAAAATATGATTCAGAGCACACAAGAATGATATTTAAAACTCATACAACTACATTTATACACAGAGAGAATGATAAGTGTTACTTAAACATGTAGCACGAATGTGTACATCAGTCAATATCAGAGCTGTGAGGGCACCAARGGTCCTGAATTGCCCTGGGACAAATCTGAGACCACCTTTGTGCCCCAGTCCCAGGAAAATAAGAGCCCTATTTTGGGTTTGGCCTCACAGGAAGACCTGGCTCACTCCCTCACTTGTCCAGCTGGACCAGCTCACCTTGTGTAGTGGTCACCTCATGGCTGTGGGGAGACCCTGCTCTCTGTCACCAACCCTTGCTCAGGGCAGGTYGTGGCAGAATGGCCCATGCCACTACTTCAGCCACACTCATCTCCTGGCTCATTGCAGTCCACGGTTCTTTGATTATTATGTTGGATGTTTGTAGTGGTTTGACCCTGGCTGTACATCAGGCATCCACCAAAGCCACTCTATCACTGCCCTCCACATCTGCACAGGGGAGAGAAAATACAACAAAATGTTCATGAGTTAGGGACAGGGAGACTTCACTCACCAGTTACTCTCAGGGGCAAAACAGACTCTAACTGAGGTTATGAATTGAATTTATTACCAACAAATTCAGAGCAGGATAATGAGAATTAAACCAAATCTTAAAAACACCTTCCCACCATTTCTCCCTCTTTGTAAGCTCTACCTCCTCCCTCRAGAGGCTCAGGAAGACAGGGAATAAGGGTTACAGGCAGGTTATCACACACTGTTCTTGCCACTGTTCACTGAGATGAGTCCTTTGCTTGCTCCAGCTTGGGGTCCCCTGGTCTCACCTTGAAGTTACAGCAACCATTTGTGGGCATAAAACAGACAATCAGGGAGTAGAGTATCATCATAAYATCACCCCATGAGAAGTAATTAACAGCTGATCTCTCTGACTTTTTCCCTCTATATTCCATTTTAAACTAGAAAATAATTGCTTGGGTGAACAATATCYCAGTACATGTATAAGTAAATGTTGGGAAAAAAATWTYATCATCAAAGAATCATAGAATYTTTTYGGTTGGTAGTGACCTTAAAGACTGTCTAGTTCCAAACRCCTGCCATGGGCAGGGACACCTCCCACTAGACCAGGTTGCTTAGGGCTCCATCTAATCTGGTCTCGAACACTTTCAGGGATGGGGCAGACAAAGTTTCTTTTGGAAAGCTGTTCCAGTGCCTCTTGCCCTCACAGGGAAGAATTTCTTTCTAATATCCAATCTAAACCTACTTTCAGTTTGAAGCCATTCCCCCTTGTCCTGTCACTCCAGGCCCTTGTAAAGAGTCTCTTTCCATCTTTCTTGTTAGTTCCCTTGAGGCACTGGAAGGCCACAATTCAGTCACCCCAAAGCCTTCTCTTTTCCAGTCAGAACAACCTCAGTTCTCTCAGCCTTTCCTCCCAGCAGAGCTGCTCCATCCCTCTGATCCCCTTGGTGCCTCCTCTGGCCTGGCTTCAGCAGGTCCCTGTCCTTGCTGTGCTGGGAGCCCAGAGCTGGATGCAGCCCTGCAGGTGGGGTCTCAGCAGAGGGGGCAGAGGGGCCCCACTCTCTCTGCCATGGGGCTTTGGATGTAGCCCAGCACACTGGTGGTTTCTGGGCTCTCAGCACAGATGTTATATAGCACAAAACAGACATGCCACATAATACATTTCATATGGAGACATCCTCCAAAACAAGGTATTTCAGTAAGATTTTTCTAATTTAGTTATTGTTCGATGTATATAAGACAATTTTTGTTATTTTAATAGGAAAACATGGTTGAAAATATTTTAGAGTAAATATTGAATTGTAGTTAGCAAAATTTGCGGGAGAGTAATGAAATAACAGTATTATTGACTAAAAATCTTGATGGATTTCTATTATTGACTAAAAATCTTGATGGATTTCTAGTCACAGAGAATGTATTTCAGGGTCAATATTAATTATTTATTATTTTTATTTTAAGAACTGGTAATAAGCTGAATAGTATCAAAACATGAGATCATTACGTTAATAACCTTGTCCACAGAACTCCATGCTATGTTGCGAAAGTTAGAACTAAAAAAGCTACATTTTTGAACCATAGTTTCTATGAAGTCATGACAAATATTGCTATACAGAGGGAGACATTTTAGTCCCATGGTAGAAWGATGACACACTGAAAGATAAACACTGAAAGTTCAACTAATTGATTGTTTTACCTATTGCCCATTTAGACTCAGTAGTGAACAAATAATTGCAGTGCTTATTAATTTTCTTTCTTCCCTTTGTCAGAAGAAAATCACTAAGATTAGAAGCAGTCTACCAAAAATCTATTTTCTTTTTTTAAATTTTTTTTTATTTTATGATTAAAGTTTCAGCATATTTTTCTTTGAGTATATATTCTCCTTACCACTTCTCAAAAAATTACCATCTGTWTGTTAGAATGTTGTTCAACACAATAATGTGTTTGGGAGGCTATCGATGTTTACTTCTTTTGACAATGCATCTGATTTATATTATAATTGGTTTTTTGTATGAAAAACATGCTTATTATGATAATATTTGCTTATCTGGTATTTTCCATCTGAAGATCTCAAGTGGTTTATCAAGGCGATGAATATCATTATCTATATTCTACATAAGGATATGTTTCTGTAAGAATAATTTAGCTCTAGAATAATGGAAATTTTAGGTTATTTATTAGAAGGATAACAGACATGAAGAAGAGCAGAAGAATGAATTACACATGTATTGTACCTCCAGAATGAAAAGGATTTTGTTTTAATAAGACTTGGAACAAATCACAGGACTAGTAGAGATTAGAGGAGTTGGAAGTTAAAAGGTTTCTAATTTACACATTGATACGGCAACTTAGAACACTTCATAGGGAAACAAACAAAACAACTAAAAAAAGCTATATATATGGATATGGGCTAATTCCTGTCTCTTATACACATCTAGATGTGTATAAGAGACAGGCATAGGGAAACAAACAAAACAACTAAAAAAGGCTACATATATGGATATGGGTTAATTCACTGGACTTGTTACCTACCAAAAACCATGGGTTTTTGAMGTGTTCATGAATTTAGACCATAATAAATTTACTGAAAATATGTATGGACATACCGTGCAAAAAAAAAGCATGATGAGGATTATCCATTCTCTCAGATCCTTCTTCTCTTCCAGACCAGTTTGTTGAGTGGAGTGTAAGATGCTGGGAGTATTTCCCTTAGTTTGTAAAACAGAGAAATGATTAAAAATATTTGATCTTGCCACTTAACTCTCATTAAATGCTAACAAGATTCTAATTGACATAAAGCACAGGTCTGTAAGAAAATAAGAATAGTCTGACAAAGCACTAAATTTTGCTGTTCAGCACTCCTGCAGTCTCTCATGACCATGTCTAATTCAGTTGTAAGAACTGGGACAGGAAATGTTTTTCCTGCTGCATCTCTTCTGAGGCTGCTGCAACAATAGAGAGAACTTCATATGAGGAAAACACAGCCTTGTATAAGTCTTGTCAGACAGTTCCTCAGCTTTTGAGTATTTGACAGTCCAAGATGACCTTTATTGGCACCCAAGTGAACCTGAATACTGTATCAGTAGAATGACTCTGCAGTGCATGACTCCAAAGTGAATCCAAATGACCATGGTGTTTACCTGAGGTATATGAAAGCTGAATTAAGAGGTTTTGCTTCTGCATATAGAATATCTGCTCAAAATCAGGAATGAGTGAGCCAAGAGATAGTCACAGTGTTCCCCTAAAAGAAATTTCTTCTTTTCTTCTTTCTAGCAACTTTACTTCCCAGAAATAGTTGTTAAAGCTATTCTCTCACAGACTTTTGCAAAAACACAGAGATTCACAACTCTAATATAGGGTTAAATGTGCATGATTAGCATTAGCATGATTAGCCTCAAAATTGACAGGTTATGCTATAACTTATTATACAAATTAATTAGTTGTTACTAATCTCCTGCAGTAATGCTTGTGCCATTCTATATTGGCTTCTCAGTACCTTAGAAWCTCAAATTTTTATGTGATAGGTCCTGCATATTTGGAAGCTAAATTGAAAATAAATTTGTGAGCCTGCTTTGTGTGAGGAATTAAATCATGGAATCACAAATTCATTTAGATAGGAAAAACTTTAAAAACCTTGCTACTTGTACAGTTGCAGAGATACTTCTTTTTTTAAAAAAATCATGGAAATAATACATGTTCTCTTTCTGGTCTTGAAAGCTCATGAGTGTTTAGAAGACAAGAAAATGAATTCTGAATAAGGTTAAAAATGGACTTGTCTGCTGTGCAGCTAAACTTCTTTACTTATCTATCAATGTGCATTTCTGTGCTCTCTGTATTTCACATTCAAGAGAGTTTTCATGGTCAAGAGGGAAATTAATTCTAATTCAAGGTGTGCCAAATACCAGACTAATTTTTTTTATTCCATTAAATTTCTCACCAGAATGGAAGTCGTAATAAGTTCTGCAATGTGAAAGATTGTCTCCTTACAGCAGAAATTTATTCTCTAGTTCGGTCTTTACAGTTTTGTCTTGGAGCTGGCATCTCAGTCCAGGTGTTTACTTAGAAATTGCATTTG
The DNA here is from genome assembly GCA_002167245.1 of Sporophila hypoxantha. NCBI lineage: Eukaryota > Metazoa > Chordata > Aves > Passeriformes > Thraupidae > Sporophila > Sporophila hypoxantha. Next base: position 165,043 of record NDFG01000610.1, on the reverse strand, counting down.
AAAAAAAACATAAAACCTCACTATGATAAAAGCCATAACTTTTTTTGTGTTGAATAAGTGATAAATATCAGAGAAATACTTATGAAACAAATGAAGTAAACAACAGTTAGTGATATCTTCTGAAATTATGCTTAGGAGCTTTTTAAGATTATGARAAGATCTAATCTCTAAAGCCACATAACACTTAGATGTGTACAAAAGTGGACAAGAAATTTATTAGTTTAAATTAGTAAATTGTACCAATAAGATAATAGTAATTMTCTTATTGTGCATAAGACAAAATTTTATGGGATTATATGTTTTTTCTCAATGCCTCATTTTTAGTTTCTGTTTAACTTTCAAGAGGTTTTAAGAACAGCTAATGAGAAACTGAGTTCTGAAAGCTCACAAATATATGTACTGTTCTGACACAAAAAAATCATGCTCTTGTAAACTGATTAAATTCTGAGACTAGAGTTTCACAGCAAAAAGATGTTAGTGTAAAACTTTTTGTTTCTTCCTTTTAGCTACAAATGAATTTTTAAATTTTYATTAACAMATATATATGTGTTTATTTTCTTCCCTGACATTTAGAAAGTATTAGCATGATAAAAAATATTTTTCCTGTGGGGCTATTTATCACATTTCACTGGAGTCAGGACACAATAAAATGTGAATTCATTTATCAAATTCAAAGCAGACAACGCAGACAGAAACTCGAGTTCTGTGGTTGAAGAAATTGAAGAAATGACATCACCTTATATAGGATTAAATATGGGAAGTCTCTTTACTTCATACAATATTTGCCTCCAGATGATCATATAGGTTTCAGAGATTTCTTACACTTTCTCTACTCTTCCAAAATTGTATTAGCCAAATCCTCTTGCAGGATGGGGTGGAGAGAATACACCTCATTCTTACATTCAGAACTCCCTCTGTTCCCCCTTCCACCCCTTTTTCTGGGGATAGTTGTTAGGGTCTTCATTAATGTTAAAGTTCTGTACATATGTAAGCTTTATTTTGCAACATTAGAAGCCATCTCTTGKTTTTAACTCTTTTTTGAACTGTTTGAACAGAATTGTTTTTTAAACAATTCCTTTTCTAGTGCAATGCAATAGTCTCTTCCTTTTCTTTGTTGGATAACAAGCATTCTGAGGAATGCACCTTTCACAGCCCTTGCACTGTGTCAGTTTATATCAAAAACACAAGACAAAATATCTAAACAGGTTTATTGTGTGTGTCCTATTATGGGCTCTTAGACATGAAAATAATTAATCACTTCGAGGTGAGAGTGACTTATTCACTGAGATTTCTTTTGGATTGCCCTCCAAGCTAATTAGTGTTTAGTAGACATTTTTCTCCAATTAAATTTCTAGTTCAAAAAGACCTTGGGCAGCTTGGAAGCTGTGCTGAACACAYACAGTGCTTAATCAGAAGCAGAGTAATTGGTTTGCAAAAATGGGCAAAAAGAGCAGGTAGAGCACAGCATGACTTAAGTGGCAGGCCAGAACTTTATCTTGGTAAGCATATGAAACAATGTTGACTATAATCATAGCATGTGCCCTCTATAGTGCAATGACCTGTAATAACTGCACATGCAGGTTGTCCCTACCACAGTGGGTAACAGATTGCCTTGATCCATTTAGGAAATGTCTCACAGGTAAAGAATTTGACCTCTTTGGAGATGAGTCTCTCTACATCTTTCAATGAAGCTGGACTTTGTCTGCCTTACTGTTTGTGTCTTTTACCTCTGAGGAATACCTGTGATCTATGTTTGTTGGAATTTCCTAACTTCAGCTTGATCTGCCACATTGAAGACCCTTCCAGATCATTGACAACTTTGCCTTCAAGAGAGATTCTTCTATCTCCTTTTCCAGGAAATGACCTGTGCCCTGACTGTCTTCCTGTGTGTCCTSAATGTGAACTCATTCAGCCTTCTTCAAAGCCTGCAACTATCCTAGAAAATTACAGGACCCCAAACTAGGCTTGCACGCTGGCACCCAGCTAAGTACACTGTTTAATAATAGCATGTTGCCCAATTTTGGCTTGATGCCATTTGGTATACTCACAAAAGATAAAAAGGTGGATGATCCCTCTTTCCTTTTTCACATTCATCTTGCTCCTGAGTTTACAAGAACAARAGGGGCAGCATTCCCCATGCTGGGCAGGCTATTCTTGTTGTGTTCTGTTGTAGGGGAATTATCCATCAGGTCAAGAGGTTTAAATATATCAGCCATAGCTATCTTGCTCAATAAAGAGTTTGTAAGATTGAACTGCGAAATAGAACCCTAATAGACATTTAGAGGATAAAATCTTTGCAAATTTTCCCTTTATGCATTTCTGTCTTTCAAACAGTCTTTTCTGTGTTGCTAGTGGCAGTAGAACATAAAATCAAGAAATTGAAATTTTAGGAGTAGATGTGCTAAAATATCTGTATTATAAAGAATACTGCATTTTATAGATATTTCAAATTATGCTGGCCTCTGAATTGRTGTAATTGTCTGAATTAGCTTATGATTTACAGAATAAAATACTGAATGAAATTTTCTGTCCATGTACAAGCACAATCATATATACAGTATTATAATTGTGCATTTCATAAAATAAAGTGATACATTTAGATAATTCAGTTTGACAATTTTTGTTGCCTAGAGATAGTGAAAGTAATTTTTTGCAGTTTAGTAATAGATTTATCATACTTTAGTGGGCTCATGTTCTAGATGAATTATATCTTATATTTTCAGGCTATTTTAAAGTCATATCTGGGGGGAGAGGGGAAGAAAATAGCTGCAAAAAAATGTGGGTGACATGAGTGTTATAAAACCAAAAAACTGGTCACAACAGACTTGAAACTAACTGAAACTTTACCCAGGTGAAATCAAGCTAAAGAAAACCTACAATTTTTCTTCTTGATTTTAATATTAATCTTATATAATGTTGAAAATGTAAAATTTTAAAATTTTATTTCAGCTGAAAGTTGAATTTTGTGTTCTGGGGCTAACTCTAAGGCATGCTATCTGGCACAGTACTTCTAAAAGCATTTGTGTGGAGAAACACTGCAGGTTTTCCATGTACATCCCACTTTTCTACCCATGACCCACATATTTTCCCTTTAAGAAGGCTGAGAAACCAATATGGAGAACCACATTGTGCTGTTTGGGAATAATTCAGATGTATTTCTATGACAGAAAAAAGCAAGGTAGCTAGTCAATCCATCCTTTAGTGTTTGTGATATTTTTGAGACAGAGGATATGTTCAATCCATTTTCAGACKGATCTCTCAGTCAGTATATTATGGGAAAGGACTCTGGTTAATTCATGAGCAAAATAAACTCAGTTAGAAAAAACAGAAATTGAAATTCTAAAGTGTGATGGGATGTCCCTGGCTGGGTGCCAGGTGCCCACCAAAGCTGCTCTTTCCCTCCCRTCATCAACTGGAAAGGTGAGAAAAAATATAGCAAAGGGCTCATGGGTCAAGATAAGGGTGGGGAGAGATCTCTCACTGGTTACAGACTGCTTCTGGAATTTTTCTAAAGTGTTAAAAAAAATGTAATCTGTGAATGAAAATAACTTTTGTTGAAGTGTGACACAATAATCTCTGCAGCTCTCAGTGTTTGGACCAACAATAGGACCCTGCGTGTGGCCTGTCTTTGGTACAAATGCAAACCTCCAAACTATTTCTACTTTTTGGAGTTCAGCATTTTGTCTGCATGTCTGAAACATGTCAATCTGAAAAATGGATGATGGYAATAAAGAATTTCTATTAAATCCCATTATTTGTGAATACAATCTAGAGTAAGTCATGCTGTTAAGTTCAAATCCTATGACCAATTGCTTCACAAATTTTGTGCTCTTAGCATCCAGAGCTTGCAATAAGGGTATAGTATTGAATTTGTATTAGATCCATAGCAAGGAGAAACAATAAACATTATTCTTTTTAATAGAAATCTCCTTAATACATTCATCAGAACAAAAGAAACCCTAACTGCATATTTAATGTTCTGTCTTCTGATTAATTAAATTTTTGGCTTACCTAGCTAATGTTGATTTAGTTTATAGCTGTATTTTGTGTCTTCCTTGCAGGAAAATCAAAAAATGTCTCTTGTTATGGTCACTCTTTAATATAATACAGTATTTTGTAAATATATAACCAAAATTGCTTGGATTTACATTCCTCATTTAAGAAAATATATTTAGCTGTACTCTGCTGTGTGTTCAATTAAAAGCAAGTACTAATTTTATTGCCAATGTAAACATGTCTTATATTTTTTGTTATTGATATTTTWATATTGCTGTAATTGAACAGAATTATGCATGACCATATTTCCATAACTCAGAAGCTCTTTCTAGATCATTTTTTCTCCCAGTTCTTTACCATTACTTTCCTTTTGAATCCTTTTAGTACTTAAGCAAGGCTTGTAGGAAGGATGGGGACAGCCTTTTTCCTTGGACCTCTAGGGATGGAGCAAAGGGTGATGGTGTCAAACTGAAGGATAGTTGATTTAGATTAGATATAAGGAAGAACTATATACAGTGAGGGTGAAACACTGGAGTGGGTTACCCAGAGATGTGTGAGCTGCCCCATCCCTGGAAACCTTGAAGGTCAGGTTGGACCACACTCTGAGKAACCTGATCTGGATGTCTCATTGCAGAGGGGTTGGACTAGGTGGCTTTTGAAGGTCTCTTCRYTCCKAAAKCATTCTAAGATTCTCTGATCAGCATTTGTRCTCAAGGTCAACAAGGGTAGGTCTAGCAGGGGAACACAACACAAAGGAGCCATCAGAATATTGCAAACATTTTCAATCACATGAATTGCAGAAAGTAGAAGACTCACCTGAATCTGAAGCCCCTGGTGAATATATTTTCTTCATCATCATCATCATCATCATCATCATCATCATCATCATCATCATCATCATCATCATCATTTTTTATTTAAACACGTTTCCATTAAGCAGTTGGAATTTTAAGTATACATTTAGCATTGAAATGGAGAGTTTCTTATAATTTCCTCAGGTTCATTGTCATGCAGCTKATYGAGTAATTACAGAACTATTRCTAGAGTGAATGCTGTGTTATCCARTGAAAAATATTGTGATATTGTGGTACATAATGTGAATAAAAAATTACTTTTTCTGCAAAATTAAGCTTACATTAAAAAATTTCAGCAGGGAGCAACTGTTTTGTAAATAAGATATAGTTGTTTTTAATGTTTAGTTCTGATGGCAATAGCAATATGAACCTAACTGGCATGATTCCCTGCTGCCACTATGTATACTTCAGCTTTCCTGTCATTAGGGACAAAAAGAGTTGAATGCTTCTGKACTGCTACTGATCTGAAGAGTTTCTAAATCCTAAGACTCTTAGAAAAATCCAAAACAATATATCTCAAGAAAGACTGATGTAGTTTAATTTGTAATTATAATATTCTCCCATCGTGAACATGTGCACAGTGGAGTATTTGAACCTCTGTATAAAAATAATGGACACAACAATTAACTAATTGAATATGTGTGCTGGTTTTGGCTGGGGTAGAGTAAATTTTCTTCCTGGCAAATGTGGGGCTGTGTTTCATATTTGTGTTGAACACAGTGTTTTTAATACAGAGATGCTTTTGTTATTGCAGAATGGGGCTTACAGAGAGCCAAGGCCTTTTCTGCTTTTCATACACTCACACTGGAGAGGGTGCATGGGAGTTTGGGAGGAGACACAGCCAGGACAGGCGACCCAAACTGACCAAAGGGATATTCCAGACTATGTAATATCATACTCAGTATAGAAAGTGGGGAAGGGAAGMAGAGGACATTGAGAGTGATGGCATTTGTCTTCCCATGTCACGGTTATGTGGGATGGGCCCTGCTCTTCTGGAGATGGCRCAATGGAAACCTGCCTGCCCATGGGAAACAGTGAGCTAATTCCTTGCTTTGCTTTGCTTGTGTGCATAGCTTTTGCTTTCCCTATTGAACTGTCTATGTCTCAATCCGTGTTTTTTCTMCTTCTATCCTTCTGATTCTCTCTCCAATCTCATTGGTGGGGGACTGAGCAAGCAGCTGTGTGGGGCTTGGTGGCTGGCTGGGGTTAAACCATGACCATGTGAAAGAAAATAATGGATAAGACTAGAACTGAGTTTTCTCCTACTTAATGAAAAAATTGAGTAATTCTGTGTTGCAACAGAGGAGTTTAAGGTAAAGTCGCTAAAGTTAATAGGGACTAGCAAAAGTCTAGTGGGAAAGAGTCTAGAGGGAAAGGTCCCTGCCCAGGGCAGGGGGTTGTAACTCAATGATCTTTAAGGTCCCTTGCAACCCAAACCATTGTATGATTTTATGATGCAATACAAAACATGACTTAGTCTTCCAGACTCTCATAATTCATACTAGGCCTCCCAAGAATTGCAGAATGAACATAACATTGTCACTTGTGACAGTTTCTYTGTGAAAAGGAGGGTGGAGACGCACACACGAACTGCAGCATTTCATGAAGGAATAATGCTGCTTGTGTTTGCAGTGACTGTGGTGGCTCCTGCTCCTGTAGTCTAATCATCCCAAAAGCTGAATAAGGCTCTTGGCTGGTCAACACTAGCCCAGTGTGCTTCCCTGGACAGTGGATGTGCAGAACTCCACTGAAGGCAGCGTTTTGCAGCCATATCAGGGATCCTTGCTGGTCACAATTCCTTCCCCATGCACAAGTGTCTCTCCAGGGACACTGGCTCACACCCAGTAAGCAAAATCGTGACAGGACATGAACTGATTTTGTGTTTGTCAGAGGATCTACTCCATGCAGCGTGAAGGACTTGTTATTTTGTCTTCAATTTCTTTTTTTACAATTTAAAAATGACTAATGAGCAAGTTACCCCAGCTGAACTTGAGTTACAAAGGCTTTATTAATTCAAGAGGAGCAAACTTTCTCTTCTTATACAATAGCTGTTCATTGTTACTCTGACATCAATGAATGACTGACAGTTATTATAGATCTAATTTTTTTACACTGCATGGAATGATTTTGGCACTAAGTACTTGAGTTTCTGCCATTAAAAAATTTCACAGAGATATTTTAAATATCAAARGAAATCCRGGAAGATGATGGTGATGCATTAGGGATATGTCCTAACTGAGGGTTCTGCAGCTCAGGACTGAGTGTGGCTTCAGCTATTTTGTCTCAAAACCATCTACTCCATGGCTGTTTGAACTGTGCTGTGAAACAGTAATTTAAACAGCTSCCTGAGGAATAACTCTTTTGAGTTTCAAGACTAACTGCAATTTTCAGTGAGTGAAAATTACTTCTATAAAAGTGAAATTTTGAAATCATTGGTSGGTTATCTTTTTTATTGCAAACAAGGTTGGTTTCTCTAACAAACTTCTGACTATTTTCTATTTATGTAGTCTGCACCATTGACCTTTTATTTCAATTGAGATAGCACTTGAAACTGCAATACAATCAGAAATCAGTTTATGAGGTAGAAAATCTCTTTAAATGGTAACTAGAAAACAGGTGATAGTTCAACAGGGTTTAAAGTACTTCTTAGAATCTGGATATAGAGAGAAATTAGGCAGATAAAGTATATCATTGCAGGCAATAGCATCACTGCTTAGCAGCAGGCGAAGAGTGCTCAAATGAACCTCTCTGCAAAAGTGAAGACAGACAAAAAAGCACTGGTATAATTTTCAACTTTAAATGAACATTGAGACTGGCTTTAGCTCTTATTCAGATGTTTGAGAGTAAACTTTGTAAATCCTAAATCCTATCCTTGGTCTTTTTAGTATGCTGAATTTCTTCCCTAGGTCTGACAATTTTAATGGACAACCAAAGGATCTTTGTTACATAAATGGAATGCAGGAACTAGAAAAACTCCTCTGCTGTAAAATTACAGATTGCTTTGAAAATATGGGGATTTCAACAGCCTCTCGATGAGAAATTGAAAAAAAATAAAAGCAGGAAGTTTGCCATTTTTCTCAATTCACACTGCAACCAAAGATCTAAAGATCTACATTGGTTTATTTGGATGAAGGTACACAAGAACCATTATCTTCAATATATATTTGAAAGAATATTTCTGAGTCTTCCTAATTAAGAAAAKAAATACTTTCAGTGAGATGTTAACAAAAGTGGAAGTAGACATCTTCTTCTGTTCAGTAAATGAGAAATATAGGTAAATATAAATTATTTTGCCCTCAGAAAATGGAAAACTCAGCTGATGGTGAGTTGTAAAAAAAATAAATTATGTTTGGTGGGATTATATTTTTTCTCAATCCCTGTTTTTTGTATCTAGAGCATGACTTCTTGTTTCTGAACTAATCTTTTGAAGGTATACTTTTAGTTTCCTTTGTAGATCAGGATACAGAGAAAAAGAGGGATGGAAATAATTTATGACAATGAATTCTCCAGCCCAAAGTGTGTGCCCTAAAATCATTGAAAGAGGCATTTGGGGTTGCAACAGTCTTCAATTCCATGTATTAGGAGAGACCTTTAGGAGCTAGGCTGCTGCATGGCATTCAGGGTTGATGGACCCATCAGTTCTCATTGTTCCAGTGATCATAGTTCACCTGGCAGGAAAATTAAAGCTGCYGTCCCTGTAAAGGTGCAGTTCCCACTGCTAAATTTGCAGGATCCTCTGAGAGGAAGGAAGTATTGCTGAAGGATAGTGACTTTGTGAATCTCTTTCTGTTATTTATTTGTCTGGTCTCAGTAACTGGAAGACCTTGTGATCTGCTGATAAATGGCAAAATTAAATGCCYATGACCAGAATGAGAAATTAATATAACTATACTATATCTTATTTTTACATTCAAAATACTATGTGACTTTAATTATTAAAAGAAACACAGGTATTATTTTTCTCAGTTTTTTTCCTTATACATTTTTCTCTTAAATTCTTTATTCTTTCTGGTTTCAAAGAGATGATAGTTTTCTGAAAAACACTTTTCATTCATTTATAGCGACAAGTACATTCTGGCCTTTTTCTCTGTAAGACAAATGTGTTTAAGCCAAAATATTTTATCTCTATGTCTCATCAGTAAAGTATTTAATGAGGCTCCAGAAACACAGTGTAGTTATCATATAGCACTAGGAAATATTATACTGYCTCTAGGAGCAGCAGCCAGACAAGATTTTTAATGTGCCATTAAGTAGTAAACTCACAGCTGCATGATAGTGTCTAAGTAACTGGTGAGTATAATAATTTAAAAGTATGTCCAGAATTAAAGAAAATACAGATAAAAATAAAGTCAGGGGCTTATATTTTCTGATTTCATTTTATTAATATTAAAGTGTTCTTTAAATAAAGGGATAAATATACTGTTCACACAAAGGGAAAAATTGTTAGAAAGTGTTTGAAGGAGAGAAGAAGGATTTTGTGGTACATCAGTTTCCAATGTGGACTGAAGTGTTATGGTAGAACTAATRAGRTCARACCATCAAAAATYCATTYCACATRAAAGAGAACAAAGTACAYAAGCAGAGCATTCTGTACAGAATGTAATAATACTAATGCTCAATTTCTGTTTGTAATCATCTTAGAATCTTCTAGGAGAATAAACCACAATGAATAACCAAGTGATGCTTTCCATTCCTAGGGGAAAAAAAGGGAGGGGAMTATCAATAGCAACATTATTGCATAAGTCTAAAATTGCTTAACTGGAAATTGCTTTGTTTTTACCATCTTGGAAAATGTGTGGCTCTTCTGAGATAAACATTCCGAGATTGTTGTAGCATCATACAGTAATAAAATATTGTTACCAAAAAGTATTAGAAAAGGGGGTCTTATAACTATAAAGTAAGTGAAGAATCCTTTCCCAATCCTTGAGACCAAATTTCCAAACATCTGGAGAAAGACTTTATGAGATAGKAATGTGTGAGAGATGCAAAATTACYAACTTTTCACAATTATAATCTCCTGGAGGKAGCACTTAATAGATAGACCCTTTTTTTCATGGGAACACAGTCTTACAGGCTGTGCACAGATTTAGATGAGACATTAGAATTAGAGAAGGAAAAGGGAAAATGCTTTGACATGTTTTATAACATATATGTATATTTTATTATTTGTAGTTCATATTTGCTTTACAAAGAGCAGATGATGTCACCAGTCAGCAAAGTATTTTTTAAAAATATGAATAATTGGACCAAGGGAGAACCAACAGCTGACTCTTGGACTGTTCCCATGTAATTAAAGATTGGCACAAGCACAAGTAATTGACCATATAATAGAGAAGTCAGAACTATATAAAATTAGTCAACAAATTGTTGACCAAAGTAGTGGGGAGTTTCAGACTTAAGAAAATATTTTTAAGGAGAATATATTCACTTTTCAATTACACTCTAGATTGAGATATTAGCTTGAATGATTTGCTTATTTCTCAAGAGCCTTTTTTTTGCCTGTTTTTAAAATTTGATATATTTTTATTGTAATAAGGACTATAGTAGTACCCACTGCTGCAAGAAGGATTTCTGTTATTATAAAAGATATTTGCACATATTTTATTAAATATTTAATCCCCATATWTCTATTCTTGTACATTTTTATGCAACTATTTATTGTTATTATCTCCATTTGAAGAAATTGAAGTATAGATGATGTATTACTCCTTTAATTTATTTTGAGGACACAAATTTGTTGTATTATATTCAAAAATGTCTGTCACTGATATTTATTTAGTTTTGCCACTCTGTTCTAGTTATGCAGTTTAAATTCTGTTTGATCAGATATTTCCTTCCAATCCCAATATTTCTTTTCTTTTCATGGTGACTTTTATGTCCATAGGAACCAATTTTTTTTAAATTTGGTTTTGCTTACTTCTAGTATATGCCTTGAAAAATAATAATAAGCATATAATTTTTGTCTTAAAGCACAAAAATTAATTGTTATTTTAAAATTTCAAGTCAAAATTTAAATACTTACTTTCTTCTTTCTGGGTTTCTTTATATGAAATGAGAAAAAGTAATGCTTTGCTGTAGATAATAGTGCATTGTTTTTCCTTTACTTTTATATAAGCGGGTAAAACACACTCTTTGATTCTTGATAGCTTTTGCAATATGGAGAATGACATCATTTTTTTAATGAAAAATAGCTCTTCTCCAGGAAAGAAGAGATAGTACAACAGYAAATTACCTCAAATTTAACCAGGTAATGTTTAGATTGGAAAAAAAGTCTCCACAGAAAAGGTTGTCAGGCCTTGAAACAYGCTAGCCTGGAAAGTGATGGAATCACTGTTTCTGGAAATGTTCAAAAGACACTTGAATGTGGCTCTTGGGGATGTGGTTTAGAGGCGAACACAGTGGTGCTGGGTTAATGTTTGAACTCGATGATCCTAGAGGTCTTTTCCAGCCTTGATCTGTGATTCCACATGGTGCATTTCATCACCAGGAAGTGTAGGAATGTCAGTGTGTGGGCAGCTGGAATGCCAGAGTACCTGTAGGGACCCCTTATAGGGCAGAAGTTACTAAAGCCTTGAAAGCTATAGGGCAGCTTGTGAACAGCTGGGCAGGATGATGACAGATGGCACTGACTGGTTTCAGGGAAYGAATGGAAAGAAATCCAAAATTAGTGGAGTTGTAGCTTCAGATTGAAACTAGAGCATGGATTACCTCARATTATCACATATGAAAGGAATAACTACTCTTGAGAAGGGAGGAAAGTTGGGAAAACATCTGTTTATAGTAGTGTGTCTGGTGTGATTGTTTTTTGTTTAAATGGCACTGAGGTAGCCACAGACAGTGAGACAAAAAGAGTGAATGGTGAAATGAAGACATTATTTGTCTGAGTCAATATTTCCGCTAGCAGGATTTCAATCAAGTGTGATTATACAAAAAAATAAATAGAAGAGATAGGGTTGAAATTATCGTTTGTGTTCTGTGTAACGCAGTAGAGATTACAGCCCCATTGTGCCAGATCTCAAACYTGAATAAATATGTCATTTGTCACAAAGAGATTATCACATAAGCAGAAAAGACAGACCTAATGTGAAAGAAATGTGAAAAGATAAGAGAGATATGTGAGTGACAAAGTGGTCTGAATAAAGCTGTGGAAGTCCTGTGTAATTTAGTGCTGCATTTGGAATCCTAAACCAGCTTGTTACTCTGAAGTCTGAAYCACTTCTCTAAATTACATATTAGAACAAGTGTTAAAGTAAAACTGTATCACAGGGATGCACTCTTAATTAGTTCCTTATTCAATTATTATTGCTTGTTTTCAACTTGGAGTATGAGGTATGGAGAAACKAAATTTTAGCCAGATTTGTCTAGCTAGATTTTCTGTGATGCAACTGCATATTGTATTTGCATGCTCCTAGCATATCCAAAGSTGCTTCTGCAACTTTCTTCCTTCCATAATTCACTGTTAAACTACATCTCTCTTCCAAATCAGGGCATCGTAGAAACCCTGACATTGCTAAATACTTTCCAATGAGATGWGGAGATTTATCTTTTTGACTGAGTGTGGCTAGCTTAGCTATTTTTTAAAAAAATCTCTGCTTTGTAGCTGCTTGTTAGCAATGGCCACTTTTCCATCTATTTGACAGGTACTTGCCTTGAACAGCTGAGCTTACAGACCATGTTAACAGTATCTTTCCTGAAATGCYCACCAGATTCTCTTTCCATATCTTAAAATTATTTTTCAAAAAAGTCTTCCAGTCACTGCTCCTTCCCTTTTTCCAGCACAGCTGCCCTTTGTATAGAAGCAGATGCATTCAGATGTTCATTCACCCTGCTGCTGTCATGAGTTGTCCATAAATATCACTGTCAATGGTGAAAAATCTTTAAACATCTGTTTCCCCAGTGCCATTTATTTGCCTGGATACAGAAGTGACGTATTTATTTTCCAGATCAGAAATAGCTTGTTTTTGGCCACATTAACTTACACCTATAGGAAAAAACATGTTTATTCCTAATTGCCTTTGWAGACACCTTTGTTGTTGGATGTTCATCAGGTGTAATTTAATCRCTTGAGGGTAAATGGAGACTACTATAGACCAATTGCTACTTGGTCAATTTTCTGTTCCAGACTGCTTCACCAAATTGCTCATTTTTATTTTCTCTTTTTAAGCTTTAATTTTAGAAACAGTTTATTGTCTTCTAGACATCTGCACTAATAACCAGATCACATTCATCATATCCTAATCATGCATATTTTTGGTAGAGAGAATCTTGGAGGCACCAAAAGAGCTCAGACAGGCAGGTTTTGAAATTTTAGTATTAAGAAACATTGTGGTTTGCTGCAATTTGCCAMTTTCCAGAGGTGAGGCACAGTTGATAAATTTGCCTGTTCTTAAATGAGATTTAGAGATTGAAGGACCCACTCTGTAGAATGAAGGCTCCTTTTATTATTTTCCACCCTTCAAAACATATGAAGGCAGAAGAAAACAGTATCTGAGGGAGGGATTTAGAAAGCAGCAGAGTCATGGAAGAAGGTCTACTGTTCAATTATAGGAACAGACTAAAGGGAGACTTGAAATTAGATTAAATGCCATGGCTCTTGGGCAAGATATTTGGATTTTCCTTCCATTTTTGCAGGAGGACATTGGGGCAATCAAATGAGATCTGAAACTTGCAGCAGAGTGATCAAGAGCCAGGAACCTGCCCTTTTGCAGAACGTGGATGGATGGATGGATGGATGGATGGATGGATGGATGGATGGATGGATGGATGGATGGATGAATGGATATATGGACAATGTGTGCTCAAGTCTTGGGCTGGACATTCCGCATATCCAATTTATAAGGTGGAGAGGACAGAAGTTTCTCCTAGTTATAAATATCTACAAAGTGTTTCTGAGGAAGATATGTGAGTATTTTCATTGTGGAGGAGAAGGGAGAACCAAAATCCTCAATGCATTTCAGAGAGAAGGTGAAATTTTCTGGCTTTATGTGCTATAGTAAGGAAGAAAGAGACACTTTTAAAATTGCTTCCCATTGAGACATCCTAAAGCAACACTGGAGTTATAGACTAAAGACYTTTTTATATATAAGCCTTTCAAAATGGTACAATGGAGAGACAATGGGTACAGCTTCCACTGAGCCAGGAGGACTCATCCAGATTCAGTATGATTTTTGAGTCCTGAAGGTTTTGCCACGTGGGATTTTGTTCACAGTCTCAATCTATCAGAAAACACTTTGCATTTGGCAGTGTTTCACTAAACCAGAGATGTCTAAATGAAACATTTCCATCTTGATAATTAGCATTTTCCCCTCAGGAGGAGCATTAGCCTTGAATTAGTTTCTGTGGGTAGTCGTGACCTGGAATATCAACACGACTGGGTCCTTTGGAAGKCTGTGCTCTGGATTACAGTCTGGGATTCCAACAGGTGTGTGTTGAAATGCCAAAGATGTTTAAACCTTCAATTTGGTGTTGGTTTAGAAGGATGTGTCTGATGAYCAATGCTTCCTTTTCCCAGTTTTGTCCAAGTGGTGTAATAATTTTGGTCCTTCTATTGGGTTTTCCATAGAATTTYAGGGATAAATATTGAATGTGGTCTAAGCCACAGCTACTTCAAATGTTTAATACAATTTTTCTGTACTATTAAAGTAACAAAAGTTCAATTAGCAAATGGAAACACATCTATTTATAGAATATTTTGTACAAATTATTCTTTATTTTCATTAAATCTGTGAACTTTCAGTATTTATTCTTCTAAATCAGCCAAACTTGTCTCCTTTCTAAATAAACAATCAGTTAAAATACTTAATAAGAACGTGAACTCTCTGTTTTTAAATTTGTTTTTGCCATGTTTTTAAATTTGTTCAAATTTTCACTGAAATGATGATAACTTATGTCATGTATCTAATAATATTTGTCAGCTTAATGAAACAGCAATTTAGACATACAATTATATCTAACATATGAGGAAGCTGAAATACTCTAACTAATTTCTGCAGTAGGACCAAAAAACAAGTATATTCTAATATTAAAAAATGCTTCATATCACACACAGCAGGTAAGACTTTTTATCAGTGGCCTGAAAACAAGGATGTCATTGTGAAACAAGCTGGCAGAGTAGGCTGGATTTCACCCAAGACAGAGGACTTAATAAGTGCTGTCAGCCGTTCTGTTGGTGTTAGTCCAATCCATTTTTGAAAGACTGCAGTCCATGAAAATATAACTTTTTTAGAGCTGATGTGGCTGAAGCTCTTWTTATGATTCTGTGTGCAAACAGTAGATGAATTTCTGCTGGGGAAATGAAGAAAGAAAAAAGTTTTCCAGATAATTTTTTAAAAATTCATTGGATTTTACATATCAAAATGTCAGTCACACAGACAGACATAGTTATATAATTMCCACATCTTGACCAGATATATCCAACAGAATCAATACTGCAGAATCTTTGAGATATAGACTATCTGGTTTCAGAGGCATGTCCAGTTAATATTTATAACTTGTATATTAGTCTATTTGGGGTCTGTCTAAGCATCAATGGTAGTTTAACAAATGTAATGTTTCTAGTATGTTGCAAAATATGTTTTCTGTGTTCATGTTTGTGTAGTTTTTATATTTTAACGTWACTAAAAACTTACAGTGGAAAAACATTTTATTATTAGTCATTTAATTTAGAAATTTTTTTTTCAGAAAGGGCTCAGTTTCATCGTGTACATAAGATTCTGAATCAAATTATATKGGAAGACCTTTTTAATGCAAGACTGGGACCTGAATTTGTCCCTAAATAGGGAACATGTGAGTTAAGAGTTTTAATTCCAATTCTTAAACACACATCTTTTTACATCTATCCTGAATTGTGTTTTTCCTGACAGTGTATGAAACAATATCACTGGATTTTTATGAAGATTAATATTGACTTTGCAACTTCAGCTGCTGTCTCATACAAAGCTGTGTCATCTGCTGCAAGCAGCGCTGTGTCACAATCATCTATTTCCCTGGGTCTTTCCTTACTTTTCCAGAATTTAAACTCAGTCTGGCATTTCCTTAAAGGCAGCTTCTCTCTTCTTTCAGACTTCTTTCCAAAATAAGAAAGTCATGCGGTTTTAGACCCAAACTAGAGTAAATACTTGGATCCATATTTTTTGTTTTCTTTTTATATGTGTTGGTTAATCTTAGTCAAAGTTGCTTATAAACAAATAGGTTTAGAGCTAAAAAAAAGAAGGCATGCATTTGAGTATAATGTGCTGTTTAATATGCAGGATTTAGTCCTAATTTTCATTAAAGTTTTCCTGCCTATATAAGGTTTGAASTTCATATAAAGAAAGTAAGTTCAGAGAACTGGAATGTGGTGCTTCAAGGACTTCTGTGGCTCAGGTTTGGAGTTTTTACTCTGTAAACATATAGAGTAAATTCACCAATATCCTATTTCTTTGAGATTTAAAAAAAAAATATATATATATATCTGTTCTGACTACATTTTTGCTGAAAAATATTTCTTTGGGTTTAAACAGCAGTTGCTAATACAGTAATTTCTGATTTTTCRAGACTATGTAAAGCTGGACATTAATTTTGCTGCATTATTTCTTAGCTTGAAAAAAAAAATATGAATATATTCTACATACCAATATCTGTCTGGGTGAATTTTTTCTCCAGTGTTACTGATGCTACATATTCAGATCAATACATCTCTGAAGTCCTGGAACTCAGGGTTTTGCACTCAGAATCTAGTTGCCTTCCCTGGTCAAACACTGAGAAATACAATCCTTATTTTTYGGTTGCAGTGCAAGTAATGTTTGAACTTGTACAGAAAACTAGAAGAAAGACTTTCAGTAGAATTTTTTCTTCTCCACTTTGGAATTCTGRTTTAAAATTTTTCAGACAATTTGGATTCCACAGTAAGGAAATTTTAATTAGTCCCTATGCCTTTCCATTACTTCCAAATGTTACAACAGCACTCTGGAAACACGTTTAAAAAAGGGACAAATAATCAAATATAGCCAGAAAATGGAAGAGCAAAAAGCTGTTTATATTTGACACCTGATGTAAAATATATGCAGCAAAGACAAGCCAGGGATGTCATCTTGTGTCAGGGACATGAGCCAACACAGAACAACAGCTGCAAGAGCCCAGTCACAGAAGGAATGAGCATCCTGAACCCTTTCAGCACACTGAGAAATCTCTGGAAGCACAGCATAAACAAAAATCCTGCCCAGGTGAGACAGGTGAGACCTCTTCTCACCACCAGGATACATTATCACCAGCCCAACAGTGTTCCATATTCTATAGCAGGAGGTAATATGAGCTGGAAACACTGTTAAAAGCACTCTCACTGCTTTAATCTATTCTATCCTTGTCTATTTATTTAATTTWTGTTCTGTTTGTCTTGTTTGGGGCAATAAAACATGTGCAGGATATTATTCCTATATTTGTTTTGTGGCTAACATGTTGTAAACAGGGTCAGAATTTTAGATTGAGATTTTTCTTATACTTTCAAAATAGTTTTCTTTAGAGTGCCTGTATTAAAACTGAGAGAAATATAGTTTCACTATCATAAGCACTCAGTAGTGCCTCTGTGTTCATACTGCCTGTGAATATTCCAGCAAACAGAAATGAAAGCTGTATTTAAAGTTTCATTGAGTTGCTCCCATAATTCAGATGTTTTAAACTTCCTAAAGTTGACCCCATTTTACTAATATTTTTTGAATTATTTTCTTAAGACCCTTAAGACAGTGAAGCACAATTTGAACAAATGTGAACAATTTGAACAAATGTGCTGATAATATTTCCACTGCTGGTTAAACTGATAAAAGGAATGATTTCTGTTTAATTGCAACAAGAGTTAAATAATAATTATTTTTTAAAAGAAGCTTTGGTAGGTCTCAAAGAAAACATTCCTCAATTCAGTATCTCAGCTGTAAAATAGTCTTACTTAGTTTTTGGAATGGTTAAACTGAAAAATTAATTTGGTCAGCAGAAATAACACAATAATATTCCTRGGCAAATATTAATTACTCCCACTGACATGCAATTACTGCCTTATTTTTTTCCCCAAAGGAATTACTGAGCAGTGTTTCAGAAACATTTATAGGTTGGCACTGGTCTTAAACTAAGTTACCAAAGCAAACAGCTGACATCTTCAGAACCTTGGGCTGTGGTGCTGATAGTAGGGATAYTAACAATAAAATGCTTTGGTTGCTACAGTTTCAAATTGTGATTTTTGATGTAAAAAAACAACAAAATATGTGAATATCTTGTTCCTTAAAAAGTTTCAAAATCTGACTTTTAGGCAGTGCTCTAGATATATAGGTGTTTCCCTCATAGAGAACATTTTAACCGTGGAAGTTCCTCAATTTCCCAAGGAAATATGCATGAAGTCAGTGATAGAACAACAATTATGATTTAATTTGAAGTGAGGAYAATGAAGAAGACATGCTTATTAATTCTTCCAGTGAATTGGCTTGYCCTCCTTTCTGGACTTCAGTTGAGCTCCAGAATTGATAGATCAGCAAGAAAATAGTCTGGAACTTCTACATTACATAGAGAAATGCCACTGATGTGAGAAATAAGGAGAGGAAGCATCATGACTAAAAAGCAGTGAAMGAGTCAAATGTGATGAGGTTTGTACAAATAAATGGCTTCTTATTATCTTGACACATTATTCAATTTGTAAAAYAAGGCAATTTCTCATATATCCCTTGCATTTTGGGAAGGTCCCAAATGTGCTTGTYTAGATGCTTGCCATACAAACTATAAGAGGTATTTGGTTTTCTAATTATTGATTTTGAAWTTTTTTTAATAGCAGGTATTTGTTTTTCCAAGGCAGAGCTACCACCAGACTTCTTGGGTTGTTACTGTAGCCTCCTCTGAGGCAGACTGACAATGAATARGACTGATCTGAAGTAGCAAAATCATTAAAATCATATATTGGCTGTTTCCTCTGGATATTTTGGCTGTTTCCTCTGGAAATCATCCATGGTTTTGCGTGTGCATCTATGTAAGTGTGTACACAAGATTCATGAAAATAATTTCCAATATACAAATCTCTGTCCTGATAGTTTAAGACAGATGGTGAATTACATAATATTACTGGGAAAATTCAGTGTTTAAAACAGWTTGAGGAGTTTCCCAAATGCCCTCTCCCATTGGCCAGTTCATATGTACCTTTCCCCAGATAAAAATGAGCATTTTTTTACAAAAAAATTTAATACAAAATTCTCTTGATATATCACAATTATTGAAATATCTGTGTTAAATAACGTAATGGAAATCCATTGGGAATATTCATAGTATTAATTTGATCTACATTTTCCCATTTCTCTCTTGATCAGTTTAAAATACATGAAAAGTGACACATAGAAAATAAAAATAAAATCCTCAAGCTCATAAAAATTTACATCTGTAACCATAAAGTTCAAGATATTTCAATTTTCTGACTAAATATTATATGCTGACTAAAATAATTGTTCTTACCTTAGGTTTTTAAGGAACATATCATACAGCTGCATTACAGAAGTTTGTTTAATATGATCTCTTTCTGCAGTTATATATGTTTCAATGGCAGGTTTCTAGCAATGAGAAGATCATGATCATATGTGAAAATATAAGAAATTTAAAACAATCACTTGCTGACAAGATAGGCACTCCAAAAAATAATTTGATTTTCTGAATTTTTCTTTTTTCAGAACTGAGCATTCTTTCAATATGGCTTATGAAGAAATAAGTTTATTAACCTCACCAATTATGTCATTTCTCACTGTAATGGCTTTCTAGAGAGCCCTTCCAAGACCTGCTYAGCTGCCTTTGAGATGTCTTGAAAGGAAGTGATATAGAGAACTTTGGTCTCAAAGTTATCTCTGCCTCCAGGACACCCCTGAATTACACAGCAGATGTAGATGATGTGAATAAGTGTCTTCAGAAGGAAGAAGAAAGTAATTAAAAGATCTCTGGGCTGGATTAACTATTGTAAACTGGAACAAATTCCTATTCCAGCAATTTATTTCATATCTATTGTTTTTGGGAAGGTCATATAAGAGGGAGACTCAACAATAACATTGCRAAGAGTTCTGTCTGGAAATGCAATGGCAAGATTGCCAGAATAATCTGGAAGTGAGGACTATTGGATTTGTTGTCTTCTCTGTGTCAATGTGGCATCATATTTATGAGTAAAATAAGACTGTCTGTTTTTGAAGATGCTGAAAATAAACTTGACCTGTGCTCCCAAAGTTCATACCTATAAATCCATATTCATGAGGTTTTTTTCCAAAGCTAAAAATGTGGCTTAAGTCTTCTAAAAACAACATACTAAATTCTTATGCATATGACACAATTACTTGGCCTAAACCTGTGTGCAATGTGTATGTCCTTAAAGATCCAAAACAATGGATAATTTGTTCTAGTTGTTTATTTTCTAGGAAAACAATGAGCCCATTTCTTAGTTCACTGKTTTTTGCTGGGGCTTTTTACATAAGATGAAGTTCTGAAATATTGTCTAGGTTTTTTTCATCTATGAAACATTATTCAAAATTTCAGAATTTTCTAAGGATGGAAAGTCTTATTTTCYGTATCTCTGCTTGCAGAGGGATGCTAGGGGAAAGAGTCAGTCAGATTTTTATTTTTATAATAAATAAAAGGACTGTTTGCTGCAGGGATTCTTTCAAAGACAACCTTGATTAGAGGACAGTTTTATAGGTTATTTTATGTCATATTAACATAAACCAATCTTTTTGAGGAACCTTGCTCTTGCTGATGTAAGTTGGGGTTTTTGAATGTACAGAGAACAGACCTTCAGAAAGCAAGGAGATCTCATGTTCCTATCACCAAATCTGTCTTTCAGAAAGTCAAGTTTTGGGTATGATAAGAAAGAAAAAATTATGTTAAGTATAAAGATGGGTTATAAAATGCCATTGCTGCAGAAGATATCAACGAATGTGTACCCAGTATTCTGTGCCCTAAATGCATATGTTTAATGTATATGTTTCTGTGTATTAATAGGATGGATGAAGTTTTACAGGATGCAGCTCACAGTTAATTTTTTGYCAGGAGGAGCATTAACACAGTCTGGTATTGGGGACTTGGGTTTTATTCCTGGATCTGTGCCACTATGAGCATTTGCTCACTTTTTTCCCACTATTATCTCTCTGTTCCATTTCTCTTCCTCTCCTTTATAGTCTGCAAGTCTRTTGGTGCAGAAACTCTGTATTTCTTTGTGTGTGCTCAGTACTATATTCAGATCTTTGCCTGGACCCTTAAATGCACTTGTAACATAAAAATGGAACCCTAATTACCTGACAACCTCAGTGAATCATTGGATGATCTCTGCAGCATCTGAAAGTAAAAGACATCATGCAAATTACAATTACTGCAGTTAATGGAAGAGATGTTCTCTTCAKACCAGCACATTTGGTTTCATTGACAATAATTCTAATAACACTGCACACAATTTACAAAGAGTAATTCTGAATTGTCTTTGGATAGTACTAGAACATATTCCCAAGTGATGGTGTCAGTGTCATGGAGTTATACACATTGTAGTTCAAATGTCTGAAAGGAGAAGCTACTGCTAAAAACCTTTTTATAGGCAATTGCCCTAAAGCAAATGACATATTTSAAATTCTAGACTTTCTATTATGGTCAGTGTAATGCAATGACTATATTTAATGAATAAGGCATAAAAGGTATAAAACCCCACAAACATATGTGTCTGAAGCAACTTGGGCAATTACAATTCTTTCATTTTWGATTGCCTATGTGGCTTTGAATTCTATAGCTGTAACTCTTCTTTTCACCAAGCTATTTTAGCTTTTCCTTTCAGTGATGATTTCTCCAAGTGAAATCAGAATTCTCCTCACTTCTGCAGAGAAACAGGGGTAAAACTCCATGCCTGATCCTTCCCTCCCCTCTCCGAATCCCCCTTACATGGATTCTCTATTAAAACCTCTTTAAAATATGTAAATTTTAAAAAATGTAAGATATGGCTTCTGGCTGCCTTACCTTKCTAGGGCAATAGGAATAAGAGCTTTCAGCCACAATCATTGCATTTTGGGCAGTACAAAGAGGGGTTGACTTTACTGTTCTGCAAACCTCCCGACTGAATTTAACCTTTGCCATGTTGTCTATTTTTCAGCCAGGAAAAAATCTAGATGTGTAGATTTCATAGGAGAAAATATGTSTCTCATCTATTCAAGAATGACAGAAGCCCTCGCTGCAGCACTTGCTTTTTTAATAAATCCATATTCTAGTGCTTGTGGATAGCTCAAAGCCAGAGATTCAGGTCTAAGTAATCTTCATGCCAGTTGGGTATATCCTGCCCCAGTTCATATGTATCACTTATTTTCAGAGTAAAATCAGTCTGAATTGAATTTATTTAAAGTCAGGTTAAACCACAAGAGAGACATTTATTGGAGATTTAATTTTACCAAACCAAATGCTTGGCTCAGTGATTTAACTTTAGAGTAATCTCTCCMTTCTAGGGGGGATTAAAATTAATGACTTTATAATAGCTAGATCTTACTGTTCACAGTTGTAGCTCCCATTGCTATTCAGGAAGACTTACAAAATCAAGATGATATTAATGATCAAGTAAAAGGAARTTTAGACTAATCTTTCAAGCATTTTGTGAAAACAATTTTCCCTMTTAAATCCTTCCAACTTTAAATTCAATAGCAAAGTGCTCACAACACCATTAGTCATAAGTAATAAAAAAGGCATGTTTGCTAGAATAGACTTGCATTTGTATAAAGGTAAGTTGTTGTATTTAAGCTCTTAGTGTAACCTGTAACATATATTCCATTTCACTAATGAAATTCATATGTGCATTAAATGGTGAATATTAAATAAGACATGAACATTGACTGAACATAGTCACATTTGGAGAAAACTGATGGCTTGGCTTTAGCTCTAAATATTAATATGCATTATTTKTGTAAATATTTATTCTGTAATTATTAATATAAAATAATTTGAAAATATTCTGTAAATATAAAAGGTTTATAGCGAGATGCAAGGGCATGTAAATGTATCTATTTCTATATATGAGGGATTGATTACAATTAAATGCACATGATATATTTTCTTTACTACAGCTTTAATATTAAGGACTGCCAGGAGTATCTTGGCATAAGCTCCACTGTTGATCATTTCCCCAGCATGACACCGTGATTGTCCAGGCATAATTCACTGCAAATAACTCATTCTATTGTTGCAAATCCATTARATAAACAAACAAGTTACTGTAACCCTTATCCATATATTTTTCTTCTTAGTACTGTAGGAATTACATTGAGAAAAAGAATTTATTAATAAATTTAATGTTTGATTATTCTGATAATGTGCTGTTTAAACCATTTTGCATTAAAAATACTAATAAGGGGCATGTGTAAATATGAGTCAGAGGTGAAAGTTGTTTGCATTTTTGCTGTTATGTGTGTGYCATATTCAGTGAGGAAAACTGGTTAATGCTTACACTAAAAGAATTCCAAATTATTCTGAGGGAAGTTATTATAGATTAGTTCCCTTTAAAATCTAATTAAGGRACATCCAGATGAATAAAGTAGGTAGCACTGGAGGGAAAAAACCCACAAACATTATGGGTGTTCTTTATAGGAAATTCATTTAAAAATTTAAAAGGAAGTAGAAAGTTATATATAACAGGGAACAAATCTAAAGCTAAAATAAATAAACCACTTRAGTATAGTGTTCTTTAATGCCTTGTCCACTACAAAGAAATCAATTTAAGATAAACAGCTAAGCACTTCAAAAATGTGTACTTTTTAAAACAGAATCCAGCAGCATGTAATGAATTCAGGTAAAATCTGGGGCAAACTACTTTGGATAAAAGAAAAACCCCTTTTTTTTCCAAAACAAGAATTAAGAGTTTCTTTGAATTTTTGCTACCAGCAATTCAATTAGAATGTACTTCCATATCTAAAAGAAGGGCAAAGACAGGTCAGTTCAGATCGACCTGGATGGGCTTGCTTTTCTCACCCCAATTAGTTCACCCCAAAGTCTTCTCTTTTGCAGGCTGAACAATTCCAGCTCTCTCAGCTGGTCTTTGTTGGAGAGGTGCTTCAGCCTTCTCATCATTTTGGCTTTCTCCAGTCTCACTCTAACAGGTTAATGTCCTTCCTGTGCTGAGACCCCAGAGCTGGATGCAATAAAACTTCATRATCTTAACATCAACCACTGTATTTTGTTTCTTTGGGTTTTTGCTTTAGTTTTTCATCAATAGTGGCTGCATAGCAAGAATGCATGCCTTCCATCAGAGAAAAATCAACACAGAAATAAGCACTAAGATTTCAATACACAAAAAATCACTCTGATCTGAATTTAAAAGTTGATGGGAACTTCCTTGATTGGAGAGTCAAGCTGTTGTCCACAAATGAGAATAACTCCTACTACTCACATATCACTTTACAGGAAGTGATAAATTTAGACTTTCCTTTAAGGATGGCCTGTTTTCTCTTTTAAAAATTAGAAACAGAATTCTGTATCAGCTACATTCACTGGGAAGAGGCCTGTTTTGTTCTTTACCCTGGCGAGTTGAAGGAACAAGGAAACAAAATTGTTCAAGGTTTTGAAGATGAACTATTTATTTTACCAAAATAATATCAAAAACCAGTTGAAACCTTATATACAGGAGGTTATCATCCTGTGAATTACACCAAAATTCAGCATCAGCACTGCTTTGAAAACTCCAGAAATGATTATAATAGTTTTAAATTGGATCCCAATAAAACACACAGTGAAAGCTATTGACCATGCTTGATAGAGATCAAAGATAAAACAAGAGAGGTAAAAGAGAAAGTACTGAAGATGTGAAAAATAAGAGATGCAATTAAATATGAAACTTAATAACCTGCTTGAGCTGGGAATAGTGGTCTCAGTGGATATACAGCCTTGTGCTCCTCCTTCTGCTCTACCTSCCTGTGCAGGTGAATGAATTTTAATTTCTCTGTCCCGACAGCCACGGCTTMCAGGTCAAAGCTGACAGTAAAAGAGTAACAATAGTGAAGGGGAGTGGAGGGAAAATAAAGAAGCAAGTAKGTGCTGTGAGATTGAACAGTGCTCAGAAAGGGAAAGCAAGAAGTTTGAAAATTATTTGTTTGGAAGGCAGCTATTCGTAGCAGCAAGGTGTTTAGCCTCAGGACATGTTCATTAGAATTAGAGCAGTGAGTGAGATAAAAAAAGAACTTAAAGACAATGAAGTTTATGACAGTGTCCAGATTTCTAATGACAAATTWAAAAAGGCACATGTAAAGAGGTTAGAAAACTTTAAATGGAAAAGTTGGAACATGGGTGCAGCTCCTTTTTGACTTTTTCTGGAATCAATTTGGATTGACTCAGTTTGGAGAAGARGGAAAGATTTAAGCTAGTGAAGTGACTGGATTTTAGTGACTAAGATACTGAATCAGGTACTTCAAAAGATTTACAGATTAAGACAAAGGATTTTCTAAAAGAGATCGAGTGCAAGAACAATTTGTAGGCCACAAGAGGTACAAGATCAGGTGGATGGTAGTGAGAYGGTTAATAAAAGGCATAAGTAAAGCATGAGTAGAAACATGAAGACTTCCTTCATGTTTGCCATTCTTGTTACCTACGCAGTGTTTCCTGCCTTTTGCATATCATCCCAGAACTTCATGAAATTAAAACTTTWTAAGCCAAAAAGTAGTTTACTATGAAAAGAAGGAAAATTAAAAAGAAAATAAAAAGAAAACAACTGAAGATGACTGCCTTACCCTGCATTGAGTATCATGTACAAATATGTKACTGAGATAAGGGAATATTACTTAAGAAAAATTCCWTGTTTCTGTTTTGTGCACTTACATGCATCAACACACACCATGACAGACCASAATGGGCACTCAGAATTTATGCTTGGGAATAGACACAATTTTACACACTAGTTTTCCACACTTTTCATGGATTTATTGTGGAGGACACAAAAGGAGACAATACAAAATCTGGATGAAACCTGATAACAAATTATAATTTCATAATCCACCATTACGATCATTCATGTGTTATAAATTCTTCATTTATTCCAGCTAAGAAGAGAAAAAAACATAGGCACAGTCTATTAGATCTCTGCTGCAGAGGTCTGAGTAACGTGATGCTTCAAAGTGAGTGAGGAAAGGACTGAAGAACAGCTCCAGAGGGGAGGGTTTGGATGTTTATCAAGATGGTGTCACTCTGGTTCTCTAAAAGTGTGCTTTTAAAGAGCAATGGGATTGTTGGAATGGAACTCTCTCCAGGCAGAGTCCAATCTGACATGAGGCTTTCCTTTTTATCAGCTTTATAGCTGAATGTCAGTATATAGGCTGTGCTTGTAAGAATACAAATTATGATTAGGGCAAACTATGGAGACATTAATTTCTGAGACATAAATGTGCCATTATGAGGCCAGTAATAAAAAGAAATCTATATGTTGGTGAAGACTCCTAAAAAAGCAGTAATGAGTGAGGAGAGCAAAAAACTGAATTGTTTCAATGAATAGACAAAGCTGATAATCATACACAGTCTCCAGGTGTGTTAGTTTGGGATTTTTTGGTTTTGTTTTTTTCTTAGATTGGTGCTGTGCTTGGTTTTGTTTTCAATGAAACASAGAAGGTTAAATTAGAGCTTCAGTATAGCTAAAGATATGAGAAGCAAGGTAGGCTGCATTGTCTCAGCTGTTAAGGCACACTTGTACATGACTGAAAGATACTGTGATACCATCTCCTTATAAGCTTTACACCAAAAATCTATTTATGAAACACTCTTTCCTTTTCACTTTTCTTGATAGTAAGAATGTGASTTATCTCTCTTGAATGACAGGTTATATAGTTGAGGAGCTTTTCTCTGTAGTAGGTATGGATTTCTCTATTTTCATAAATGAGGCTCAGATGTATGTAGCTATATAATATGCTGCTGCTGGCAGTGGAAATCAAGCTACAGTATTCCTCTTTTCCTTATTTAATCGTGTAATTTCCTTTCTATACTTCAAAGAAAGACATCAAGGCATACAGGAGCAAGAACCAGGCAGAACTGGGAAATCAATCAAACAATTTAAGGAACTGCTTTGTGGAGCTGGAAAAGTAAAATCCATAGATGTTTACAAAATTGGTCTTAATCACAGGCAGCAGGGAGATATATCCCACCTTTACATGAGCCTTAACAAGGCACTTGAAGCTCACTACAGCACAGAATACACACAGCTCCAGCAGTCTGGTAAAATATGTTCTTCAAGCCCTGTGTTGTGGATGGTTTTGCACTGCCAGAGCTGATCAATTCATGTCAAAAAATATGACATAATAAATGGGCCACAGCATTACTTTAGAAAAGAGAAGTGAGTGGGGCTATTGTCCTGGTTCCAGCCAGGACAGGGTTAATTCTTGCAGTAGCTGGCAAGAGGCCTGACTGAGGCCCAGAGGTTARTCTCCACCACCTCACACCATTGCTGGGTGAGGGGGTCTCGGGGGTCTCTGTGGTCAGGATGACCCCGAGATGTGTTAGAGAGTCTCTTTTCCTAGCCCAGAAACCAAAGGAGTCAGGATTCTTCTGTTCTGGTTTTCAAGGTTGTTTATTTTCTGTTATCTATAACATTCTTTCTCCGACCCTCCGAGGTCTGTCTGGCAGGTCAGTTCGTGGCACACTGACCACCTCAGAGGTGGTGTTACCTTTTTATAGTAAAAATTATTACATTATTTGCATTAATTTACATTATTTATAATGTACTTTATTTACAATAGTTTTCCAATACCTATCACCTATGTTAGACAGTTTGCCTCTACACTAAACCAATCCAAAAGTGCCACCATCACCCAGAAGATGGAGGCTAGGAAGAAGGAGAAAGAAGGACAGGGCACGCCCAAATCCCTCCATCTTGGGACCCTGAGCCCCCATTCTACAAACCTCAAAATTCTACTTTTCACCCTGTGACAAACTAACTATCATTCTACTTAAATTTTCATGGCTTGCTAATCCTCATATGAGGTTGGTAGTTTTTTCCACAGGTCAAAATCAAAGGCACAGGGGTCTTGGGCTCTGTGCCAAGGTCTCTGAGCCCCCTGGCAGGGGCTCGAGCCATCCAGGACAGCCAGAGGGATGTCCTGGGTTCCAACAAGGGGGTGCAGGGAAAGGCTGCCTTCCAGGACCCTTCAAGGCAGAGGGAGTGGTCAGGTATTGTCAGGGGTTTTCTATGGCTTGGGGAGCAACCCGTTGAAATAATTTACGTTTTTCTCTGTCACTATTGTGTCACTATTTTTACTCTGTCACTATTGTTTCTGATACTGTTTCAGTATTGTTTCATTGCCTTATTTCATTGCTGCTTCCAGTAAACTGATCTCATCTCATCCCACGATCCTTTACCTTTTGTGCCTCCAGTTCTCCTCTCCATCCAGCTGCAGGGGAGGGATGGGAATATGAGGTAATGAGGGAGAGGTGCATGGRTTGGTGRYGTCTCAGTGAGAARACTAAATTSGGGAATTATCCTTTCCKTGAAGAAATTCTTCCTGATTTCTAACTTGKACCTTCTTGGTGCAGCTTGAGGCTGTGACCCCTTGTTCTGTGCATKCATGGCCATGTGTTCAGGTATGTGTGTGCAAGCACCCACAGACATTTCCACCTCCATCTCCCATCCCAGCTTATCTCCATGGAAAACTCATCTGCAGTCTAATTTATGTATTTGTTTCGCATGTTGACAAGCCTTTTTGTAAAGTGTTCTTACCATTTCTTCCCTTTTTGTCTTCTCTGCCTCTGGATTTATTTTCTATGAATTAAATGAATCTTTGTCCSAAAGATTTTATGTAGGAAGGTCACACATCAACATAATTGCATACAGGACTCTCAATAGTAATTCAACCCTGCATAACTGATTTTAAAACTAACTGTCAGCAAGACCCTTCATCCAGAATGGCTAGAAACAGTGCTAAATTGATCTTATATCATACATGATATGAACCACCTGTGGGTTGGGAAAAATGTGGCATAAATTGAAAATAATTAAACAAATATTTTCTGTTGTGAATGGATCAGAGTGGTTTTACAATCTGGAAGTTTTTAGAAGGTGTGTGAGTTGCTGCCCATCAGTATGCTGTGACTAACCATGCAGAATAATGTATGTAAGCCATAAAATTTAATTTACTTTAAACAAAAAAATCTTTACATCTTTTAGCCTCTGTTCCAATTAGAGTGCGAAAACTATTTTTTTTCTGGGATTCATGGATAAAGTTTTGTAAAGTGCTGTTCTACAGCACAGGAAGCTTAGAAGCTCAGCAATTAGGAATGGTCAGGTGAAGCAAACTCTTTGTTTTATATTCCACATTATGCAAAGGTCTCCCAGAAAACTTAATTGCAAATATTCAGACAGATTTTCTTCAGCAGCTCTGGGGTAATTTCATTCACTGACTACAAAGGCTTCTGGATCAAATCCTTSATTTTCATTACTCAGATTCAGATGCAAACTGCATGACCTGAAACTTTATCAGAACACTTTCATGTGATGTCTTGAAGTATTTAATTAAGTTTTCAATTAATCATTATTTGAATGTTGGCCCTCCTGCTGCTGAAATATATTTGATTAATAATTAGGCCACATTTAAACCTACATTAGTGAACGTACATTAAGCTTTTAATAAAAGAAAACTCCACAAGCATTGCATTTAGACCCTGCATATGAGATGAAAAGGACTCCTCAGATTAGGTGACTCTACTTAGGAGAATGCTATTTCAATTTAGTTAAATTCAATTATAGTTGTGCTGAAACTGGGTACATTACACTCCATGCAAAATGAGCTGAATTTGAGAAAGATTCTTTCTTCTTCACATGTTTTGTATTCCTTCACATACATTCTAAATTATATAAAAGGAATTATAGAAATACATTGTTTCCAACAGGGAGTGATCCACATTATTTACTTTGAAGTTTTGATCTTTACTGCTGCAATGTCTCTCCTCTTATTATTGATATGCTTTTCAATCCAATACAAGATAGAAATGTCTTAAAATTAGAGMACTTGAATATTCTAGTGTGTACCAATTTCCCCCTTTCAGAACATTCTTTAAGAATAGATGCAGGAAAGAACAAAAATTATGGGCATTTTCAGAGAGCCCTTGCAATAATGTGAGAATAATTGCCTAAACCTATTGTACCAAAAGCCATCACAATTATGCTGGTCAAATATGAAGGAAAAAGAATGAAATTGAAAAAAGCCCATGTATTGGTAGGGAAATTTCCAYCACTAATCTTGAAGGCTAGTAAGTCACTTGAAAACAAAATCCAAAGATTTCTCTGAGTTCCGTATAACATCTGTGTTTTGGGGGTGGTTTTACTTGTACTTTTTTTTTGCAAAATCCCATATAATTAAAATTTAAATAAGAAAAACTGATTGAAATGTTACTGTATGACTAGTTAAGTGCAATACTGCAAAAGCTATTGTAGCCCTAGAAGAGCCTAAAGACATTTGTAACCTCATGGATCCCCATCTGCTTTACGCAGAAGGATGTGCCCAAACTTACTAACAATGCAATCATTTGCAACATTTTGCAAATTTTGCAACAGTTTTGCCTTTGCAACATTTAGCAACATTTTTTGCAACAGTTTTCCTTATTAGCACCATTAGGTATTAGAAGGCAAAGTTGTATCAAATTCATCGCACACTTAAGATATTTGGCAATTAATTCACCAAAATCACCAAAGTTCTAAACATTGAAGAGGGCTCAAATTGCTTACTAAAATTTCCAGTCTTATTGCTTACCTTTGAAGGTATGTTTAGAAAAACAAAAAAAAAAAAAAGAGATGAAAACAATTCAATCCATTGACATGGTCACTCTACAAAAATAAACTCTCTGATTATATTTACTTTACATCATTTTTTTTCATTTCCAGAGCCRTTTTTTCTCATTGGTATAACATAGTTAATCAATTCAGGATACTAGCTAGAAAAATTGTGGGTATGACTGTGACACAATTGGAAAGACAGTGAGCAGTATGGTGAATATGTGACTCTGAAAAACCCCCATCCTCTAATTTATTTTTTTTTTTAATCTTCCAGAATATATTTTTCAACACAGCAAGATGTGATTCTAAAGGTTATGAAAAAGAAGGACAATGTCCAGGYTGTTATATGAACTGTAAGGTGACTTAGGTTCTTTTCAGCTGCTTGTTCCTATCTTAATATTCATTAATACTAATTTTCTTCAGAGTATTAGCATTCAACATGGGCAAAGGAGTGGCAAGATTCCCCACACCATCATGTAAGCACTGGAAAATTGTACAGTTTGAATTTTAATGATTTTGAACTTCATATTGCTGCAGCCTAATGTCTATAGGAAATTCAGGATCACCTTGTTTGTTTTTTCCTTTCATAATATTTCTGCTAGTATGCAAGTGAACGTTTGAAGTGAAGTCAGAATAGGTGAATGTATTTGAACAGTTCAGATACTCACATAAACATGTGTAATGTGGGAATTTAAGACCTGATTATTTTCTGGATAGGTAAWGCAGGGTTTCTGTTCCTTATTTGATCGTGATCATCCTTATAGTTCAAGGTTTTTTCTGTGCTGATTATCATAAATATATTCCTTGATGTAATAAAGTAATCCTTTAGGTAGGAAACCAACTTATGAAATATTTACAGCTGTTAAAACATCTCCTGGACTTTGAAACACTTAAACACAGATCCATAGATTAAGGARATGATGTTACAGCTTGTTTAATTCAGTCTTTGAGAGTGAAATTATCCAAGAATTTCTGCATAATTCTTTAAACCCAAGTGCATACTTTGTGCAGGATATGAGAAAGGAGAAAAAAGAGACGGTTTTATTTTTGTTACCAGAAATCTTGGATGAGAAGAAATTTGAATTTTACTTTTTTTAGTGTCTGGTTTTGGTCTAATAGTCAGACACACAATGCTCAGAAGGAAGAAGGACTGTGCATGGTCATTCTTGTCTTTGTTTTCTAAGATGGAAATGGAAGTCAGGCAAGCAAATAAGTCAAGCAAGTTTAGRGATGAAGAGACCACAGCAGAGATCATAATGGATAATTTGACCAGAAAAAAGAAAACAAGTACAATTTATTTAAAATGTATAATTTTTATAAAAGTTTTATAATTCTATTGTTGTACTGAAGTAGCATGGGTGTCATGTGAAATTATGTCCATGAAATTAGGTCTAGGCTGTCTATTAAGTTCTGTTGAATTGAAGTTCATTAGATTAAGAGTTTTGGTTTAGAAAGGCTAAAATGGGTACTGATCCATCTCTCAACTAATCAGAACAAACAGTTTATTTCACACTTATATCTTCCTCCTATGCTCAGAAATTGGAAACAAAGTAATTTTCTGTCTGGTGCCATTTGAATCTGTACCTATTTACTCTGTGCTGTGTGTATTGCTGACATTGTTTTACCTTGTGTAAATCATTAATCATTGTCTGAAATMATATCAGGACTCTTACCTTCCTCATTCATGATAATTTTTGTTCTGAATATTTTTCTCTAAAATTAATGTCACATTCAGAAAATTCAAAGACCTTGCTGGATTTTTTTTTTTTTAATACAAGATTAAAAGAAAAACAGGACAGTGAAGTGTGAACCAGTACAGGCTACACTACAACCTCCAGATGAACATCTTTCTTCTCTTTTGGTTTTTTATACTGACCAGCAGGATGATGGTCTGTTTCTTTAGCTGGCTTGTGGAAAGTGTCCTTATTGGTTTTATAGGATTTAAGGAAGTGCCACTTGTCTTGCTCCAGCTCAGGGGGGCTTTTTTGCCTATTTTTTTAGCTTGATTACTGAATGGAAAGAAAAGAATTTACACAAGTAGAAGAACTTGTTACCACAATTAGTTGCATATATTTCCTAAAAAAATGTGAAACCGATGCACATTCAGATAGTGAGAAAAAAATACTTCTTTAACTTTAATCCCAGTTTCCTGTATTTCAGTTTGTGTTTTAGTATGTCCAGTTCTTGTCATCCCAATGCAGAGCCTGAGACCAGAAGTAAGGTCTCAAAGACCCAGCTATTGTCTCAAGGGACCAAATATATAAATGATTGTTGAACAAGTGACATCAAAAAGCTGGGAAAGGAAAAGATGAGGATTCTACTTAGAGTGGTTAAGCAGTGGGAATTTTTTTTATGATTGAGCTTTTTTGGATGAAGGATATTTACCTATTCTTCCATAAACACACTGAAACATTCAGATCCAGTCACTTCTATATTTGAATAAATTTTGGGTTAGCACTTTATTACACTGAAATGAATTAACAGGAAAGGTGGTCTTGTATAATATGACATAAAATATTTCTAAGTAGTAGGTTTTGCCCTRAGGAAAGAGCTGAAAGGATTATTTAAAAAGAGATAAAAACACTCTAAAAGTCATGAAAGAGAAAGATAAGGAAAGAACTTCCTTAAAATAAGGATGGAAATAATAGAGCAAATGCAAGCACAGGTGTCTGTTTTCTTCACCCAAACCTGTTAATATTCCACTCTTTTACTCTTCCAGACTACTGATCAAACTGTGAAGTATAGAAATTGATCTGGCTGTATGATATATTCTGAATCTGCTGTGTTAGTTACACTGTGTGGCAGGATACACCTGGAGAATGCAAGTGCTGTAGGTCAGATAGAAAGTGATCTAAACTTCAGATGAGTTCTGGTAGCCAAGAGAGAATCCTTCTTGTTAGGGAAGCCTGCTGGATTAGCAGTGTCTCCAGCAGAGAAGAACAWGATTTCCTGCTGAGCATATGCCAGCTGGTCTTCTGTGGCAGTGGTATGTCCACCAAGAAGGACTGCATTTTGTCGTGTGGTATCTGGGTGGAATGGGCTTCAGAGGCAGGGCTCCCACACCTTGAGCTTGTGATCTGTCTGTGCTTTCTGTCAGTGTCATGCCAGGGGCTTAAGTCTGAATAAAAGCTGTGGAAAACAACAGTTTCAAGCTGGCAGCTATGCTTTCCTCCTTCTAAAAGAGGCCTGTGCATTTATCTCAGTCTGTTTTTTGAGTAACAAGTGCATGGAAATTGGTCACAATATTTATAMATACATCTGTTCCATGTGCTGCAGATCTCCTGTAATATCACTTAAAATTTAGTGAACAGCTTGAGGCGTCTGATTAACTGCCTGATATTTACTTTTAGGTTCACAGGCCGGATAGGCAAATCTTTGGGTGGGAATTCTAAAAGTACTAGCATTAATTGCTGGGATACTATTGACCTCTAATGGGAGGTAGATAAACATTTGCTCTGTGTTGTCACAGCATTAGTAACTTAGTATGAAAGTTACTAAGAAAATGATCAGCTGATCAATTAACTGATGGCAGAAGAAAACACTTCTTAGGAAGTGTGGATGAGATGACAAATTTATGTAAGAAAGAGCTCTTCAAGAAAACTAAGAAGTGAACAATTTTACTTGTCACAAGCAAATGTTTCTCTTTCAGAGGTGGAACAGTGTCCTGTGAAGGGCCTCCTTAGGGCACAGTATTTCAGACAACAGGATCAAGATYTCACCAAGGTGTTTTCCCAGTTAGGACCACTGTGATAAACAGTAACAGGGCAATCTAACATGTATATCCAGTTGTGCAGCTGTGTTGTGGAAGTCAGAAGATGGCAGTCTTTGCTCACTGTTGAAATTGARGCTGAGCTAATCCTAACACCTGAGTAGTGAAGAACAAAATGAATATGCATCTCTCTGTGTATTTTTAGCTGTTAAAATTTAATTTCAAGTGCATCTTGATAATGAAAAYAATGTTAGCTCTTTATTTTTTTCCTCAGAAATCATTCGTGTTGATGGCAATCAAAATATTTGTTTATATTCACTACTCCAAACAAGAAAAGAAAAGCWTTTTTTAGTGTAAAAATGCTCTAAACACTGTCTGAGACAGCTAAGAAAGGCATAGGTGAGCACAGAAAAATGTGTCSAAAAGGAGGATTGACAGAGGCTGTTCTGTAACTGTGTACACCTGTAGGCATCTAAACCTCAGCATCCAATTACATTCTGCTTCTATCCAGGTCAAAAGCCTCCTCATATAAGAAGCAAAGAATGCAATACATTTTCAAGCCACACAGGGATCCAGGAATGGGAAGGAAATGGGCCACTATTCCCTYAAGGTTTGGTCCAATAGGAAAATGTTGAACACTCCTGGTATGCACAGTAGGGTCTGGATTGCCCGGAATTTCCCACTGATCAGGGCGTATCAATTTGCAAATTTATACTGAAGTCTTCCTGACACAAAGGGAGACTGAGCTTTTATCTGATCTGTTCCTGGTTGCAAAGCAAAGAAGTGCAAGCAGTTCTACCCCTGCTGGTAAAGGCACTCCATCATCATTAGGATCTTTTGTTCTGATCTCTTCTCACATGAAAGCAAAAAACCCATCTTAGTTTAGGAAATTCTTCCTGTGATGAAACAAAATGCATAAATMTCTTGCAACAATCTTTGTAAAGAAAGAAATCACCCCACCACCTGTGGCATTGGAGTCCCTGGGTTGATAGACAGGGACCTGCACCTATCACCTTCCAGCCTGGGCTGCAGGTATCTCACTAGTCAGGAGCTGGGCTCAGTGAGGATCCAATGAGTTGTCTAGACCTGGGAGTTTTGGACTCCCTATAAAAGTAAGCTCTGAACAATAAAACAGGTTTGTCACATGAAGCTCTGGTGTGTGTGTGTGTTGTCCCTGTCTCCGACCACCAACTCCACAGAACACGTGGATATTAAATATGATATCATTAAACATGTTAATTACCCAAGGACCTTATCCAGTAGGACATACAGACACAGTAATTTTCCAACCTACTTTTGGCATAGAAATTGTGGATTTTGAACTTTTTGCTTTCTTGGCAGGTGMCATGGTTTAACKAAATCAAAACACAGCCCMGTACTAACCACTATGAACAAAATTATCTCTCCCCCAGCCAAAACTAGCACAGCAGACAGCAAGGTGTATCCTATTTTTGAATAGCTGATAGTCTCATGTAAATAGATCGATGTCATTGGGAAGGGACTAGAATTTGGATGTCTTGTATTTTGGTGAGTGTCCTGACCATAAGTCTGCTGCAGCTCAGTGTTTCCTCTTACCATTCTAGCAAGCCTTTGTCAGGTATATGTAAAATAGAGCTTCACTTTCTATGAAAGGACTAAAAATTTCAACACTGGGGGGCTCTGTAAGTCCCTTACAAGAGACATTGTTTGCCAACAGCAGCGATTTAGTGTTGGAGGTTTCCTTTTGGGCACAAATTAATTCTGTGTGTGTACTAGGAATCTCACAGCATCCCCTTCAGGAGCATCATGGATGGGCTGTAAACATCTTCCRTCCTGGGGGAACTAAGATTGGAGGGATGCTTGACTTTGTCAAACACATAAGGGACATGTCAGAAAGCCCTACTCAAGTTTCAGGAAAGCAAAGATCTTCCACAGGCAGTTGTCTGCACTGATTTGGCCTCACCTTGAATATTATATGCAGTTTCAGTCACCACAATYTAAGAAAGATATTAAACTATTATAGAGCATCCAAAGTAGAACAATACATATGGTGAAYGGTGTGGAGGGGAAGCTCTATGAGGCCCAGCTGAGGTCACCTTGGCTGTTCAGTCTGGAGAAGAGGAGGCTGAGATGACCTCCATTGCTGTTTGCAGCTTCCTCTTCAGGGGGACTGGAGGGGCAGACACGTATCTCTGCTCCCTGGTGACCAGTGACAAGACCCAAAGGAATTGCTGGACCTGTGTCAGGGGAGGTTTAGGTTGGATATTAGGAAACAGTTCTTCACCCAGAGCGTGGATGGCCACTGGAGTGGGCTCCCCAGGGAGTGGTCACAGCCCCAGTCCTGACAGACTTCAAGGAGTGTTTGGACAATGCTCTCAGGCCCGTGGTGMGACTCTTGGGGATGGTGTTGTGCAGGGCTGGGAGCTGGACTGGTGATCCACGTGGGTTTCTTCCAGCCCAGCTTATTCTGTGATTCTGAGAACCTGGGCCATCTGTYCAGGTTTCACTGCTAGTCAAGATGTGATGTGGGTATCCAGCCCTGGGATCACCATGAGCCACATCACATTCCACTTTGGTCCTTAACTCTCGTGCCTCACCTGTCAGTGACATATAGGRATCTGTCCTGCTGAAAACAGTTGTTTTTTTGCTCTTTTATTAAAGCATTTTAATGTCAACTAGCATTCTTTCTATCTGTCACACAGAATGTTTTATTTTCTCATTACTGACTATAAAAAGGCAAGTGTACAGCAAAACTTTTGGTTCTGTATTCATTTCTGGCATTCAATAATTCAAACTTAGGTTTAAAAAGCTCTAAATTTGAAAATATTGTTGATTCTGGTCCCAGTTAAGCTGAACCAAATAGCAACATCTCTACTTTGTAACTTCATTTCTATCAAGACTTGATTACGAGCTAAGCTTTAAATACARGAAGACTTCTTATATGCTAATTTAAATGGGATAGAAGAATATCCTTAGCAAACCTTTTGGCCTTCCTTAAGCCTAATGTCTCCAATTTGCAATTCAGAAATAATTAATCAGATTAACAGTTATTGAAATTCAGCTCTGTTGACTTTAGAAGAGACACATACATTTAAATCAACTGAAAATCCCAGATATCAAATGATACYAGCTGGTCGATTTTTTGAATCAGTTTAATATTAAATATTAATAGGTTTTTTATGTCAAATTTTGAGAAAATGAACAAGTATATCTTACTGTATTATTTTCATTATTAGAAGTAGCTGTGATAACTAATAATGGCACTATGGTTCTMAAACAGTTTTATCTTTGCTTGCAAAGGAAACTAGAAATGTAATAACTTTAGTTTTGAGCAAATTTGAAGTTAGGAAAGCAATATTTGCTTGACAATTCTGTAAAGGCTTAAGACCAACATTGTACCTAACTCTCTGTTCAAAGAGAGTTAGTGTCCCACTTGTATAAAATTTGATAGCAACATTATTTACTAATTTTACTTTTTTCCATCCCTCTTGTGCACAATTAAAAAAAAATCCCAAAGTGAAATCAAATCAAAACCCAAAGGAACTCTCTTCCTTGTCATTCAAATAATATTTTACCATTTTATAGAAATCTGTTTCAGATCATTTAGCAGTGAAACACATGATGTAGCAGGTAACATTTTAATGAGAAAATTAGTATCATAAAGAAAAAATACATTGGAAAATGTATATTTGTMTCTAAATTTTACTTCAATTTGTCTGTTTTATTTGAAACAGAAAGTTTTCTATTAAAAGACAAAAAATCAAACACAAACCCTAGATTTGCCTGATTAAGTAGTCTGGTGCCATCTTGATAAACAGTGCATAAGCACTGTAATTCATCTGAGATTAGAGACACTGATTTAACAGTTCATTGCTCAGGCTTTATGCTGCTGATATTCTATTGATGTAATTGTTTTTTTTAGAGGTGTTGTGTGTGTTGTAGGTGTTTGGAAGATGRAAATTCTACAGCTATTACTTATTTTGAATTAATAATTTATTCTTTGAAATTTAGTAGTCTCTGCAAAATATTTTTGTCTGATTTCAAAGAATGCCAAAGTACATAAATCTAATTTTAGAGGATGCCAATTCTTTTTCTGAGTGAAAATGAACTGAAAGACTAATCTGCCAAGGACTCTGACACCTTCCGTGTCACTTAAGCCCACTGAGTAAGTCAAGATGGAACCTATGCAGAGGAACTGGTCTCAATTTCACATAGTGAGAAATTAAATTTTACTTGTCCATGTAATTCACAGAAGAAGAAACCACAATTGTAATTTATGAAATGGTATAACTGAGTTAATACTGTTCAGCAAGACCCATGTTACTCATCAATTACAAGAACGTTTCATGAAAGTGCTGTTGAAATTATTTCTGAGTTTCCTTTAGTAGATATTTTTCATAAATTTACATATGGTTTTAGAGACAATGATTTTTAAAGTCTCAATCAACCCAATTCCTTATTGAGATGGAAATTTTTGTCTAAGTGCATGCCTCTGGTGATAAATATGAGATGACAGAACAAACAGATGGAGGCCCAGCACAACTTTTCTTAATTGTCTGTGGAAGAAATGTCTTTACAATTCTCGCAAGATGTTTTGCAAGTAAGTCCTTATTTGAGATGACCTGGTCTTAGAAGGCAGGTACTAATCCTCATTATGACGTTTATCTACAGAACTCACACACACACAGAGGACAGGTGAGGGACTTCCAAAAACTGCTCACAGGTTAATGGTTTTCTGCAGTATGAGTACGTGCATGGTTTTGAGTTGGGTCAAAAGATTGAGTGAAAACAGTAGTGGAGCTATAAGCAGGAGATGGGCAGAGATTGTGTCCATATTCAGCAGAAAAAAAATGTCAAAGGTCTAAGTAATATTTGACAAAAATTCTACCAATCAGATCAGATATCATATATAGGGAAAGGAAGGTCAATGGACTAACATACAATTTGTCTTGCACTTGTGACAAAAGAATTAAGTACTCATTGCAATAGTTTGAAAAAATTTTTACAGATCTTATCTTGTTCCAATTGAAATTACCTGTCACCATATGTTATCATATTTGATTGTTTTTATTTTCAGAATTTATATCACTTCCCCCCAACCAGAGTAGTTTATAACTTGATTTAGAGGATTAAACACAATTGTGTAGCAGCCACAGAAAGTCCACTATTCTCCCATTCAACTCTTCATATTGTCTTGCACCTAATATATTTCAAATGTGCTGCTAAGACCATTGCAATGAAAACACCTTTTTCTTTTGAAACAGAGGTGATCTGCAAGGCACTGAGATTTCTCTTCAGGTAGGTGACTCAACTCTTGTCCATGCACTAAATTTAACCATCATTTAGTGGCACGAAAAAGGGAACTTACTTTGCCTACTTCAGCAGGAAGAGTTCTAGATCTTAGTATAAAAAAATAAGAAACAATTTTTCCAATTCATCTGTCTTCTCAATATTTAAAAATTTTTCGTCAGGTGCACTGTGGTGAAACTGAAAGTTGCTCTTTAATGTTGTTATTTATAGAAGGTTTTTGTATCTTGAAAAGGTTAGCAAAGGCAGAGAGGCAGAGATAGTTGGCTGGTCTTCTTTCTTAAAGAGGGGTGCAAAGCTTAATGGAGCTGTGACAGGTATTTGTGCAGCTAAATTGTCATGCTGCCAATTCCTCACATCCCTAGTGCCTACCTCAGCCACCTTTCCATCGTCCCTTAGTTGAGGAAAAGAGTTTTCTACTCTAGAAATAATTGAGCTCCATTTGAAAATATGACATACAGCTACATTTTCCAGCCACTTGAATATCTCTAATATCTTTGCCCATGGTTTCTCTTTCTCTCTGTCCTAAACATTTCAGCAGCTATATAATTGTGTCAAGAAACAGGCAATTCAAATAACCAAATACGTACCCTAATGTTCTGTCAACTTGACTTTTTAAAGGGTAATTCCAGCAACTCAGTTTCCCAAAGAGACTTTTTAAGGCAGTAATTCTATGAAAATTATRCATATGAAAAATTGTTCTTTTCCACTCCAAAAAAAAAAAAAACCAAAAACCTACACCAACAACCTCTTCAATGCCTCTGAGAATATGGCAAAAYTATGTGTTCTTAGAAAAAATGAATTTGAGAAATTCCTCTCATCTTAAGAGGATTTCTAGATTCCCACTGCAGAAACTGAGCAGAAGTTTGCTGCCAATTTCCTTCTGCTGCTTGTTTTCTGGCTACTACATCTTTGTGTGTATATTAGTTTGAAAGAAAACCTGTGGGGGAGTCTAAGTAAGAACTATAATTTAATAGGAAGARTAAAATCAAGACAGAAAACACAGGCTTAAACTGGCAGTCAGGATACATCCTGACACCCTGTTAGGCAAGGTGGCGGTAGCAGTCTGATTAAATGGTGGCTGCATTCCTGTTGAAATGATAGATGTGGTTCTGTTGAAACAGTGATSCTYTAGAAGGGTCTGGTCCTCCTCTGAAGGTCCAGTAGTGATTTTGTAGCTCTTGTCCTCTGGCAATCCAGTGGATAAGGCTGCTTGTGGTGCTCCAAACCTCAGAGTTTATCCAGGTGGGAATGCTTGGTTCCTCTCCCCCTGGGCGGAGCATCTCACAGTGGGATGATGTAACTTCATGAGCCACACACTGTGACTCAATGGCCCACTAACAGAAGTGATCCCCTGGCGTTATCAAGGATGTGTCATGGACAAGGTAAAGATCATTGCCTCACCTTGTTTTAAATCCTTCTGGAAATGGTGATAGAATACATAACTTTTGATTACAATTTACATTGTAACCTAAGACAGTATGGCTAAATTACTTTTGCTTGTTTGTTTGACCCCTTTTTCCTTGGTGTTAAATAGTAAGACTTTGTAGCTGGCTGGTCTGCATATCACCAGTTCTATTAGGTTTAGTAGACATGATGTGCAGSTACTACAAAAGTGAGGCTCACTATAGATAAAGCTCCTCAAACAATCTAGGATGTGGCATTKCTTGGGCAAACCAAAAGAAACCCCAATCAGAAAAGCTAAAACTGTACTTTAGAATAGTGTTATTTAGTCCAATTTTGTACTAAATACATTTTGGAAAAACTACTGAGCACTGCATACCCCTCTTTCCATGTTTATCAAAGTAAGGAACCTTTTGTCTTGATTATTTTTCCACAGGTAACCAAATAAAAATCTAAAAGACAAGAATTAACTCATTGYATAATTTGGCAACTTAAAATAACTGAGGCCAATTTGCAACCAAAGCACAAATTTGCAGCCAACACACAGTGTTTGGATCAATATTGCTACATGATGTGGATATATGGAAATCTGCTAATATTATGACAAGAAATAATGAATTTATGTGTACCTGTATTTGCATATGTCTTTATATGTTTCACAAACACAAAATGAGTTCACTCAGTCTCCCTAATTCTGGCTCTTCAAGGCTCACCTTGGTCTCTGCATAACTACAGTCTTTATCAATGTGATCACTCAGTACATCTAAAGCAGTGCAAGGCACAGCAATTAAACAGATACTAATTCAAACACAAGATGTCTTTCACCTAACCTCTGTTTGTCCAACCATTGTGTAATGCTGAGCTGAGTAAATGAAAGGAGAAGTAACATTTTACATACCTTGAAGCGTTATGACTACAAATATAGGCCATTGCTGGAGAGGTTAGCTATATGACTTTTTTTCTGGCTCACTATTAATGCACTATTGGACAATTTTTAATCTCTTTTTCATTTCTACTGACTGTAATTTGTTGTTTGAAGCAGAAAATTCAGCTGTGTGATCAACATTTTTCTGGCACATTTTGCCTTAGTTCAGGGCATGTGAATTTAATCCTCTTATCAAGATAAATAGAACAATACCCCTTCACAATGAATTCACTTAATATACTTCCAAAATATCTATCTGCTTACTGAGAAGCTGCTGCATATTTTGTGTTTATTCCAAGTGGTGATAGTAAAAGATGTGGTCACATTTCAAAGTCTGCAACGAAATAAGATACATTTAAATCTTTCGCATGAACAGCCTTTGAYATTCTTCTAGTATCTTGAGATAACATATACAAATATATGCATTTTTCAATAACACAGAAAAAGTTATCTTTTCTAAATAAAATTTTGCAGTTTATTTATTCTCAGTCTGTRCTTATTTCAAAGCTGTCTTT
Source organism: Sporophila hypoxantha (assembly GCA_002167245.1). Classification (NCBI taxonomy): domain Eukaryota; kingdom Metazoa; phylum Chordata; class Aves; order Passeriformes; family Thraupidae; genus Sporophila; species Sporophila hypoxantha. Next base: position 122,610 of record NDFG01000610.1, on the reverse strand, counting down.
TATACATCAGCTATTTACAGCATTTTACAAGCTTAGGTGCTGTTTCTTAAACCATAAAAGAAGAAGAAAGAACATTCAGATCTATAAGCTGATTGAATTTCATGGGTATTTTAAGTTGCATTTTCAGTGCAGCTCTTTTTTGCTACTTAAAGGATCAACACCACTCCTGATGATGAGCAAAAATTAAGCTGATACCTTATTGTATCCTTAAGTTTTTTGAACTGACCAAATATTGCTCAGAGCAATTCAGACCATTTTATTCATGACAACATAGGAAGAAATGTGAASAAGATAATAGACAGACAAGGTAAGCAATAAATCAAATCCAAATTGCCTTCAACAGAATTGTATGTTGTCTTAGCAAAGCTTGATTTACAAGGGGAAAGGTTTAGATAAATYAAATAACCTGATAACATAAAGGATTAATATTTCAAAATATTTTTTAAAAGTAATCTATAAATTTTCTATGAAACTATGTAACTCCAAATGCTGTATTATAGCACTAACTGATATCAATTATATGTTTCCTGAAAATAGTCATGGTGATCCATACTTCTAAGGACTTCAATGTATAAAAGTTGCTAAGCTGTTACTTATTTGTGGAKATCTTTCAATCCTTGCATTGATGTGTAATAGCAGATTTGATAAAAAGATGGTACTCTTATATTCTTCCTGAAAAGACATGTTTCACATTCTTGAAACACATGCCTTGATTTTTATGGTATTTATCTCATCTGTCCATTGTTTGGTAGAAATGTGATGAGTTATGGAAGAATGGTTTCAGTTAAAAGGAACCTTAAAGATCATCTCATTCCAAACCCCTGCCATGGGCTGGGACACCTCCCACTAGACCAGGTTGCTCCAGTCTCCATCCAATCTGGTCTTGAACACTTCCAGGAATGGGGCAGACACAARTTCTCTTGGAAAGCTATTCCAGTGCCTCATCAACCTCACAGGGAAGAGTTTCTTCCTAATATCCAATCTAAACCTGCTCTCCGTTTGAAGCCCTTCCCCCTTGTCCTGTCACTCCAGGCCCTTGCAAATAGTCTCTTTCCATCTTTCCTGTGGGCTCCCTTTAGGTACTGGAAGGCCACAATTAGGTCACCCCAAAGCCTGCTCTTTTCCAGGCTGAACAATCCCAGCTCTCTCAGCCTTTCCTCCCAGCAGAGCTGCTCCATCCCTCTGATCCCCTTGGTGCCTCCTCTGGCCTGGCTCCAGCAGGTCCCTGTCCTTGCTGTGCTGGGAGCCCAGYGCTGGATGCAGCCCTGCAGGTGGGGTCTCAGCAGAGTGGAGAAGGAAATTCTTAAGCTATTTTGGTTAGGAATGTTTAGAAGTATGACTTCAATGAATGAGGTCAGCTTAGCTTCAAGAATAAACTTTATAATATGTTTAATTTTAACTSTTACACAATAGTATTTTTCATGGAATGAGATACAGTTAAAGACAGTATTTTAGTGATGAAATATCTTCACTATTTCAGCTATAAGGGACCAGAAGACTTATCTTGCCTCATCAATATTCTTGTTCTCTCTGAAATTGTTAAGATAATGAGACTGAACTCAGAAAGATCCTATTTAACATCATGGTAATACTGTCTGCATTGCACGTACTGTCTCCATTGCAAATGGTTACTATTTATAAACATGTATATATATTTTTCTGAGCCACCATGCAATTAAAACAACCTTTATACTAACATCTAAGAAGCCTTTAAAATATATTTATTTGTTTATGTAATAATAACAATAACACTATTGTTTTATGAAATTATGAAAAAACAGCTTTTGCAAATGAAATTTTTGAKAGTCTATTTTGAGTAATTTCATGCTGAACTTTCTACCTTGAAAGTTAATAGGAGTTTAAACATTAATGACATAATAGTGAGTTTGTTCTGTGAGCTCATGTAGCTCCATTTGCTATTCTACATGCCAGATGAGGAAGAGGTAGAGAAATATAGAAGGAAGGTCTCTGGCACAAAGTAGAGACAGGTAAAAGTAACAAAAAGGGGTATGAATTCCAACRCTATGTATATTCAGTAAGGGTGAGAAATAGACCTTTTCCTACACTCAATAACTTGTAGAATAATTTTGTCTGTGTAAATTTGAGGCTCAAAATTCTTAATAGGGTAGCAGGTTTTGCCACTCAGAAGTCGATAAAAAAAAAAGTCAGAGGACTTGAAGTCTTTGAAGTGAATCATAGCTGTGTTTTTTTTTTCTCACCTCCTTCAAATATCCATAAAAATTTGTTGGAAGAATCCCATAAATAAATATGGCAAATCAATACAGTTTCTCAAGGTAATGTCWATCCTTACTGAACAATCTGCAAGTCTGTTCTTTGTAATGCTTTTAAGTGAATTTTAATTTCATCAGTCAATAGCAGAAGCAGATGTTGTAAATAATATCACTGCTGAGTGCAGGAGATGAAACTTAGAAACTACTGACACCATTGAGGAGATAAGAGTTAGAAAGAGTACAGAAATGTTTTAAATTATCTCATAATATGTTCTCTTTGGTAGCATTTGGATGTTAGCCCCAGTGTCAGCCCTCAGTCAAGAGATCTGCAGTGGAAGCAAGAGGGAATTGTAACCCTTGTTTCATCTGTTTTGCTGAAGTCATCCTTTTTTCTGCATCTATACAGGATCAGAACTCTCTTTCCATCTTTCCATTTTACTATTCTGTCTGTCCTTCCACCTGTCCATCCACACCCCCAGATCCCCCCCAACAGTTTTGTCATCTATTCCAACATTTCTAAGCCTTTTCCTGGCAAAATTATCAACTAATTCTCCAGTGGAGTTTCTGGAGCATTAGATATTTTGAGAACCCATTTCYCTTTTAGGGAGGATAAAGGAGTGAGGATAAACATTTGAATTAAGAGAAAAAGTGGGTAAAACCCATCTTTAAACTGAAAAAAATCCCCAAAAATAAGCATGGAGAAGGAGACAAGGTTAAGATGTCTGCACATGATCTCTCCTGTGAATGTTTCTATCAGCTGTWGTTCTTCTCTTTCAAAATACAATATTTTGCAGTTACCTCTCTACAGGAGAAAGTCTTACCCCGTCTTTCATGTTTTCCTTCTTTTTCTATTAAAAATAAACCAACCAAGCTTCCTCTCTACAGGAGAAAGTCTTACCCTGTCTTTCATGTTTTCCTTCTTTTTCTATTAAAAATAAACCGACCAAGCTTTCAACAGACATGTTTAAATCCTTCTTTAAAAGGGAAAGATTTGATCAGCTACACTGTATAACCCCCAAAGCACTGCTGACCTGGCAGCAGAGAAGTGTTAACCTCCTGCACGATGGGACTAAAACACGATGAGGCTGTCACCATCAAGGGCGGCTTCATGGACTGTTTGGGGTCTGAAGGAAGAAGCAGAGGAGCTGTACATYAATGTTTAAAGATGGTGAGTCAAGTGAAGAAATGGTACAACACAGCTAAATTTGTAACAGCAGATCTTGAAGGCCCTGGGCAATGCTTGCAGTTGTATTTTCCTAGGGAACTCTAAGGAGGTAACCCTTGGTCACTGCAGGAAAGATGTGGATGGGTCTTGGTTAAAGAGAGAGTTTAAAAAAAAATTATGCATGAAATCCAAATCATTCAAGGACTGAGTAACTTTGGGAAACCTGCCTGCCAAACATACATTTTTAATCCATACTTTTCAAGTGAGCTGGAACAGAGAGGAGTTGGCTGAGGGGCCACATAAAATATCAGAAAAAGAAGGGCTGGAGAATTCTAAAACACAAGATGACTCTTAAAACAAATTTAGATTCTGAAACAGTGTTGCAAGTGTCTCACACAAAAATATAAATTGATATAAATAAAAGAAGATGTACAGAAGAATTTCCATTGAATGAAATTTGATCATAATAGTTACTGTAGTTCTTTTAACTCTCATAAACTTTAAGACATAACAAGGAGTATTGCCAAGTAGAAAAGCAAAGGGCAAGCCATGGCAGAATAAAAAATATGGCTTGCAGGTCAGCTGCAAACACAAGTTCTAGCTCAATTCTGTACATTCAAATAAAAATAAGAGTTATTCCGGAAATCTTAATTTGTTTAATTTCATATTATTTATTTGAAGATATACTAATTCCTGTCCTCTCATTGAGTCCTTTTCAGGTCTTAAATTTGCTATTCTTGTTACTGTCTTTRTTTTTTCTTAAGTAAAGCCTTTATTTCAATGTGTTTCAGTCTATGCTTAATAGCTCATTTCGTGAACGCAATTTCTTTCTAGAAAAGAACCAAAACTGGTTCTTTTCTACTTGTTTCCCACTCTCTTCCTCTCACACTCTCTCACAATTCCCAATTCCGTGCTTACTTCCCATTTTTTCAGAATATATCCTAGAGTAAATTCACACACTGATTGCAAGGGGTTTTTAACAGCTGATTTGAAGTAAGAATTTATATSACAGTAAGAAGTCCAGAAAAAAAARCAAGTCAATCCAAACAACATTTATATCTTGGTCTCCTACTTCAGCTGTTCTTAATAATTCTCAATTAACCAAAGACCTTCATTTAACACAGATTAATAAAACAAAGATTGTCTCATGCTGATTGCAATGTAGATACAYTATATAGATATGTAATAATTTATTGTTTATTTTCATAATAATAGTTTTGCATATTCTTACCATGTATATTCAAGTTTAAATTTCTAAGGAAAAAGGTTCTTTAATTGAATAAAAAGTGGGAAAATCCATTTCTAAATTAMCTCAACCTGTAGCAACCAACAGATTAAAATCCTGGCAAGATTATTAACTGCTAAATGATTGTTGCAACAAATGTACATATCTAAGAATTGTAACAAGCAGTATAATTTACATTTTCATGCCAATTCATGTTTGAGCTTTATAGGTTATAATACTGTTCATTCCAAGATATATTACTTGCATATAAAATATTTGATTTTTTTTAGCATGAATGAAGAGCTGCAGTGTATATTCTTTATTTTTTAAAAACCCAAGATTTTAGATATCATACATGAATCTCATCAAGACCACTTTGGGAAACCCTCATTCTCATTCCTCCACTGATCCTATTGCTTAAGCACCTTCCAGAAAATCCTATAATTTCAAACATTTCAAAATCATTACAATAGCCAGAAGGCCAGTTTCTCCTCTGGTAACCCATTGGCCTCCTCTCCTTGAGCTATAACTAGCTGGATTCTGTAACACCTTAGCAGTTGTGTTCCTTAGGCACAAAGAGCACTCAGTCCCATCCAGGGCAGCACAGCACTGAAGGATAGTTTGGAATTGCATGGCAATATTGCTCCAGCTCTGCCACTGGAAGCAGGAGGAGCATCTCAGTATCATGTCTTTGCTACACCTGTTTTTAACCATCAGTATAATTTGGGTTTATGTGTCTGATCTTGTATTCCCAGTTGAGAATCTTCCTCTGCCTGCAAACTGTTGTTGAGAAGGGACGCCTATTTCTGTGTTTGTTGTGAGGTATAGAGACTTGCAATGCAGAAAAGCAGGTCTTGGTCTCCGAAAGTACCTCAGTTCTACAACCACCATCTTATTTTAGCATCTCCATTTCTCACTAACTTTTCTCACCACTTTTCTTACTTTAACCTAATTTAGTTTAAAATTTTATGTTTACAAATGTCATTTTTCACCTTTTATTTTTATTCAGGGTCTAATATGCTAAATAAATCTACTTTTATTCTTGGGAGATGCTATAGTAAAGTCTGCTGCATGTGTCTGCATTCAGTCAAGACTCCAATTGTCTTCAAAACTCTATACAGCTTCTTTTTTATTGTTGCTTAATTTCAGTGTCCTTCAGTTTGGCATATATAACAGTCCTTAGAGTCAAATTGCAGCTACCTACTCATGTAGAAAATATATTTGTATATTTTCTTTTCTCCTGTAAAGTCCTTTTATTTTTTTTAACAAGGAATTTACAGGAGAAAAGACAATTGTAGACTACAAATTTGTAAGAAAACCAGCAAAATCTCTTTAATCAATAAAAATTCAGGTGTTGTTTTCAAGTCAATGAGGAAAAATGTGCTTTAGAATTAAGTATTCTTAAGAGAATTAAGTGGAAATTCCATGTCTTTTTTTTCATCTTTTCATATAAAATTATTATTTTAGAATAAAGTCCTGTACAGTATTTCAGAAAGAAAAACACACTGCGTAACTGTAGCCACAATTTAAAGTTTTAATTTACTGAAGAATTGAAAGAAGCTTATCAGCTGAAAATCAATATTGATCAGAGGTTAAGCTTTTCCAACTTTGGAACTACTAAAATATATTGAAGAAATGCTACAAAAATGTGGATGGTTGCATAAATAATTTATTAGATAAATATTTCTTTATGTTRTATGTTTAAATCAAGCCAATAACTTCATTCCTATTATGTGTTTTTATAGTTAMAACACGTTTTGTACACAACCTCAGATAGGATAAACAATGCATAGCAATAATTTTACTGACTTGTTCAAGCTTTACTGTTTGCATGTGTTTGTGGAATTTCAGGACATCCCTCTGGCTGTCCAGGAGGCCAAGACCCCTGCCAGGGGGCTCAGAAGCCCTGGCAGCAGAGCCCAAAATGCCTGTGGTTTTGATTATGACCCTGGAGCAAATACCAACCTTATATGAAGATCAGCAAGCCCAAACAGTTTAGGTAGAATAATAGTGAAGTTATCATGGGGTGGAAAAGTAGATTTTGGGGTTTCTGGAATGGGGGTTGGTCAGGAGCAAGATGGGGGATCTGGGCGAATCCAACCTTTTTCCTTCTTCTTCTCTACCTCCATCTTCTGCTGTGATGTTGGCACTTAAGATTGGTTTAGAGTAGAAGCTCACTGTCTAACATAGGTGATAGGTATTGGAAAGTAATTGTAAACATTGTATATAGTTTTTAGTATAAAGACATAACACGTGCCCCGGGAGCAGGCAGTGTGCCTGGAACTTGTCTGCTGGACGACTCGCAGGACAGGAGAAAATTTTTTATAGATAAGAACAATAAACAACCTTGAGAGGAGAACTGAAGGTCTGACTCATTCTTCAAGTGCTTGGCTGGGAAAAGAGACTTTAACATCTCTCGGGGTCACAGCCACCACCAAAAGATCCCGAGATGTGTCCTTTGAGAACCAGTTCTGAAGTTTGGACTACAAAACTGAGCTGAATTTAAGAGGCATTTCCAGCAAGGTGCTTGCCTTGCCTGTGCTGAACTTCAGGCTGAATGCTGCTAGGGCTGTACCCATGGGGGAATGCATCTACATAATATCCCAAAGATGTGAAGTGATTGTATATTGCGGCAGTGCTCCATGAGGGGCGCAGAGAGCAGGTGTGCCAGCACCCCATGTCCTGTGCATCAAAACGAGCATTTAGCAGGATAATGTGTCACACACCAGGGAGAGCAGGTATGTGGAGGGCAGACTGCCTGGGGAGGGAACATGGAAAGCTCAGAGGTTCTGCTTCTCACACTCACGAAAGGGCTGGGTTGGTCAGAAAACTGATTGTCAGCACAAGCTGATACAGTGAGCTTTCACAGCAGCATTTACTGTCACAGATGGAAATATGAGCATGTGAGGATAGATTTGGTGCTCGTCTCGTGGGACATCTCAGCAACAGCAGAATGTATCTTCCCCAGAGATGTGAGACACGAGCCATTTCAGACAACATTTTACCAGAAAACACATTAGAAACTGTTGTCACCAGAGCAGTTATAAATACAATTTCAGGAGTTTCAGGAGTTAATAGTGGACTTTCTGTGGATTTCTATGAAGTCAGGAAAATCTTCCAAAGTGCAAAGTGTTTTGGAAGGGTCCTTAGGTATGTTTTATCACCCTCTTATGCAATAGGTCTTGTAGAACCACAAAACCAAACATTTTTTAGTTTCAGCATTAACATTTAGAATTTATTGTCAGAAAACTAACTGAATGAACACTGCTCTTTAAAAGTTTTCTTTAATACTTATTGATTGTTTGAGTGTGTAATTTTTAGTCTGTCTAGAAAGAATATATGGTAGTGGTTTATTTGAGTGATAAAATGATAATAATGCAAGAAATCTTATGAATACTTAATGCTGTTGAGCACAGACTCAATTTTCTTATCTGCCTTTGAAAATCCTGGCATTTTGACCAAATACCTTGGATCATGTCTGTAACAGCACACTCTTTCTAACAATTTCGATATAAGCTCTCCGGTGAAGAGGCAATCTTTTCATCCCAGATCTGCACAAGCCACAGTACAATGAGCCCCTAGCTTTAATTTCTAAGTTCTATTCAGAAAAAATAATGATTGAAATTGTGTGCAGTGCACTTCCATGAATTTGGATGGGAGAGAATAGTGAATGTCTAACAAAAGATGAAAAAATATGCTAAAATTTTGGGTACTAATAGATCAAACCTGGCTTTTTAAACATGTGCCCTACAGAGGTGTTACTGATTTTATTGTGGATGTGCTTGACTCTGTTTAATGGGTTGTGGTATGTTTTTTCTGTGGTGAAGAAGATTCACACTTCCTCAGCACCAGTCCTTCTCCTCCCTTCTAAAGGGAGACCTCCATTCATCTTTTGATAGTTGTTGACCTCCATTCATCTTTTGATAGTTGTTGATTCAGATGGAACTGTGAATGCATAAGGAGAACTTATTTTGTTATTTCTAGGCCTAAATACATTTCCTTGTATCAGAATAATATCCGAATCATGGTAGGTGTCTTTAATGAATATTTTTTACTAAATTCCTCATCTTGTCAATGTCTGAAAAGAGCACAAAAAATCCCTTCCTAATCTGGGGATAACATTTAAGTTACATTTGTCAAGACTCTTCTATATTCATAGGTATATGTTTAAATCTCAACAAGAATATTTCTTCGTATTCATGATATTGATAATGATAGTGCTAGCTGTATTTGTTGATTTTGACACATTTTGTGAATAACAGAGGACTGTTATCTTAGAACATCACTAGAGGTGCTACAGACAGCTCTAGAAGTAGAACAAATGATTTYCTTCTCTGTGTTGAATGCAAGAATTTTATCTGTGTCACATACAAGAAATCCTTGAGGTTGCATGACCTTGTGTTRTTCTGACCATCTAAACACAGTAGTTTTGGTTCAGAGAAGTTTTGTTGCATATATAACTCAAAAAGACTTCTCCTGGTGAATGCCTAGCAGAACTAATGAGAGACATTTTTACAACAGGAGATTTTTCTTTTCCTCTCTCTCTCTGTGACATTAACATTGGAGACAGGTATGCTCCTCTCCCCAAACCTCATTTAAAGTTTAATTATATTTTATGTCTCAGTTAATGACTACTGGATTTTTCTCATCAGGAAAGTTTTAGAGAAGACTATTCTTTGCTTTGTACCTACAGATCAYTATTAAGAAATCTCTTTTCTCTCTTTGTCTTTGAGGTCTTAATATTTGGGTAAGTTAAAATAAAAAATATCAGAATTATTTCTCTTCAGTTTGCATARATCTTCAAACTCTTTTCTGTTTCTTCCAACAGCTCATTCAGTGGTACCATCAAGTGTMTTATTATTCTGAAAGAGATGCTTTTAATCAAAAAGTTGTTTTAAATCTGTTCAGTTATGCAGTAATCTAAATATGTACAGTCTGGCAATATTGACAAAATTAAATTTTCTGAAGTTCTATTAAATCATACTCCCTTCAAATGAGACTTGAATTTTCATAGCAGTTAAAGCTATGAAAATATTCAAAGCAGCWAGGTGAGTGTTGGATGGTTAAASTACATTTCAAAAGTGTTTTCAAATATTCTTTTCTGGAGACATCTACTTCCTTTAGAATGTTGTGTACTGCCTCAGAGAAACCATTATATTTTCATTAGAAAAATTAAACCTTATTTGGGTATTTGCCAACTTCAGTTCATTGGGTCTTTCATTTTGAGAGCATTAAGAAGCTTTAAAAGACATTATCTACATTCTACATTGTGATGGAAAATATGGTAGACAATGACATAAAAAAATAGTCAGGGTTAACAGTAGGAACATGTCCCTAATTTTGGTCTTACAGCCCTGTTTTGCTATTGGCCTTGGGAGAATTGTTACCATTTTGCAGTTCTATGAAGAAAACCAGAATATTTCATCAGTTTAATCATAACTGCACCAATTTCCATTTCTTGGTGTAAGTATTTTCAGYGGTGTATCGAGTGGCAGAAAACTGTAGTGTGTTTTCACCTTACTGCCAAGAAGAGTCCAAGAGGCCAGGGAGGGACAAGATAGAGGGAGCAGACTAACTTCTTAATTGAAACCACCTAAAAAACCAATGTTTTACCACAAAGAGATTTCATGAAGACAAGATATTTTCTATTAATTTAGGGCCTATCTACTACTTTATACAATTCACGTCAACTCCAGTCCACAACACTTGCAGATATGGGCTTCTTTTTAGTTAGGTTTGCTGGTTTTTGTTTTGGGTTTTCTTTGAGGTGGAGCTTGGTTCTGTTGTATTTTATGGGTTTTTTCAGTCAAATCCAGCATAAACTACAAATTTCAAGGTATTTTCTAGCTAAAAGAAGAAAAGAAAAAGAAAGAGAAAAAGAAAGAAGAAAGAAAAGAAAGAAAGAAAGAAAGAAAGAAAGAAAGAAAGAAAGAAAGAAGAAAAGAAAAGAAAGAAAGAAAGAAAGAAAGAAAGAAGAAGAAAGAAAGAAGAAAGAAAGAAAGAAAGAAAGAAAAAAGAGAAAGAAAGAAAGAAAGAAAGAAAGAAGAAAGAAAGAAAGAAAGAAAGAAAGAAAAGAAAGAAAGAAAGAAAGAAAAGAAAGAAAGAAAAAAAGAAAGAAAAGAAAGAAAGAAAGAAAGAAAAAGAAAGAAAGAAGAAGAAAGAAAGAAAAAGAAAGATATTTTCTTTAGAATATTAGACTTCACATTTATATAAGATGCTCTACCCTGTCTCTCTTGCTCATAATTGAGTACCAGGACAGGGAGCTGAAACCTACAAAGTGCAATTCCAATTATATTTTCATCTCCGTTCACAGTTCTAAAATATATAGAGGGCAAGCTTTGGAGGGAACTCCCAAAGAAATTACTGAGAAAATTCGCAATTGAGAAGAATGTTAGGCTATCAAGTTTATAATAGCCATGGCTATTAGGCTATCAAGTTTATAAATAGCTGTGGCACTTTAGCTGGTGAGCAAAGAATTGTTAACAAAATTCTTGTTAATTAGATTAAAATGAAGTTTATTGCATATGGATTACATGCTTCCATATGAAAAATGGAAAAATGGATTACATGCTTACATAATGAAAAATACCCAGCTCCTTGTAGTTATTGTTGCAAAAGCACATACACTTTTTATATTGCTTAATATATTTTCCCCCCTAAGATATTAGGGTGGGGGGTTTTTTGTTTGTTTTTGGTTTTGTTTTTGGTTTTGGTTTTTGGTTTTGGGTTTTTTTTTTGTTGTTTTTGTTTTTTGTTTTGTTTTGTTTTTGTTTTTGTTTTGAATTCAGGAGTGTATAGTAATGTTGGAGTTATAATCAGAAACCAGACTAATTTCTGTTGACATTATTATTTTGGCTTATTGATCATGGACATGTAAGTGACAGATGGGGTAAGAGTTATGCTAGTGACCTCATCTACTTACCAATAACTGTTGTCTTTTATTTGGTCTTTTATTTTGTCTTTTATTTTAATTTTATAAAAAGAACCAAAACCAGAAAAAGTTTTGACAAAACTTTATCAATTTGTTGACCTTACTGTATCTGTAAGCTCTGAAGCCTGTTTCCATGRTCTGAGGAGAATCCTTAGCCTTGTGATTTTTTAAACTCAATATACAAAACTCTACTGTACGGTAGTTAATTTGAAAATCACAGAACTGGAAGTCTTGGCAGTGGCATCTATAGCAAGATCTCAGTGCTCGTCAGCCCAAGTGAAATMCCTAAGGCACTAATCTGACAAAGGATTATAAGGAACTTCAGGAAATTTGCAYAGAGTTGCATAGGGAAGTGCCACCAATGCATGGTTGAAAACTATAGGAAGCTTCTTTCCTTCTTGTTATTTGGAAATTAAAGTAATATTAAAAGTAAGCTACATATGGGTTTACATTACATAAAAAACATGCCAACTGCAGTTTGTAAGTAAATGATGGAATTTTGAATGAGGACATTTAATTATTTATGGAATAAAAATCAGACTAGATTTATTTTTCAATAATGCATTAACTTACCTGCATACCAAGAATAGAAAATGGGCAATTCTGCTGTGAAGAAAGCCTGTATTCAGTATTTTAAATATAACCTATGTTACAGAATGTGTTCTAATTAGTAACTTCCAAATATACTGTGTATGCATATTGAAAGTAACAAATATGGAAATTAGAGGTATTTTGTTATGTCAAAGTATTTCTTTCTCTTTTCTCCAGTAACTGACAGCTCTAAAATTCATGAGATTGGATATTCTACCTCATAGAATATAGCTGTCATGCCATATTGATGAAGTTGAATAGTATAAATCTGTACATCCATAGTGCCACATTTTACCTTAATTTTCGACCATCATATGGTAATATAGAAAAAGAAAATAACAGCTTTAATTATATGTAGTTTTACTTATAGATTAATTGAGTATTTTTAAGAGATGGGTTGTAGAAAATAACTCTGGATCCCAGTATCCCAAGTATCCTAAACTGGTACAGTGGAATTTACAGAAATGTGGCAGACAATTTTTCATTCCTTATTCCTATTTTTTGAGTTTGCACAGTCTGCTACAGAAATCTAATGTGATGTGAGAGCCTTTTTCTCCTTATGTGCCCAAGGAGACCACAGATGTGTTAAGACTGTGTTTGTCATAGATAAACCTGTTAGTTATGGTTTGAGAGGACTTCATTTCAGGGAATTTAAGATTAAATTAGGCAGATAGATTAGATTAGGGCTAGATCAGGAACCTGTTTTCACTTTATCTGGTTTTCAGGTTATTTCTGTTGTTTTTGCACAAGAACACAACTATTCCATTTTAAAATAATTGTTCATGTTAGCTGATGTKATTTTTAATCTGAATTTGCTTTTTGCAATATTAACTGTAGCCATCAAACTTTCAGATTTTTAAAATTGAACAAGAGATCTATTTTCTGGTCAGAAATTCATGAGATAAAGGAAAACAGGGTTCTTCAGGGTTTGATTATGATCTTTGCTTTACTTTTCAATAAAATTTTGTTATTTATATAGCTTAGCTTGAAGAAATCCATACTAATTCTAGAAATAAGTTTGCCCAGTCCCATTATTTTCATTTAAATTATTTGTATTTTATGTATTGCCATGGAACTTGTTAAAAAAAGTGACTGTTAACCTGGCATTAAGACCCACAGGTCTCACTCCCAAGTGTAAATCCCACGTATCTTAAGATATTCAGGAGAATTTAGGATTTATAAGCAATAATGAGTTATWCTACTTTTTGTCCCTGTTCAGAAAGCTCATTCTGATGCAGGAGAGCCTTCCAAAGTGCTGCAACTTCAAGTCATTTCTTTAGCATAAGAAGTGGGGCATATTAAGATTCCTAAGAAGAGATTTCTGACAGGAGCACCTTGATCCTGCYGCAAAATTCAGTTTTCTCTTAATGATGTGCCAGAAGGGACATATGCTGATCTTCACTTARTCTCTGTGTGACAAATGCCTGATCTTATCAGACAACTCCAAACTACACAGTTTTTGGACATCATATGTGAATATAGTATTCTGGAAATCATCCCACACATTTGCACATATTTGGAAATAGGCAAACAAAAAACTGAAGCTCTTATTTGTTTTGTAATAAATGATGATTTTAATAGGTGTAATTGTATATAGAAACTATGATTTGCAGTGGGTTTTTTAAAATAAAATATTTGGTGCAATTTTTGAGGAACAAACTTACATGCTATTAAAAACTCAGATGCCATTAAAAATTCAGATGCCATTAAAAATTCAGATGACCTCTGCATAGGGAAAACTGATAAATTGCTGACTGCACATTGACAAAATATTTAAATACAAAGATTGGTATGTAACCTATCTGTTTCTAAAAATGGTGACAATAGTGTGTTTGCACCTGTAATCTAGCTGCCTACATAGTTTAGCTGATACTTTATCTAATATTTAAGTCCTTTCCTCATTTTATTTGTTCAGAAATCATTTTAAATCCTTACGAGATGTATAATGTCTTTTAATAAATAAATTAATATATGAAATGTTGCTAGACAGTTTATAACTTTAAATGTCTTAGATGAATTGTTGGTGACCTTCACACATGGTCTATTTTCCTGTACTTCAGCTTAAAATCCAAATGTCAAATTCTGGAGTAGCTTCTGAGCTACTTCAATCAGAGAATGTTAAGAAGCTGAAATTGTTTATTTATAAYCTATAGAAATGTTTTTCACCAGAATAAACAGTTATTTTTTCACCCATATGTAGATTTAGATATTTCTAAGTTATTTTTTGGCCTCTAGTACTTTTCTAAATGAATTTYCTTTCAGCAGCCAGAAGACAAGGTTGCATTTCAAATGTGCTGAAAAGGGAAAAGCAATATAATATATGCAGGTTCTTGAGATCTGCACTATCAGTACAGTGAAAATTTCCAGTCTATAACATGCCCCTTACTCCTTCTAACATGTATGCCTCCAAAACTTTTATGCCTTAAYTGATGCCTTCAAAACTTTTTTCCACTCCATTTGGCTAAATAGTCCATTTGCAACCATAGTGTCCCAGTGATTTAGATCTGCTACAACTCTASCCATGTTCACAAATACATGAATGGTTTGGTTTGGGTTGCAAAGGTCTTTAAAGCCCACATCATTCCAACCCCCTGCCTTGGGCAGGGACATCTCCTACTAGACCWGGTTGTTCAGAGTTCCATCAAGTCTGACCTTGAACAGTCCCAGGGATGGGGCATCCACAACTGCTCTGAGCAATCTGTGTCAGTGCCTCAACAGCCTCACAGGCAAGAATTTCTTCCTAAAAACTGATCTAAACCTACTCTCTGTCAGTTGGAACTCATCCTCCCTTGTCCTGTCYCTCCATGTSCTTGTAAAGAGTCTACGCCTGTAACCTACTAAGATTTATGAGAATCATAGCAAGTTGGACTTGGTCTACTGATGCCTTTGCAAACCATTATGCTCCCTCAGCAACCACTAAACAAAGCCAATTAGAAAGACATGGTTATGGCTATGCTCCTAATATGGCTGCTCAGAGCTACGGCCTGTTAAGGTGTGTCCCAGGGTGACCTTATGATGCTTGTATCCCCATTCGTGTGTTCTGCTTATGCGGGATATTATGTTCTCTGCCTTTAAGACTGGCTCTGAAGAGTGAAAGTTTTGTTTGGGTTTTCTTATCAGCCGCTCTCCCATGGCTGGTGGGACACAGACAGGGCAGTACATAGTGCAGCTTTTGCTTTTTTGCTTTTGCTTTTCGCTCTTGCTCTTGCTCTTGTTTCTGCTTTGCTTCCACCTGCTCTTGCTTCTGCTCATTAGCTAGTTTAGCTAAATAGTCCAGATTTCTTCCTGGACTGTTTCTCCTTTCCTTTTTTTGGACCTACTTGAACCTGCCTCAGACTGGGACCTGGAAAACACCGAGAGTCTGCACCTTGTGGCCTGCAGCAGCTGCCCCAGCGCCGGAAGGACTGATAACAGACCGACCGCCCCCAAGAGAGACTTTCTGAATTTGTCATCTTTTTCAGAGCAGTGAAAGAGTGGTGCCATCCGGTATTGTTCATTCTGTGTGCTGGGGGGTGCTTTGCCTGTTACATAAACAGGTTCTTTCCACTTCTCTCCGAGGAATCCTTCCCGAACCAGTTGGGGGGAGGTGCCGTGTGGGTTTGCTTTCTGGAGGGGCCTCCCCTTTGGAGATTCTCTCCCAAATTTGCCCTAAACCAGGACAAGATGACTATTAAGTGACTGTTAAGTGTAACYAGTGACTAGTAACTTACTWCCATTCCAGGAGTGCTAATTTTGTRTTATATTGTTCCCTMTCAGTTTTTTGTTAAWAATATTGTTTACAAAYTTGGTATTTTTATTAGAAAACCAATGTCCTGGATTTTTCAAGATTATCTCCTTCTATATTTTAGRCTCCAAATCCATCCTGTGATCTAATACAATGATTCTGAATGTCTGAACACATAATTTCTAGGTAATGATCCATAACTGGCCAATTAGGGAGCCAATTAATAAAGCTTTGCTRTTTGTGTTGCACTATTTCTGAAAGGACAGATTAAAATAATTGATAGATATAATTACTGGTCATTCCCCAACTTCACCAACAGAAAAAGATAGAAAAGTCCATGGCTCATAATGAAGAAGAGTTCACCTGCCATTACTTACAGGCAAAACAGACTAAAGCAAAAATAATTTCATTTATTGACAATTAAAATATATTTAGATGGCAAAAAAACAAAGACAAATTCAAGCAGCCCCTTCCTTTATTCTCCTTTTTCCCAGGCTCAGTGTCAGCTTATCCTGAACTCATCTSCCTCCCCGCTCCTGAGCAGTGCAATGGGATGGGGAATGTGAAGTTGTACGCAGTTCATGGTTGTTCCTCTCTACCTTTTCATCCTTCTCACACTTTTCCCTTCTTCCAGCATGGGACCATCAGATCTTCAGTCCACAGACTGCAATCCTTTAGGAAAAACCTACTCCAGGGTAGTCTCTCCATGCAGTTCCATGGTGGTTTATCCCCTGGATCTTGTGTGCAGTCTTCCATTGGGAACAAGGGGACAATTTTCTTTGCCATCTTTTTCTCCAGAGGCTCCCAGGGTATTTCTGCTGGGACACCTGGAGCATCTCCTCTCCCTCCTACTCTCCCCTCAGGGTTCTCAGGGCTGTCTCTTTTACTCTTCCCTTCACCATTCTGCCCTCCCTTATCCCTGCTGTTCCCCAGKCAGTGCCATCATCTCTGGGGCTCAGCCAGGCCCTGGGGTGGATTGGTTGGAGCTGGTGGAACCAGCTTTGTCCCACATGAGGCAGCCCCTCCACACAGGGGCCATCTGCAGGGCCACTGCACAAAATTAAATTATAAATAAAGAAGCAGCATATAMAGTATTTTATGCTATTAAAATAAAATCAGGAGAAAGGCAGTTTCYCCACTTAAGGCAGTCTAAGTAGTGCACAGAACTGGATGAGGACCTGACTGGGGTGAACAAGATTCTTTCYCAGAGTTTTTAGTCTGACAGTGAATTAACAGTCATAAAGTCTGGTCTTACATTACCAATCATCTGTTCAGCAGTATAATTTTCTAATTCAGGGTGTTTGTTTTCTGTGAAACTGAAAAGAATCAAAAATTGTTCTGACTCTAACAACATTCAAAAAGTTTTCATCTTGAAGTATATTCCAGAGAAACTCTTGGGCAATGCTTACTGGTTCAAGGGTCTTGGCCCATGTTAAAAATCATACACAGACGAGTGGAAAGGTGGCCTTAAGAGGTCATGTAATCTGCATG
Organism: Sporophila hypoxantha; assembly: GCA_002167245.1. Taxonomy (NCBI): domain Eukaryota; kingdom Metazoa; phylum Chordata; class Aves; order Passeriformes; family Thraupidae; genus Sporophila; species Sporophila hypoxantha. Next base: position 105,252 of record NDFG01000610.1, on the reverse strand, counting down.
CCACTGAGGAATAGGTGTCTACCACCYGCTGGGGGGCTATTTACAGACRARGAACGAGATGGGGCTGCTGTAGAACYTGCTTTGAGCTGTTTTATTTTCCAGCATCAGTCTCATTACATGATTATGACAATGGGAAGATGCCAGCAGCTCACATTCCTGGCAGCAGACACAGAACTTAATGTTACAACTTACTTTATAAGCTTCTTGYCCAATCACACAAAGCAGAAGCACATTGACAGTAGTTCTATCAAATCACTATAAGCACATGTATGGTTAAAACAATGCTTGCTTATTTTGAATACAATATCTACTTGCAAGCCTTAAAACACAATGCACAGAACTCCATTATTAAGCTTTAACCTTCCGAATATCTTGCTAGATAAACTTTCTGTAGCTTAGAGAGCTATTCAGACAAACGTTAATACACAGACCATTGTTCTATTTGCCCTTGCTTTTTCTACAGTTTAAATAATTTTTCTGCTGACCTAACTCATGACTGCTGCACAGCTCTGCTCACAGTTCTGCTGTCTCTGAGGTCTGCATCTTGCAACTTTCCCAAAYCCCTCTAATTTTGTGAATTCCCACAGGTGTCTACTTGACAAGTTTCCAAATTCTGTAATTTCCAGGAGAAAGTCCCTTCTCACACCATGGTGATGGACCCTGCTATCCATGAAGCTACAAGATGCTGCTATCACCACTCATTGTCCTTGTCACAAACTAACATGTCTTTTTACAAGGCTCATTCTAAAGAGTAAGCTATTTTCCTACTTACAAATTGTAAAATGCATATTTGAAAGAGGGTCACTACAGCAACAGTATCTTGTCAGGTATGTTGACATTTTTTCTAAGAATTATAGGAATGGGTCTTCATAGCAATTTGACTTAACAGAATTACATTGTACTGTAGATGTAGGCTTCATATTAAATTGATGCAGGTGCAGGTAGAAAAAAAGATATAGAAACATCTAATGACCACCATCAACCGTGAACTAAATTTTAGTGTTCATATAAAATGAGAAAGTTAGAGATTTTCAATCTGCAAAATTCAGAGCAGGATTACTTATTGTAATTCAAACTTTCTCCACTCTTTTTTRTTTGTCAGACTTCTAAATAAGATCTTGATTTCCTTTCTCCACCCTGACTTGAATCACTCCAAATGAATAAATCCCAAATCCAGCACCAACTATCAGTTTATTGATGTTCATGCAACAGCTGATGCAGTAGAGAGCTCCTAGTCAAGTAAGTACAGAAAGGTCCAACACAACTCTGTGACAAAAGTAATATTGCTTACATTGTGTGGTCTGAAAGCTGACTGTTTGATGTGATTACAAGATACATGCTCAGAATTTTAATGAAATATTTAGCATAAATAAATTTGTAATTGTCWTGTATATGTATTACTGTTTTGACACATGGCAGACCAAATGAAATAGTAAAATTTCTTTGGCTATTGGGACACTCCAGCTCACAAATGGACATACCTGAATAATGCCACTAGAATATCATTAAAATATTACATATCAAGGGGAATAAAATCTCCATCCTCTTTTTCAGTGTGCAGTTTTTTCTCACTTGATAGAMGATATACATAGCAAGCATGAATTTGCACATTTTCTTTTTGCATGCCAATAACAGGCCATATAAAGGTGACAATAAGATTAAAATGAGCTCATAATAACAGAYCAAATTGCTTGCCATTTTTAGGAGGTTTATCTTGAATTTCTGAGGTAAAACCTGCTGCAGGTGCTAATGAGTGGCATTGATACACTAGGAAGAAACTTCCTAAGCTCACAATCAGTCTAGCACACACATTATGTGTTTTGCCTTAGAATGAACTAAATTCTTWTATCCTGGATTATAATGCTTGTCAATAAAGCAAAACCAAGGTGATTGTTGATCTTTGCTTGAGTGAGTTAATGAAAGTAAAGCTGACAATGATTTGCTGAAATTATCCCCTGAAGGTACAGTGCTGTACTGCTTGCCCATTGGTATCTCATACTGCCTCAGTGCTCCTGAAGTTTTTATGGCTAGTGATACAGGAAAGCTGTAGCTAAATTTATATTTATGTGAAGACCATCAGTGATATATATTATTGTAATCATTTGGCATATGAATGAGATAMAAACACTTCGGATGAAAGCATATGTGCCTATTTTATTACAAGAATTGGAACATAAATTGTTCACAAACTAGCTCTCATCTTGGTTAATGGCAGTGTTATTGCACCATCTAAAGCAATGAGTAGAAGAATTTAAGCATTGGTAGAAATCTGTGGCATTTCAGTGCCACCTATCACAGCAGTATTTGGCAGGGTTCCTTTAGTGTTATTTTTCATGTTCTGTGTTCTGTGCCTTTGCATATTGTAATCCTTGAGCATATTCCATGCACTCAATACAGAAAGAGGGGTAAGATATAGTTGAAAGAATAGGACTTTGATATACCCTAATGGTTAGCAATGATAATTAAAATTTGAAACAATGAAGACTATGCCTTAATATTGGCTGTTGGAAGTAAAAGTTTGTGAGGCTTTTTACTGAAATGCAAATTTCCTCTGGAAAAATAAAATCACAAATAAAAATGTTGRTGGTAAAGCAATTTTGAAGATTTCACTTTGTCTTCTGAAAGGATCAAAAATAATTTTAATAGCCAAGTGTGCATATTTGAAAAGTTGGCTGTAAGAATGAAGTTTATTTTATAGGGAAATGACACACAGGTGTGGGAAAATAATGATCTCACAAAGTCTGGAAAGATTTCACTGGTCACGGGGAAGGACCTCAAGTAGCATAAAAGAACAAGTGCTGAAAAGTATGAGGTTAAAAAGTAGATTTTATTCCTARTGTTGATTCAAATTGAATCCTGTAGACTTCTTCAGCAGTAGGAAAAGATACTTGAAAATAAAAATGTATGTATCACAGCCAGGATGAAGACTGAATCTAAAATGTCTCAAATGCCTCCTAAGATTAGCCCAATAAAAATTCATTGTGATTTGCAGCAATGAAACTTATGAGATTGACAGTTCTTTATCAAAAACATCAAATATGAACCAATTTGCAACAGTTATTTTATTTAGAAACAGCTAAAAATGTATTTCTTAGAAATATTTTCCAGTACCCTGCTAACAGGATTACAATCTTCCTTGTGCTAAAAAAGTAAAGGCAGAATTATTGTATACYGATTAAAAAGGAAGAATTTCCTTCTCTTTATATACTATACAAGAGTTTTTACAGTATAATTTTCCACAGTCTTATTAATTATTTTCATATGTCTTCACAGTACAAATTAATTATAATAATAGATAGTATAATTACTTGTTCAGTGACTACATAATAAGATTGCAGCCTAGACAAATTRYAGCTATATGCAAATTCTACTCTTTGAATGCTATTAGATTGAGTTGCTGTTCTGCTCGAAATTCTTTTCCATTGGTGATTCCAAGTGTATAAAATGCTCAGATATCTCATCRGAAGCTATATTAWTATTGATATTAYTATTAACAAGATATTAAAATGTGTTATTGTCTAATATTTGTTACTCTTCTTGAGGTTGCATCTGTGACTCTGATCTTACAGGGATCTCCAAAMTTGTTATGTATAACCATTAAGACTGTTTTAAAAAACATAATCAATCAGCTCTGCTCCAGAAAACTCTACATCAAGGTCTACACAAATTAAAATTTAAAAAAAATGCTAGTGGGATGAGAATACCAAACCTTAACATTAGGAAACGTAAAACGTAGTAAATATGTCAAAACTAGTTGTCATCTTTGATAAATCCATGTGTCTTAAATTTTGTATATGACTGAGTGTTCCACATAATATTTATCATTTTGTAATGTAAAATTCAATATTCTTAATATTGYTGCTTAAAACTTTAAAAATATATTTTAAAGAATGAACCCAAATATMAAGTGTTTGCCAAATAGCGGTATAAAAGAGCTATCAGAGATATTGTCTCTTGTAAAATCATCAGTGCATATCGAAGGGAAATTACAGTCATTAAGTTTAAAATCTACAATCCTAATAGCAAGAAACAAGTTTTGCTTTGTTCAAAAATTTTACAAAGGCAATAACTCTTCTGTAGTGTCTAAAGATTATTAAAAATAAGCTTATGTTGTCAACAACAATCTTTTTCCATGAAAAGACACAGAATATTCGAAAACACAGATGGGAAGCTTCAGGTCTAAGCATTACCTCCAAAAATAGTAGCTTCTAGTTGTATGAAATAGCTAACAAAATGTAGGTATTTCTACATGTTTGTATCACTATTCTACTGTGAGAGTTACATATGTATACATACTCTAATCTTTATATTACATAGGGAATTCTTTTGGTTTTGCAGGGCTTCACATCAGGGTTGAATTCTGTTTTCAGCATTCGTTTTAGACAACCTTTCTTATAGTTAATCCGAAAACGCAGTCATTGAGTGATAGGTCTAAATTTTACTAATGGCTCTCAGATGAGAAAACAGGCAAAAGCTTAAATTATAAATAGGTAGCAGTAATGCATACTGTGCATTTTTCATGTTCCTTAATACACCTTTATTGCTGTAAGAAGCTATAAACTTCAGTTCCTCATTTGTAAATGGGCTGTGCCAGCTGAAAATGAGAAAAATATTTTCTAGTATATTTACCTGCAAGGAAATTTTCTATTCGGTGTGTGCATATATTTTATTTAAACAATATACTAATAGCAGTTTCTCAGTCCAGCAAAATAAAGGCAAATTATTTTATTCTGTAAAAAAAATGCATAAATGTGTAAATAAATAAAATTTTTATGCTCAGACTTCTAGAGATGTGTTTTTATATGATCTCAATTTCTATATGCAGACTCTGAACRGCAAAACTGCCTCCAATATCAATAAAGTGCACAAGCACTATAAGTAAGCCGTGAAATACTAATTTCTAATCACAAGGTTCAATTTGCAATCATTTTGCTGATTGAAAAAATGCCTCTTTCCCCTTTTCATGTAATTTAGGTCTCTCAAAACAGCAAGAAAAACATGTGCTCAATGGAAAGCATTCTACCTCCATACACAAACTGCAACCTTTATAAGGTGCCTTATCARTTTAAGTAGGGTTGGCTACCTGCAGTTTGTTGTTCTTTAATGCTGTAGTATGGGCAGGTCTTTCTGTATCAATTGTCGTGTGACATACATCATATGTCACCTATATGAATTTTTGGGGCAGTACAGTGAATAAACTGTGGCTGAGACAAGCAAGTGTTTCTGAATATCTGAGACATACCAGAACAAAATAGTCATTGAAAGGAGGATTATGCTCTAGGATATGGTCAGTGGGGTCAGTTGAAACTTTAAAAAAAAAAATTGCCTGGCAAAATAAGACTGGTGTTTAGAGAGAAAGAAGTAACACAGAGAAAAGATGGATTGCCTTATTTTGTCAATATTAGAAAKATGAAAGTGGAATTTTTTCTTGTGGCAAATTAGACACAAAGTAACAAAGTTGAAGCTCTTTCTTTGGCTACAAAACATTCCACCTTTTCACCTTTTTAGTTTCTAACTAAAAAAAAAATGCTGTGAGTGCAGATTAGATATCGATTACTGAAATTGTTTAAGTTAAAATGTTTTATTTGCTGCTAGAGCAGCAAATTCAGGATTTTTTATTTCTCTGAAATTGTCTAGGTTTATGTGGACTGTCTAGTCCTGAAGCATCTTTCCAAGTTTTAGRAATCCATTACCTGTCTCTAAAACATAAAGAAAACCCTAATTCATTTTCTTGTTGCCATTCTTTTAGAGCCGGAGAACATGAGCTATTGAGCAACCAGCACTCTAACTAAAGGCTGTAAGGAGTAAAATCCTTCAGCAGTACCTTTTAAAACTAGGTTTTAAAGTTCAGTTATCCTATTTCATTGATATTACCTAACCTGCCTGGCATTAGAATTGATAGACCTCAATTATTGCCTTTGTGAAGTTTTATTTATCTTCAAGATATGTGTTGAATATCTTGTATCTATACATTTTGCACTACAATTTTTAAAGCACACAGCAGAGGGTTCTGAGTCATTTTCTCATTGAGAACAACTGCCTTTCCCTGAGTTCATCAAGCCAACAGYAAAGTAGGAAAACATTATAATATAAACAAGATAGCCTTCTAGGATGTAAAATAAAGAGAGAAGAGTTATTTGTCAGTCCCCTTCTCCTGGAATGATCCTGGGGTTTGGATGAGAAGGACAGTAATTTAAATCTTTCCACCAAACACTAAAGGCAATAATGACAGATTGGTACAGGTACAAAACCCAGCAGACTTACAAGAGGCTTTTCTGTTGTCAGAGACAAATATTCTTGTTAATGAGAATGGCACAGACATAGAAAGAGTGGTTGAGCTTGTAAAGTCTCTGCTGGCTTTGTGATTTGCAATGACTCAGAGGAGATCCTTCACTTCAAATCTTCATTATATTCTAATAATGTTCTCTTCTTTTGAAATATTTGTAGGTATTTGTATTAGTGTACTTGCAGGTYTTGGTATTAATCCTAGGGTGTAAGTACTGACCAGCCAGCCACACKTCAGTGCCTTTAAAATCATGGAACACATGTCCAAGCATATGGAAGACAGGGAGATGATTAGMTACAACCAACATGACTTCAACAAGGTCAAATTGTGCCTGACTGATCCTGTGGCCCTCTACAGTGGAAAGGGCAAGACAAGAGCTGTAGCTGTCAACTATCTTGWCTTCTGTAGGGCCTTGGACACAGTCCCACACAACATTCTTGATACTYCATTGAATGTATGGGTTTGGCACATAAACTCTRAGATGGATTAGGAATTGGTTGGATTGCCACACACAAACTGTGTCAATAATTCAATATCTAACCAGTAACAAGTGGAATCCCTGAGGGGCACACACTCAGATCAATACTAGTTAATATTTTCAGTGGTGATATAGTGTGATCAAGGCAACCTTAGCCAGCAGCTTTGCTGCTGACCCCAAACTGTGTGGTATGATTGATGTGCTGYAGGGAAGGGATGGCATCCAGAGGGACCTGGACAGGCTTGAAGAGTGAGCCTGTGCAATACTCATGAAGTTTAACAAGGAAAAGTGCAAGGTGTTGCACCAGGATCAGGGCAATATGCAATAGTAATATAGGCTGTGTGATGAGTAGATTGAGAGTAGCCCTGTAAAGAAAGACTTGGAATTTCTTGTTAAAAAATGGACAAGAGCTGGCAATGTGTACTTAGATCTCCGAAAGTCATCTGTATCCTGACCTGCAGGAAAAGTAATTTGGCCAGCAGGTTGAGGGAGGTGATTCTCCCTCTCCACTSTGCTCTCATAAGACCCCACCTGGAGACTGGCTCTGGATCCAGCACAAGAAAGAAAACCTGGTCACATTACAGTGGATTGAGAAGARGGATAGAGTCAGAGTGCAGGAACATGTCTCCTATGAAAAAAATGCTGGAAGAGTTGGATTTATTTAGACTGGAGAAGAAAAGGCTTTTGGGGGACCTTATTGTGGCTTTTCACTATTTAAAGCAGGGATTATAATAAAGATGGAAGGAGACTTTTTACCAGGACTGCCGTGATAAGAGACAATGTTTTCAAGCTTGTAAGAGGGTAAATTAAGATTGAACATCAGAGAGAAATTTTTTAGGGTGAGGGTAATGAGGCACTGGAACAGGCTGCCCAGAGAAGTTGTTGATGCTCCATCCCACAAAGTGTTCAAGGARAGGCTGGATGGAGCTTTGAAAAACCTGATATAGTTAAAGTTGCTCCWATCCATGGCAGGATGCAGATCAGAAATTTTCTGATCTACAGACTGAGGAAATTGGTAAAACTAAGCTTTTGGCTTCTTTTCACTGCCAAGCACTTTGGTCTGTGCCAGTTTGTTCCTCTAYCACTGCCATTCCTTTGACTAAAGGATTATCTATTTCCTCGGTGCCCTAACTGTTGTCTGGGGAGAACAACAAATCATTCGTGTTCATTGGAGGCCAGGAGGCCTCCTGATGAATGAGTGGTGAAGATGAGAAAGCCAAATTCAAGAAAAAAGCAGAGACAAGCACCTGCTGCACAAGTCTCTTTCTCTTCATATCTCACAAAAAGTCACCTCACAAAAATAATTCTCAAGCATTCTAGGTAGATTGGGTTCTGATTTTGTAACTGTTTATGASATGGTGTGTTTGACTCACATACTAAGGGTGTCTCCTAGGAGTAGATTTCACAGCATATCAGTGCTAAAAAATTCCACAAAGCTGAGCTGCAGGAGAAAGATATGAATCTTTGTCTCTGTCTGCGCATATCTGCAAGAGCAGATCTAATTCACCAAAAATAGAAAAGCTGTTGTTTTATTTCCCAAATTTTTGTCTATTTTGTATCCGTATTTTAACATAAAGTATTGCAGGGCTTTGTCTTYCTTAATAGCAAGTGGAAGTATTGCAAACAGTCAAAAAGAAATACACAGAAGTTAGATTTATAATGATGAGATAGGTTKAGCTCCTTGATTTAGAAAAGTGTTYGGAAAAGTTGTCTGTCTGACATGTTATATGTCAGTAAACATGTTGGTTGGTGCAAATATCAAGTAAGCCTAATTTTTTTTCTAATTATCTCAGATTCTAACTGCAGTTTTACTGACAAAACTCACTAAATCTATCCTCATACAGAATCTTCAGGAATTTTGCTTTAGTAAGTCTCATCAGATAAGAGCAGTGATGGATATGACTACCAATCTAAAGGATTGACAAATCCAATTTGTCAAACAGTTCCTACATTCTTCTTCTTACAAATCAATACCTTTTCCAATACTTTCATTTTTTTTTGAGAGGATATTTTTAAATTGAAATAACTTTACAGTTTTTCCCAAAGCCTGATAATGAGGGTAGCTAGTTAATTAATARGATAATTTTAATGAACAAATATATTTTCATATGATATATAGGAYGAGTGTTCCCCTGAAGTATTTTCATGGAAAAAGGTAGATTTTATCTGCTGAAAATAAATTTTATATTTGTATACGTGTTAGATTTCTCAGTATTACTTTATCCTATTGGCATTCATAACTAGTAAATGGGTGTTGTGAAAAAAAAAAAAATAGCATAACTCTGAAAATCCTATGCAAATGTGGGAATTTAGTTTGAATGTTTTATAAATTGAGTTAAACTTGTCAGTTTTAGGTTGCATAATTTTAGGAAAATTGAGAAATACAAATAAAAGTGAGAGTGAGAAAGAAATTAATCAAAAAGCATTTCACAGTAAACCAATTTACACAATGTAATGTAAACATTAACCAACATAACTGATGTGATGGATAGGTGGTGTCAAAAGTAGAGAATATCATGAGGAATTTTAAGTGAAGTAGTATTGTTAGTTTACATTAAGTAGGAGCTTATTTATGTTTAATGTGTTACGTAAAAGCAGCAGATCAAAGCCCTTAAAAAGCATGGCATGACAGGGMTTTAACAGTTTCACTAGTTGCTATGGGAGTTTTAACTAACAGATATTCTAAAAAACAGACTTTAAAACTATTAAAACTACTATCATAGAATCATAGAATGCTCTGGATTGGCAAGGACCTTGAGAATCATCATKTTCTAAGCCCCATGCCARGGGCAGAGGTAACTTCCCCTAGACAGGGTGCTCAGAGSCCCATCCAGCCTGACCTTGGACTCTTCCAGGGATAGGGCAGCCACAGCTTCTAGGAAACCTCTTCCAGTGCCTCACAACCCTCACAGGGAAYAGWTTTTTTCTAATGTCTAATCAAAATCTGCTGTATTTCAGTTTGAAGCCATTCCCCATTGCCATGCCACTCCAGGCCCTTGAAAATTGTGGGCTCTCTTCATGTACCGGAAGGCCACAATTAGGTCACCCCAAAGCCTTCTCTGTTCCAGGCTGAACAATCCCAGTTCTCTCAGCCTTTCCTCCCAGCAGAGCTGCTCCATCCCTCTGATCCCCTTGGTGCCTCCTCTGGCCTGGCTCCAGCAGGTCCCTGTCCTTTGCTGTGCTGGGAGCCCAGAGCTGGATGCAGCCCTGCAGGTGGGGTCTCAGCAGAGGGGCAGAGGGCAGAATCCCCTCCCTGCCCTGCTGCCCACGGGCTCTGGATGAGCCCAGCACACGGGGGCTCTGGGCTCCCAGAGCCATGGATGGGGCATGTCCAGCTTTTGGCCCACCAGCACCCCCAAGTCCTTCTGTAGGGCTGCTCTGTTCATCCCCCAACCTGGACTGATGTCGAGGGTTTGCCCTGACTCAGGGGCAGCACCTTGGATTTAGTTTGTTAACCTCGTAAGACTCATGGGCCACTTCTCAATCTTGTCCAGGTCCCATTCTGGAGAAGACTAGAAAATATCAGGCACTTAAYTCCTTTGTATAACAATAATGAATAAATGAGATTTTGCCTCTTATTGGTTCAGAAGCAAAGTTCTATATTACTGTGGATCACCATTACAGACCAGCCCTAATTTGGGGTGCCCTGGTGAATGCAGTTCAGCCTTGCTCAGACAATAGGTTTCTCAGCCACCCCCTGGGATCTGACACAGCCCAACACCTTTCCCCAGCTGTAGCAAATACAATCATATTTACTGGGCCACAGCTATCAAAGCTGATATGACTTCACTTAATTAGACTTAGCAATATCTTTGATCTATGGAATTAATGAAAAAAAATATTTGCAATTATRAACAGTATGTGTTTAGCTTGCTATAAATGACTTTAAGAAGTCCAAACATTTGAAAAGATATAAAACTTTTAACTAATGGAAAATATTGAATCTCTACTTTTACATTTTTGTTGAGGGGAAGCTGGAAGAGCAATTTACACATTCATCCTGGCTTGCAGCTTTGCAGTCTCATTTAAAATTTACTCAGAAATCACAGGTTGACCRCTATTTATTTATTTCAAAGCATGTTGGAGGATGATGATAAGAAGAGGGTAAAAGTAAAAAACMGAATCATCCAGATAGTGAAAGTTGAATTTATCATTAATTACATCTCCTGGGACATGCARGCACTATGTAAATYAGAGTTAAGTATTTTATAAATAACATTTGCAAATATAAGCCTGGCTTATTAATGATCCAGAATTCTTGCTCCAAGAGTTTTATCTAGGGTCAAACATATTTTAATCTAGATTTTATTCCTAAAAAATAGAMCACGTACATGTAACTACTGACATTAAAGATTTTGAATCCACACTAGAGTTTGCTTTCTTAATCTTCATATCAGCTAAACATTTTAAAAGAATTTTGCACAACATCTGGCTGAATTTTTTGGAATGCCATCTTCTGAGGGTGAAAAGCATAAAAAAGGTATTTTAAGTGGCTAGCAAAAGGAAAATGCTGTCACAACTTCCATGATAGAACAGTATGCTTTCAGCTACATCAACTGTTTTTTGGTGCCCTCTATGCTCTTGGCCACATTTCTACTTCCATTGATTTATGTTATCACTTTTATGCTTACCTTGTTAATATTGAAGCTGCATGAATGAAAAATTCTCRAGGAGAAGATGGAGGAAAGTCTCCCCTTGTCTCTGGGGAGACTTTGCCTGGTCACCATTTCACACCTCACATGGGGCAGGCAGTCAGCAGGAGACCACCAAGGATGCTGCACTCCCCAGAGAGGTTTCTCCAATCAGATGGCAAAAGGTCTCCAGCAATAGACTGCAGTGCAAGGTTGGACTGGGCCAGTGGTCTCCTGTCAGCAGGAGAGACTTGGGAGGAGAGAGGGGTATAAAAGTAACTGCGACACAATCTCTGCGGCTTTTGAGTCTTGTGTTTTTTGCTTTAGCTAACCAGTTGAMCTTTTTGGCTTTGGGCATTTTGGCTTTAAGATTTTTGGCTTGCGCTTTTTGAGTTGTCTTTTTGGGGCTTTTTGAATCTGGGGGCCTTTTGTGTCTTTGTGTTTTTGCTTTGGCTCCAGCCTACTGAAGTCTGCTTCTTGCCCTGGCCTTAGCCTGTTTTTGTCCTTTTTGCCCTGTRTCCAGCCTGCTTTTTGGCTCTTCTGCCCTCATTGGCCCTTGGTTGCCTTCACTAACTCCTCTCTCTTTCTCTCTCTGGGTGCTGGCTAGACACTGGCTGCCCTTCACTGTCCTGCCTCCCTGTGTTCCTGCCCAATGTCCTGCCTGCTTTGTCCCTGTGCTCCTGCCCAAGCCCCTTGCCGCTAACCCTGCTTTGGTGATCCAGCCCATCGCCGCCATTCCCTGTCCAAGGTTCTGGATCTTCTGCCCAAGCTCCCACTCACTCACCTCAAGTTTGGCCACCCATCTCAGGGGAGCTGAGCTTGTGGAGCTCTTGGAGACCTGCACAGGCTCCTCCATGGGCAGCGTGCACATTCCCCCAGTGCATGGATATTGACTCATTGACTCTCCCCAACCCTCTGGTGCTAATGCCAGCTTTTTCTCTCTGTCTTCCTCCCCTTCCTCTCTCTTTCTTCCCATCCTTCTCCATTTTCCTTCCTCCTTTTCTGTCTTTTCTAGTCCTCTTTAGTAGGGCAACTCTTTTTTATCCTTTTTTTTTTTCTTTACCAGTAATCAGTTTGCAGACACAATGTTGTCTCATTTGACTTAATTTCCTCCCAGACCATCGATTTTTAAAAGAATTCCTCACAGTTCCCCACAGTGGAACACGACAGTCTTCTTGTCTTATTTCTCTTATGAATCCACGCATATTAAAATAAGACTTAGCTGGACCAAAGGAGAGTGGTGTCAAGGGGTGCTTTGTCTGTTGTAGCTGATATATATTCCTTCAAGAAATGGAAGACTGTCTTCTGTGTTTCTAATTAATTTCAGTGCAGTTGTTTTCTCTGGTGCCTACAGGTTATCCCTGGTTAGGGGGCTCTGTTTTGGCTGGAAAGAGGCCCAGTGGAAAAGGATCAAGGGGTGCTGGTCAATAGCAGCTAAACATGAGCCAGCAGTGCCAAYGTGGGCAGGGAGGGCAATGGCAGCTGGCCTGGATCAGCAATAGTGTGGCAGCAGGACCAGGGCAGTGATTGCCCTCTTGTACTGYGCACCAGTGAGGCCACACCTCAAATCCTGTGTCCAGTTTTGAGCCAATTAAAGAAAGATATTGAGGGACTGGAACATGTCCAGAGAAGGGCTATGGAGCTGGGAAGGGTCTAGAGCACAAATCTGATGAGAAGCAGAGAGGAGGGAGTTGTGCGGGGTCAGCCTGGAGAAAAGGATGCTCAGGGGGAACTTTTTCACACTCTACAARTCCCTGAAAGGAGGGTGTAGCCAGGTGGGGGTCAGGTTCTTCTCCCAGGTAACCAGTGACTGGACAAAAGAACACAGCCTCAACTTGCACCAGAGGAGGTCCAGGRTGGACATCAGGGGMAATTTCTTCACTGAAAGGGTTGTTAAGCATTGTAACAGCACTGTCCAGGGAAGTAGTGGAATCACCATCTCTGCAGATGTTCAAGAAATGAACATGTTGCACTTAGTGCCATGGTCTTGTTGACAAGTTGGTCTTTGGTCAAAGGTGGGACTCGATCTTGGAGGTCTTTTCAAACTTCAATGATTCTATGATTCTATGATTCTATGACTGTACAAACCACATTCCCCTGCAGTGGTGAGATGGTATATTACTAATTTCATGCACTTTCTCTACACAAATGTGCTTACATCACTGATAATTTCTTAATTCCTCGTAGCATACTTGTCTCCYTACATATCCATTGTATCCTAAACACTTGAGAGGTTTCCCTCTAAAAGCTGAGAAGGAAGTGTTCTCAGAGTGATAGGTAATTTCTAAGGCAGCATAACACACAGCCACAATTTTCAGAGAGACACAAAGGAAATGAGCTGGTGTAAGAACAGCTGTGGTGTCTGCAAACATGATATATTTGAAATAGTTTGCTGAGGGATGTTCAGCACTTCTCTGCATGGTGAAAATGAGGTAAAACAAGGCTGACCTGAGGATGCTTTACACTGGAGAAGAGAAAGCCTGTCTTCATCAGAGTCAAGATTGAACTGTTTGTCRAAAGTTCTGCTCACCCCTTCTGCACCTTGACAGGATGATACATTCGAAGTTTTTCATGCTGCTAAGTAGTTTAACCTCAGTAAGTTGGCGAGCAAGTGTGCTACAACTCATGTTAATTRTATATCCATATGTTGAGTCAATTTTACATGGTTTTTACATGTTATTTGTCCCTGTGCCATGCATTTGTCTTCAAAATGTCATGCAAAGTCCAAAAACAAGTAGACAATAACCTTTTCATAGTTCAATTATAACAAAATACCGTATGTAGGGTAAATCTGATAATGCTATTGTGAGGAAAGTAGTTTTTTATAGTTGTTACATGCATCACTAAGAAAGGTTTGTGAACAGCTTCATCACAGGAGAGGTAAAACAGTGGTCTGAATATGCAGATAATCTGGGAAAATGTATTTATCATTCTAAGATATTTAGAATAAGGAAGTTTATAGTAAAACCTATGCGTTTCTTCCTTTTAGATATTTATTATTTAGACATTTATTTACCCTGCCCTTCCTATYACATTTGTCATATATTTCTTAGAGTAGTGAATMAAGAATATGATTTATTCAGCACTGRGAAAATGGGGTTTGACAGCCTTGAGTGTAAATGTTGTAGCTTAATATGAAGAAACTGTATGAATTTAGACAAGTGAAAACACTAATCATCTTCATTTCATAWGTGGAAACTAAGTTACAGAGGGTTAGATAGAATAATGGTAATTTATGTACTTTGCATTACGAAGTTACAGATAAAAGCCATTTTAGGACCCAGGTTTATGATCATTCACAGGAATGTAACTATCAGGTTACAGAGCTGTGCACTTTTTTTTGCTTTCTGCTGCCCAGGAATTATTTATTCCTAATGTCTTGTTAATTTTGTAGTTAGGACATCTTCCATGGAACTGAGATACAAAGATGATCTCTAGGAAAAACCCAAAGCCAGGCCCATTACTTAGAAGAGTCAACAAATACTTTTTTGATTTCTAAACCAATATTTTTTTCAATATTTTATTTCAAYGAAAAAGACAAGAATCCAGTTTTCCAACTTTAATGTTAACATTTTCATGTATAGTATGTCACAGAATTCACAGAATGACTAGGTTGAAAGAGACCTTAAAGATCATTGAGTCCAACCCATGCCCCAACACCTCAACTAAACCTTGGCACTAAGTGCCACATCCAATCATTTTTTAAACACATCTGGGGCTGGTAAGTCCACCACTTCCCTGGGCAGACCATTCCAGAACTTTACCACCCTTTCTGTAAAAACCTTTTTCCTAATATCCAACCTATATTTCCTTTGATGCAGCAAATCTAATTTGCTGATCAGGAAGGGTTTTGTTCTAATGTTTCTGTTTACATCTACATCAGCATGTACATACAGGATATAAAATGGATAATTAATGCCCCACTGAAGTCCCTTATAATCGACTTCACCAGCTGCTGGGTTTCATGCAAACATAGGCAATGTCTTCATTTGCATCCTTGGGTCTATTTTAATRATTAGGTCTACTTTAGGAGGTTGAATGATAACTCTTTCTTCAAACTTGGTGTAAGCCGTAATATATTCTCAGGATTATCTAACTTCAGGGCAAATACTGAAAAATTCATGCTATCTTTAAAAATTTTTTCCTCTTTAAATGTGCTCATTTACTGTCTTCTCATTTTTGTTGCCTTCCAACCCTGAATTTATTATCTTAGTGAGTACTCTGCTRTCCTGGGTTGCAAGATGTGGGRGGAGYAGTGTATTCTATTATCATCTGTTAGAGGTGGGGCAGTTATCTTTTGCTACACAGGCAATTTTTTTTTATCTCTTCCACAACCAATCCTCCCTCTGGGAAATACCTTCTGTTAATGGGCCATTGAGTGTCACTGCATGACTGATAAAAATGACATCATCCCATTGTGAGATGCTCCACGTGGGGGAAGAGCCCAGCATTCCTACATGGATATAATCTAAGATTTGGAGCACCATAGTCAGCCTTCTCCACTGGAATCCCAAAGGAACAGCTTTCTTCTCCACTGGATTCCCAGAGGAAGACCAGGCCATCTACACCACCACTGGATCTTCAGAGGAAAACTACACCCTTCTACAGCATCACTGCTTCAACAGAACCACACCTGACACTGAAGGAGGGCTGCAGCCACAATTCCAATTGGACGGCTACCAACACCCTGACCAACAGGGTGTCAGGTTGTATTCTGACTCTGTCAGTGTTGCTTTGTATTACTGCATTGTTTATTTTATTTTTATTTTTTTTCCCTCATAAAGAACTGTTATTCCTGCTCCCATATCTTTGCTTGAGAGCCCAAATAATTTCAAAATTACAACAATTCAGAGGGAGAGGGTTTACATTTTCCATTTCAGGGGAGGCTCCTCCCTTCCTTAGCAGACACCTGTCTTTTCAAACCAAGACAGATTTGAACATCTACTTTTATAACAGCCACACTCAAAGCACATCATGTGGGTGAAAAGGGAGGAGAAAGAAATAAAGCTTGACAATTTGTATCAGTCAACATGTTAAGAAGACTGGTCTGCAAAGTAAATATTTTATTTATGTTCTTTATTCTATAAAGAGTAAATGRTCTTTATTCTATAAAGAACTGTAAGTATACCTCCYTCTGTTCCTTCTAATGACAACTATAAGAAAATAAGTTAATAGGGAATGAAGGTATTCAGAAAATACTCTTAGTTTTGTAGAAAGCARATATATTTTTATAAATAACATTTATTTTTCGGAACCTTTAAGTTGGATTTTGTCTTTTCTACAATGCAGTCTCATCTAGGGTAGGAGGATCAATATCAATGGATTGTGAGGATTTTTGTTTTTCTCTTTTCTTCATACAATTCACCCAAAGCTCTAATGTAGAAAAACATTTCGGAAAGTGTTTAAGACCCACTGAATTCAACAAAATTTATACCACTGTGCCTCTAAGAGAAGAAAACTCTGAAATAACTGACTCAYAGTTTGAGGCCAAGTTAGGGTTGCATGGGTTATGCATCTGCTCTGAGTGTGCCAAGACATGTGACAGCACACAGTTTCTCAGGAATAGCACAGATTATTTTGCACTTCTGTCAAGGCTGGGTCCTGTTACTGTTACTTCGCTGGGTGCTGAAAATTCTCTTATTCAAATTGTTTCTGAGAACTGGGAAAGTTCTCCCTGCCAAAACAAGTACCCCCGTTTCTGTGGTTCAGTGCCTCAGCATGCTCTGGAAAATGTTCCCTGCTTTTCATCAAGGAGAATTTTATCTTGTCTGGCTTTAGAAAAGTCTTTAGCTGATAATTTAATAAAAAGCTTAGACTCTAAGTGCACTAAGTCCACAGCTTTTTCCTCCCACTAGACAGTGGCTAAACTTTAAATGCCAGGGGAACAAATCACAGCTATCATTAACATTTCTCCAAGCTATATYAGGAAAGAAAGCACAGAAAATGGCATAGTTGCAAGGTAAATTTTGTTATTTGGTAATCCAAGGCCACATTGCATCAAGGACACCTGAAAGGAGGCCAATCATCATATTAACTCTCTAGGCTGGTAATATCATTTGTGTTGTGAGCATCCTCTACACAGACACACAGTATCAAGTGCTGTCACGTCCAATCAGTTTCATCTGGCTTAAATATAAAAATCTTCTCTTGAGTGTCCATATAACCACTTCACCAAAACTTTCAAATTAGTGTGTCTAGAAGAATTATTTTTATCGTGCYATGATTTTCTTGTACCATTTGTCTGAGATTAATGTTTTGGGAAAAAATATTTTAATGAGTAGCAAATATAGTCTAATATCTTTGTTTTACATACTATTGGACTGATGGGGTCTCTGTGGTTGAGATGACCCTGAGGTGTTAAAAAGTCTATTTTTCCAGCCCRGAGYTRGAAGAAGGAGTCAGGATTCTTTGGCRGTTGTTTTCAAGGTTGTTTATTCTCTGTTATTTATAACATTTTTTTCGGACRTACAGAGGTCTGCCTGGCAGGTCAGTCCATGGCACACTGACCACCCTTGGGGCAGTGTTATCTTTTTATACTAAAAACTATGTGTACATTATTTACAATAATTTTCCAATACCCATCACCCATTTTAGACAGTTTGTCTCTACTCTAAACCAATCGAAAAGTGCCACCACCACAGCAGAAGATGGAGGACAAGAAGAAGAAGAAGAAGGACAGGACACACCCAGATTCCTCCATCTTGCCTCCTGAACCCCCATTCTAAAAACCCCAAAATTCTACATTTTCACCTGTGATAAATTCACTAGCATTCTATTCAAACCCTTGTGGCTTGTAACTCTCACACAAAGTTGGTAATTGTTTCCATGGGTTAAAATTGAAGGCACATGTGTTTTTGACTCTGTGCCAAGGTCTCTGAGCCCTCTGCCAGGGTCTTGAGTCTTCCATGACAGCCAGAGGAATGTCCTGGGTTCTGACATTGGACAAATAAAATAAGAGCTATATATTTTTAAGATCTTCTTCTGAATTCACGAAGAGTGTTAAACTCTGGATTTTTAAAAGACTATTATTATTTCCTAGCACAATTTTCTGTAGTCAATACATTTACCTTGGAAGATCTATGCTTATTTTATTGCTTAAAGCTACATTTCCTATCCAAATGCTTTAGTATTCATAAACTAAAGATAGCAAGGATAGTCTCCTCATTMGGTAAGTTGTTCTGTCTCAAACTTCCATTGAAGTTTGATGATCCTATAGTTTTTTTGCTGATGACCCTTTTGTAAAATGTTTCAGAGGAAAGTTCATCTCTGCAAAGTGAGCTGTGTAGAAAGAAGTTGCTTGCTCCCCTAAGCAAGGTGAACTGTTGTGGCCCATTGGAAAGCAGCAGTATTTTCATGGAAGAAGTTCCCCTCAGCAAACTGAGCCTCTGCCTCTCAACACATTGAATTTGATACCACTTCTGCAGCACTGCTCTAGTTCTTCTGCATAAGATTTGATTGACATCAGAGTCAGATAGTAGCTGTGGAAGACAGAAATATTTCTTCTTGTCATTACAGCAATCTGTCTGCAGCTGTCATTATCAACATCACAGACAACAGTAATTACAATGTATTTGTCAGTACATCACTGTTCCAGATCACTCCAATTGCCTGCTGAAAGTGTTCAAATGCATTTCTCTATAATTCTTACATYATGACAGCCCAAATATCCCTATTACCTTTATGGCCATAGTAATATACTTACTCTGACAAAAAAAAGTTAAAATATTTTTAAAAGTAGATATGCAGCATGATGATGCTGAGTGTTCAAGCCTTCTTGAAGAAAAAAAGTCAGTAAAATTGCTTTATTTCAACAAATTAATCATAACTAGTGAACAGGCACATGAAGAATAATATAGAGGATGTTTCTAACAATAAATTTTGGATAAATCATAGTGAGAGAGACTTTTAGTTATCACTTTTTTTCTCATATTCTCACCTTAAATTAGGTTTCAGTCCATTTTGAAAGTCCATGCACCAGATGTTGATTGAAAAGGTTGTTTGCACTCCCATACAAGCTGTATTTTTTCAAATTTTACATACAAAACAGTGATTTACAGAAATTTTTTGTAATTATTCTCAAATATAAAGAACATCCAAAGGCAAATTTATGTCTCTACACAACATATCACTTCATATCATATCCTTTTTCTCAAAATAAAATTCAGAATTTATAGAAACACTATTAAAAACAATAGGTGAAGAACCTTATTTAAAATACCATAGAATTGGGAAAGCAAATCAATATATATGACGTATAAGGAGCAATGGAGAATTGAGCTGCATCTATTACTATCAGAATTATGGAACAAAAAAATGTGTACATTTTGATGCTGGAGATTGGAAAAAATGCAGTTAAAACTGTTAGTTGCATTATTTTAGAGAATATAAAGGAAGTTAATTGGAATTCATTTCCTAATTCAAATCATTACATAGCTATCAGCTTCTTAATAACAATTAAGCACAGGAACAGCTTAAAATCTAAAATTAGCTAAGTTGAAGTCAGAACAATGTGATGTTTAAAACAGCAACATAATAACTGTAAGAGTAGTAAATAATGATTTTAAAGACATAGCAGAGAGTAAAACTGTTGGTCCAGATGAATTCTTGAAAGAAACTTCAAAGACATTACCTCTAAAACCTACATAGTTTTAAAGAGGTTATTTTTCTATCTAAAATTATACGTTAGTAAATTTATATGCATCAGGATGGATTGTAGCACTGACAAACAGGGAAGTCAAATATCTTTTTGTCATCATGAAATTTTTTAAGGTTTCTAGTAGACATCTGTTGTGGTTTGACACTGGCCAAATGCTGGACACTGACAACAGCCAATCACTCACCCTCCCCTGCCACAGCTGGGCAGAGGAGGAAAAAAATTAACAAAGGGTTCATGAGCTGAGATAAGGACTGGGAGAAAACAGTCCAAGGTCAAAAATGGCTCAGCTTAAAGGTAAAAAGTGGATTTATTACTAATAGAGTCAGAGGAGGATAATGAGCAGTAAAATGAGCCCTTAAAACACCGTTTTCCCCTCAACCCCTCCCTCATTCCCACCAACAGTGCAGAGGGACAGGGCATGGGGGTTTTGGTTTGTTCCTCACCTGAGGATTTTCTTCCACTGCGGCAGGAGGGGAGTCCTTCTCCAGCTGTGCCATGGAGACCCTCCCACAGGGGACGGTTCTCTGTGAGCTTCCCTGATGTGTGTCCACTCTCATGAGCAGCAGTCCTCCCAAAATTGCTGCAATGTGAGTCCCTCCCACAGGCACACAGTTGCCCCAGAACTGCAGCAGCATGGGTCATTGTTCCACAGGGTACAGTCAGTCCTCCAAGGACAGGCTGCTCCAGCCTGGAAGCAGCGGTTCCCTCTCTCCACCAGGTCTCTCACTGGATCACAGCCTCCTCCAGGCATCCACCTGCTCCAGCATGGGCATGTCTCCCATGGGCTGTGGGTGGATTTCTGCATCCCCCATGGATCCCCATGGGCTACAGAGGCACAGCTGCTCCACCATGGTCTCACCATGGCCTGCAGAGGAATCTTGGCTCTGACACCTGGAGCACCTCCTGTCCCTCTTTCTCCACTGACCTTGGTGTCTTCATGGTGTTTCCCTCACATGTTCTCACCTCCTCCTCTTCTCTGACTAGAGGAATAAAACTGTACCCCACTTTGTTTTGAMTTTCTTCTCAAATATGTTATCACAAAGGTGTTACCAATCTCTTTAACTGGGCCAGGCCTTGGCCAGCAGCATGTCCATCTTCAGAGKCATCAGGGCTTGGCTCTGCTGGACATGGTGGAAGCTTCCAGCAGCTTCTCATCATTCCACCTCTGTGGCCCCGCACTACCAAAAACCAGGCTGTGCAAAACCATACAACATAAAATAATATTAATTTTTTAAATATTTGTAATCCTAAACAGAATGAATCCAAACCAAAATATTTCTATGAAATTGTGATAAAATCAAAGGYAACTTCAGAAATATTTTTTACTTCCTTCAAAAAATCAGGAAATTAACTCATGAATGTTACCTTTATCTATTTTTGCACATGAAAAGGTTTGTACTTCTATGCAAGCAATCTTTAGGATATAACTTGTTTTCAGGGATATGACCTTATGTTGTCCTGTATTCTGGGAAACATAATCCCATTRTCCCCCCTTATCCTATGTGCCTTCTTCAACAGTTTCATGGCACAACCAGTGAAGAAATAGGGCTAATTTMCTTTTGTCTCACTGCTGGTTTGTTTTCACATACTTATTTTGTGTGCCATTGCAGAAATATATGTCAGTGTTCTGCATTATTTCAATTTATTTCCATTATTTAATTGTTTTATTCTTTGACTGTGATCAGAAACTCATTAAATGTTTGCACAGTACTACAAAACTTTGGGGTTTCACTTTGTTAGCTAAACTGTACTTGTAAATACAGAATGTAGTGGGACACCCTAAGTGCCAGCAGTGATGGTGCTTTAAATAGGGAGGTGTCATGGTTTAACCAGGTAATATAACTAAGCCCCACATAGTCATTCATTCACGTTCTTCCTGGTGGGATGGGAAAGAAAACGGGAAGGGTAAACYTGAGKAAACCCATGGGTTGAGATAAAGGTAGTATCATAGATAAAACAAAAGCTACACATTCACACAAAGCAGAACAAGGAATTAATTTACCACTTTCTGTGGGCAGGCAGGCACTGTGCCACCTCCAGGAKAGCAGGGRTCCATCAGGTGTAACAATGATTTGGGAAGACAAATATCATCACTCCAAATGTRCCCCCACTTTCATATTCTTCCCACAGCTTTACATGCTGAGCATGGCACCATCTAGTCCCACCCCATATTAAAGCAGGTGCACCCAGTGTTCTTAAGTATTTCCTGACATGAGTGTCTTCCACAAATAGTACATCTTCCTTGCTCCAGATCTTCCCTCTGGACTGGGATTTTTTGAAGGCTGATACAGCTAGAAAAGCCTGATGTGAAGAAATAATTCAATGTCTCAGCTTTTTCCATGCCTCCATCCCCAGCTCCCTGGCCTCATTCGGCAGTGGGTTCACATTTTCCCTAGTCTTCCTTTTGTTACCTATGTGCTTATACAAGTTCTTCCTTTGCCTTTGACCTCCCTTGCTGGATTCAGTCCCAGGTGAACTTGGCTTTCCTGTGTCTTTGCATGCTTGGACAGTGTATCACAGGTTGCTGTCCCTGCTTTCCATACTCTGTATGCTTCCTTCTTACCTATTAAAATTGCCAGGAGCTCATTCTTCATACATGCAGGCCTCCGGGCATTTTTGCATTTCCTATYTTTTAGAAAGGACAATTATTGAGCTTGAAAGAAATGATCCCAGAATAAAAGTCAATTTTCTTTGGCTCCTATTGCCTCTAGAGCTTTATTTGATGGGGCATTTTCAAGCAGATCATGGAAGAGGCCAAAGTTGTCTCATGAAGTCCAGGGATATGGTCTTGCTTTTAGCTTTGCTCCCTACTTTCAGGATCTTGCATTCCTACACCTTGTGGTAATTGACACCATAGCTGCCTTTGACTTTCACAGCTCCAGAAAGCCCTTCCTTTTTTTGTAAGCACAAGGCCCAGCTGAGCATCTTCCCTTGCAAACTGCTCTGTCAGGAACTTCTTAGCTTCCTTTGACAGCAAGTTCTTCTCAATGGGCTCCCAAAACCTCACAAATTCCTTGTTCCCTTTTGTGTRACTCCTCCAGCAGATGTCAGGGTGATTCAAATCACTTATGAGGTGAAAAGCCTGCACATATTTGGCTTTGGTGTCTGAAGAAACCTCATCTACTGCTTCCTCCTGAACGGGCAGGGTGAGGATGTAACGAGCACAGTTGCATGTCTCAAAGCCACAGAAGTAACTTGCCACAAGATCAACCCTGACAGTGGGAACTTGAGATTAGAAATTGCAACAGGAAGGTGCTAATTCCAAGACTGGTAAGATGAGACCTGGTTTACCACATCCTGCRTAATATATCTGGAAAAAAATTCCCACTGTGGCAAACTGTGGGAAAGGAAGGAACTGATGCATATCACCCCAAATTATGGGAAACGCATCTGCAACWGCCTTGTGGATCCCCAGAACTTGGGCTGTATGGAGGTGCTATTCCTTTATACAGCCCAAGTTCTTCATTTCAGAAGGAAGATTCTGGGACCCCCACCATGGAGAAGCCCRYGGTGAAGAAGGACCAATMTGAAGCCACTGGCTCCAGAGWTGGTGATTTTTTGCTTTATCTCTCCTTCTCTCTCTGTCTCCTCTTTCCCTCCCCCAGCTCTTCTAACTTCTTTCAATCTCTCTACCTCACATTTCCTGTTAAATAAAATCTATATTATTGACTTTGGCATATGTTCTCATTTGCACCTTAATTCAGGCAGAGGCATCTCTCACTAATCAGAGCATAACAGGCAGTTTGTAGCAAACAGCCACCATGGCATCACCCACYTGGATCCGACCTCCAAAACTGATCCATCACCTCTCAAATGTCTTGTAGCCCATCTCAAGGTAGAATTCTCTGTGATCCTGCTCCTCTTTCACTTGCAACTTGCCCTCTCTGTGTACCTTCCTAAATAACCTGTATCCATCCATGGCACAACCCTAATTTTGTTGACTAACCCACTATGTCTCTGTGAAACCAAGGGGATTATGGTCCTGCAGTTTTCACTGACTTCTAATTTTTCTTGTGTGTTCCAGGTGTTTTTGTGAGTGACTGTGACACGGACTCAGACCAGCAGGGAATCTGAATCATTTATTCAAAGAAACAAGCAGGTTTTATACACTTTTCAAGGCACAGTATTTCCTTACATGGTAATTCTCACTACATGACCTATCCCATGTTGCCACATCAGCAACCTGCTTTCTAAATGCCCTTCTGTGGGGTGATTATGCAATGTTCACTCCTCTGTCAGCTTCCAGCAGGCTCCTCTCCTGTAGGGGTCTGCAGTGGGACACCTCCTCCCCAAGGTCAGGTGGGAACAAGCCTCTCTGTGCTGCCACGTGCTTCTGCAGGAGCATCCCACAGCCCACATCCCAACTCCATCCCATCTCTTCCCACATGTTGCATCTGTGAGCATACAGGCACTTCAGGAACTCAGTTGTGTTGTTTTCCCCCAAGAAAAAGTGCAAAAGCTTTCCCCATAATAGTTGCTCGTGATCATGGTTCCACCATACTAAAAATGTGTTTCATGGTTGTTTCAACAGTAGTGAGTCTGTTGGAATATTTTAGGTTATTKAACAAGGGGAAAATGTTGCTTTGGTAAAAGCCATAGGAATAGGATCATAGCTACTGCTRGATTTATGATCTGAAGTGTCATACTTGGTTTGTTCAGTGTTGTTTTTGCTTTTCCCCCACCTAACTTTTATTTCCTTTTCCTGTCAGRAGCAATATCTCCTGATGCAAAGTAGATGGGACTAACTGGTGTTCACCTTCTCAGTATTGTCAGAGTTTGTGTTCTGGTAAAGTGAAAAGAGAAATGATACATAAGGGCAGTCTTATGTCTAATAGAGCACTAGACAGACATTCCCTCTGGTTCTCAGGGGACTAGCAGAATTATCCTTCTTTACCCCGCTAGCATTGCCAAGATCAGCTCCTGTTCCTGGCTGTGTGATGCAACAGTGGGAAGATAAGCAGCTTCTTTCTCTTTCGCATACAAACTGAGTTTCCTTCAACACTTAAGRACTGACTTCCAGGCTAACATCCCTSGAGCCAGTGCTGGAATGGCAAGTGTGGCTGTGTGAAAGCAATGTGGATGTTTGCTAGGGGACAGCTCTGGAATTTCTGTGATGCAATTCCTTGCTTTATGTAAATGACCAATCAGCAATTCTGGCAAAAGGAATCYTCACTTGCTGAACATGAGCATTCATTTTATTGTCTTCCATGACCACCCCTATCTGCAGATTTGCATGAGCAGTCTCATTCACAAAACGTTAGAAAAGGAGAAAAAAAATCACCTTGGTGCAATAATACTATGCATGTATGTTTGCTTAGATATCCTGAATGTCTGAGGAAACCTATCCTGGAAACTATCCTAGGTTTTTATAGCAGTATGCCTCCACTATTTTTAACTTGAAAAGGTAACACCTATGTTTAATGATATTTAAAAACCCAAACAAATCCAAGCCAGAAWATTTGTAAACTGAAGAAATGGAAAGAATATTAATATGAGACAGGAAAGCTGTAATTAACTCCACTATCTCTTCACAAACATAGTATGATAATTCCATGAAGCAATTTCTCTGAGGACAACAAAGCAATGAAATAACAATTTTACACATTCAGAGTTTAACAGCCTGAAGTAAAATACTCAGCAATCTGCCTATTCATCTAATTAACACTACTGATTCATATTCAAATAGAATTTCCTCAGGGCATGGGAAGAATTCCACAGGTTGTTTGAATTCACTGATCCTCACCTTGATGCTTCCTCTTGAAGAATAGAAGGAAAATGCCTTCCGGAAATAATTTGAATGAAAATAAAGCATAAATATGAATAGMTTTGCTGAATATGTAACTATGTAAGACAATGAGTCTGTAATTTAATTCCTCCAAAAAGAAAGCTAAAAGTTAACTTGACCTCTGTTTGGACAGATGAGATTACCCACAGTGCAGTGGGTTACTGCACTGGCAAACGAGTATAATAAAATRCACCTCAAACCATTCTATATAAAATCTGTAGCTAAAGCTAATATAAAATGTTAGGGTTTACTTGGATTTCTGTGTGATACTCATTTTATATCTGTAGTAGTTTTATRGTAAATAATAAATGGAGTTTACAGTGTTTAAAAACCTGTTGGATTTTTTTCCTAATTTTACAGTTTTCTTCAGTTGAAGTGAAGGTTTTGAACATTTCAGAGTTATAAACATGAAGGCTAAGCTTCTTACAAAATGATTTGATTTGCATTTTTATGGTGTCATTTAGATGTTAAGATAAATCTGACAGACAATAGTTATAATTATCAATCTGTAAAGACTGTGATTCCTTTGAAAGTAGATTTATGGCTTCTGATTCAATTAGAATAAACCATAATGAAAACATTATACAAGCCCAGAGCATGAAAATTAAAAACACACCCTCTGGTTCATATGTAATTGTTCCCAGTAAACCTCATGCTAGAATAAAATAAGTTAATCAAATCCAGAAAAACAAGAAAATATTTCACAAATTACTATTCAACAGTTGAATATCATGGAGGAAAAGAAAAAAAAAATCACTTCATTATCAAATCTGTGCAGATCTGCATTAATTTGACCAGCAGTTTAAGATTGAAAAAATATTTTGGAGGTACAGAGAGCCTTTAAAAATTGCTATTTTCCCTCATGGGGTCCAAGATACATTGTTTTTCTTTAAGTTGTATTTTGTACTTTCTGGTTTCTGTACCTTCTGTTTTTCATTGCTAAATTGATGATGGGGTGATGTTTTCTCATTCCTGAAGTGTGTAACTGATCAAAAATAGAAACTAATTATAGACCTTTTCTTTTGTCTATGAATTTCTGTTTGTAAGATTCCAAAGTGTCTCTCATGCAGTAAATTAGTGTTGCATTTTGTACAGCATGGGGAAATCACCATTATCTCTACAAAGGAAACAGAATGTGAATAGAATYTAGTCTGATTTTTGTCACATATGCAAGAAACCAAATCAATTTAATTTTGTGACTTCTTCAAGTGTCCAGTCATGTTTAATCAAGTTTTTTTTTTAGCTGCAACTGTGACTGGAAATCTGTGCAACTCAGGTATCAGTGCCTGAACAAGGGCCAAACAGAAATCAAAGTCCCCTGTGTTGGGAAGTGAGGTGGGGAATGGGCAGACAGCCACAGAATCATCTCCGGAGATGACGGTGTTAATAGAATTTTAAGGAAAAATGGGAAAAGAAAGCTTTTGGTATAAAGATTTCAGGACATCCCTTCTCCTGGATGGTGGATTTCTGCTTTGTTTTATGAATTAATTTCTAGGCTTAGAATAAGCATGTCCTTCATTGACATTCTTTGTCCCTATRAAGCAGTAAAGAAAAAAATATATTCTTTTTCCTTTGTAATTCAACATGTGGATAATAAGGCATGAACACAGACTTTCCATATGCTAAAATCATGTACTTTCACAAATATGTAAAGTTGCACAACATTTTCACTTTCCCCCCACCACTAATAGGTGAACATCATCCCCTGAAGAGGTAATTTTTCAAAAACAGAATTGGTAAGTGCCAGAGAGCATTTTTATTTTCTTATAATTTTGGACATACCTACCTCACCTGATAAAACAGTTTGGATTCTTCTTWTTATATGAGTAAGAGTATCTATTTCAAATTTTTAGAGAAATATATCATACAATGAAACCTAAATGGCCTCATGTGGTTACACCACAGGAACAGCCAATAAATTTCTTTTGCCAAACTGGAGAAAAAAGGAGCACATTAAACTGTGGGCAACAGTGCACATTGTTAATTAATTTATCTGGCATAAGCACATGTTGAAAGAAAAACAAAGGAAGGTATTGAAATATTTCTTCTTGGTTTGATTACAATATATTCATGTTCAGGTGTGGAAAAACAGTTATTTTCATCCACTCTTCACTACATAACTCTTGAACACCATAATTTATTTCAAGCAAGCTCTCAGGAAAATGTAGAGGCCTCAATGATATTAGTATTTTACAAGTTTTGGGTCTATAAGTGGCACAAGACAGATGATCATGTATTCATGTGTGTTTTCACTTATTTGCCCAGCTAAGGCAGAATTTGTGGCAGGAGTTCACTTTTTTCTTAGACTAGAAACAATCCACTCCAGCAGAGCCCTTTAATGTGTCRCTGCTGCAAGGAACTCATCAGTCAGAGCTCCCAAATCAACCCTGATACAAAAATCTGTAGGAAACTAGGCTTCATTATTTCTGGTGGTCTTGAAACTGCTTGACTAGCAGAAGAACTCTGATAAACCTTACCCCTATCTTCAGTCATTCAATGAAGTTTCTTTTTGGGTGTGTGTATGTTTATAAATATACAACATAAAGAATTCTAACTGTTGACAGACCACATTCAATATGTTATTGTAACAAAAAGTATAATTTTAGCTGTTTATCACCATTATATGGTTTGTGTCATTTTACCTCTAAAAGTTCATACAGCTTGAATCTCCTTATCACATTCTGTCTGGCTTTTTTTCATAACAGAAATGTGGCCACAGCCTTTTCACTTTATATGCTTATAAAGTGTTAAAGTTGYATCCTCTCATACATAAAACTGGGAGCATTCTAATATCTTTGAGAGATTAAGGTCCTTGTAAGCCTAAATAAATTAATTCTGATAATGTGATGTTGAGACAGGATGACATTCTCTATTTCAAATCTTGCCAATCTGAAAATTTTACATACAGCACTTGTTTTTAACAGAATGCTTGCTACATCTTTAAAAAAAGATGAAGGAAAGACATTGYCAAGATTGAATAAATAAGCAGGTTGGTTGCTGTTTGTCCAGCCCCAAGGTTTTTCCTTGAAAGTTTTATGTTCTCACAGGCTGGCTGGCTGAGTAAGTGCACATTGTAACCTCTGCAATAGCAGAGTGATGAATCAGATTRCTGGATCAATTTGTTTTCCTTGTCATCTGATCCATCTCAATTACTGATGAACAAATTTAATTTTGTGTTTTATAGAACAAATTAGTGAAATACAGCATGAAACAATGAATAAATATTGCCAATCCKAACTGGTTTCCCCCTTGCCCTCTAGAAAGGTGATCAAGATGGGAGTGAAGTGAGCCTCTAAAACTGGGCTGAAATGAAACAGATGTTTAATAGCAGTGCTGAGGCTTCACTATWACAAGGTGCCATTGATCTTGATCCTTCCAATCCAGAACTGCAAGCTGTAGGATCAAAGCCATTTTCTAATATTCTTTGAGCCACCCCAGGTCTGTACTGTTGTGCAGTTTAGTCAGGGACTACTGCACTCCTGCATTAAAGGCACTGCTTCTGCGTACTTGGAATAGTGTTTAAAAGCTCATATATGCATGCAGAATTTGAGTGTAAAGTGATGAATCCAGGCACAGAAAGTATATGAAACTGGAACCATCACATTAAATATGATTTGGTTGTATTTTGTKATTTTCCTCCTTTTTTAACTTTTTYTTTCCTAATAAAAATAGGTAATAGTACTTACCTAGGCATCAAGGTCCCAGACTGGGGCATTTATGTGCTCTTTTGTTYGACTCCAACACTACTGTCTTTTGATGTGCCACGTTGGTTTTGGTCTTCTGTTTCCAGGCKTCTCCTTTTATTTTAGTAGCTTAGGAAAAATATCTAAATTTGGATTCACTGATACATAATGCAAAACAATTCCAATTTCATTAGCCCAATAAAAGGAAGAAAAAAAAAAGAGAAGTACAATAAAAAGTAAATATGTGATCAGATTGGCATATATCTTACATGTACCCAGCTGAAAATATGTTGTGTTTTAAGTTAAGGGTCAGGCTTATTTGGGTCATATTACCTTTAAATTAAAAAGTTATCCCCTTCCAGCTCTTCTAAAATGACTCATTAAATAATTCAAAATAAATGCTGCTTTGGCCCTCCTGTCTCAAACAAGGATTAAGACATTTGAGATATAATCCTAGCTATAGTAATTGCAAGCATATTAAATGAGTATATAACAGAGCTGCCTGTTTCCCAGCATCCTGTGAAAACAAAGGTGTTCCAGTTTGTTGGATTGAAAAGATGGCTTTCTGGACTGCCCTCTTGGTCTTTTTCAGGCCATGGCCAGACCCACTGTGACAAGAAGCAGGCCTCACATTCAAATTACCCCAAGGAGATCCAATTCAGAGGATGAAGAACCATCCCCTATGAAAATCATGTCTCCCACTGAAGAACTCAGGAAGCTGATGGCTTGATGTAGACTTTCTCCACCCCATTTTTCTAAAAGACTGAATCTCTTGAGGTTGGCACCCAAAAGTCATTGAAAGAGTAAGCATTACACCAGAGAAACGGATTTTTATCTAACAGTTTTATGCTGCTACTGAGGCTTTCCTGCATGAATTAGGTAATTTGGACATTTAGACTGTTAAAATAACACTAGAAGAGGCATTCTTGGRTCTGTATACATGGTGTGTTCCCTTTTGGTAAATACAAGACTTCGAGTAACGGGGCCAGAGCTGTATTCAGTGTTCAAGAAATCAGTGTACCAGGGCTTTATGTAGCAGAAAAATGACACCATCTGTCTCATCATCAGTACCTTTCTTGATGGTACCCAACATTTGCTGSCTCATTTTGCTGCCACTGAACACAGAGCAGATTATTTCAGAAAACTGACAGAACATTTTTCCAAGCTGAGACTGTCAGTTCCAAGTTCAGCATTACARAGAGATGGTTTGGATTATTTTTGTTATCTGTGTTCCTTACTTTGATCTATACTATAGCTCATGTGCCAATTCTTTGCTCCCATGTTCCATTCTCTGAGATCCTCTGTTATTTCTTGCCATTAATTTGGCACTTGACTACCTGGAATGCCTTAATAATCTGTAAAAAAGCCTTTTTATAAAGATATTGGATAAAAATAGGTTCAAAACTGACCCACCAGTGACCCACCTCTGATTTTTCTCTATTATAATATTTTATGTCTAGGACTTTTCTTCACATTCTTCAAAGAATTTTCTYTCTATGTAAAATATATCTATCTCCTACAAAGCAAGCAACTTTTCTCCAATTCATCGTAGCTCAGTTTCCTGTTGATTTTAAGTCTGGAAAACTTTTTCAAGGGTTTTATATCTGCCTGATTCTCCTTATCTACATGATTATTGACAGCTCCTATGATACCGGGGACCTGGCYAGCCAGGATTTCCATCATAAAAGTCCCACTGTCACTTTCCTGACAGACTTTCTCCACAGCCTCAGGGAACATATTCCTGGTTGCAAACCCTTCCATCCTAGAAGAGATGAAAGATTCAACAGCTTGCAGTTACCAGAATACTCTATGAGATCCTACTCTCTAGATATCCCATAGTGCATCCAAGTATCCCATAGAATTTCTCTTGCCTAGTTGCACGTTATGTGGGCAGCCTAGCAGATTTCTGGTTCTGTGCAAAGTAGTCACACTTGGCTGGAAGTTTTCCAGTTCCACTTTAGAATTTTTCCAGAATACATGGGTAGGTATAATTRGCTCCCAGTTATGAAAAATGGAAATAAAAAAAACCCTTTTACTAAAAATGTTACATTCTCAATATATTGTTTAAAAGTACTGTGGATGTTAAAGTAAATATTACTTTGGACTCCTAGGATATTTATTCTGTTTAAAAAATCTGTGAAGCTCTAACAGCTTTGACATATTTCTGTCTTACACTATGCAGGTAATACACTTTTTTTAAAATTAAAAAATAGTAAGTTCTATAGAGATTTTTTTCATTATTTCTTCTTAACAATCAAAAAAAAAAAAAAAACCCACAAGTTGTGGATATTAAAAAAAAGCAAACCAGGAAGAAAAACCCAATCCCTCCACCCTAGTGTGAATATACTAGTTTTCTAAAGATTTATTTTTWTCTGTTTTAATAGAAATGGCTAGAGATACCTTTAATATTGCTTTCAAAGCAGATGTCATGATTTGTAATGAAGTCTGTAATATAACTGGCAAAATAAAAGCCTAAAGATAGCCCAAATAATTTTCCTTGAAAATCCCATTCTTCATAAATTTCTAGAGGATTAAACTGAATGAATTGTTTCTCACATGAGAAAATCTTGATTACAATATAGTCCAGCTACCAGCTAAATCAAAATATAGTGTTATTCTGCCCTTTCACTACAGTTTCTTCTCTTTTTCTCTACAAGATTTACAAGAAATACCCTAGATAGTGATTCCTCTCCAGGGTCATTAGTTTTGGACACTCTGTTATGAAACTTGAAGCAATTTATTTCTTGTGAAGATCAACATTTCACCAGCCACTTAAAAGGAAGGAAACTGTTGTTGGAATGATGCATCAGTCACCAAAATAGTTGATCTATGAATACAGACTAATGTTCAAATGACTGAAGATTCTCTAATTTACTAGTTTCCTAGCTACTAATATAAAGCCAAGACATTTTTTATATTCTATCTACTTCATAGATGATCAGAAGGAATAAGGGTGGATATGTTATTTAAAAAGAGGGGAAAGCAGATGTATTTGTTAAGGAGAAAGGTTCAGAGATAATGACCTACTTCTTGCCCCGATGAGAATGGAAATATCCCAAAAGGAGTCACAGAATCATTTAGGTTGGAAACAACCTTTAAAATCATTGAGTCCAACCAGAAGTATTGTCAGATCCACCACTAAACCATGTCCCTAAATGATATCTCTACACACCTTTTAAATACCTCCAGGGYTGCACACTCASCTACTTCACTGGACAGCCTGTTCCAGTGCCTGACAACACAAGTTAGAGAGGAAAAGCTCCACGTGATGCTGAAATCCCTTTCAGGATGTCATCGTTGAACTTTGCTTAAAATTAAAATAGCAATTGTACTMTGTRCTCTTTTCTCTAAAGAACACCTAGKTAGGTTGGCTACCAGTATTTTACAACGTGCAAGGAGTTGAATAGGACATTAAGATTATGGCATGAGGAGATGTGTTATAAGTGTGAGAAAATATMAGGGGTTTGGGTGCTTTTGTAAGCCATTTGGTTCTGTCACATGAAAAAGGTTCAAGCTTTACACAGTATAGACAGAATAAAAAAGCTTAAAGGTTAGCTGAAGTTGTCCAATAGAAGTAGAACAAAAGATTTGTTATCTGAATAGTTTGGTTGGTTCTGGTAGTTCTTGTTAAAGTAAAGGTCATTATATTTATTTTATTCAAAGAACTGCAGATTGGCCCAGGGATATGACTGGAAATCTTGATGTTCAGAGGCTTGTGTATATAACATGAATGTGAAGATGAAATGAAGGAATATAAATTCTCTATTCTGAAATGTCTGACTTGGCTGAAGAACATATGTGAGAGAAGATACTAGAGAAAATGTTTTGCACTTCCTTATWTGGTCTTTTAAATGCCTTCTCTAAATCAGTGTTTAGTTAGTTTCTTAAGCCTTAAAGATTATGGTTTTTTCTCTGTATTAGATTATGACTTTGAAAAATCACCTCACCAAAGGAACTGCTGCAGGGACTTCCATTCTTCTGTATCTTTTCTACCTTTCCATTCTCTCCCCCTCCCTAGAAACACAGCACTGATTTTCCTGTGTCATAAGTTGTGCTCCAATATTTTTGATCCTTAAATTGAGCAAATCAAATCAAGATGTTAATTGGTTGTTCAAATTCATGTATAATTTATCTAGAAATGCATATGCATTTTTCTGATTGCATGTGTGTGATCTCAGTGGGAATCCCAGTGGGTGAGACTTCAGCTTCAGTTCCTATCTAAATATTCTTTCTGATATGAGCAAAAGTAAGAGTTATTAAATGTATTCCAATTCCAATTTACTGGGAGTCTCTGAACACCTGTTTGAATGGGAAGTTTTTATTTCCAGTRCTGTGTGCATTTTTTTAAGTTTCAAATTCTTCCAAGTCCGTTCATAGTACAGGATATGCACATTCATGTATTTCAAAAACCTACTTCATAAAATGGAGATAAAGATTATAGAAAAACGTATAATTTTCTTTTGAATAACATCATCTAAAGTTTACTAATCATATAAAGATTTACTGAGACATTTTAAATTTCCCAGCAGGAATAATCAGCTGCAAATTGGGAAAATTAGGAAGAAATTCTTCCCTGTGAGGGTGGTGGGGCACTGGAACAGGTTTCCCAAAGAAGCTGTGGTTGCCTGTCAGGGACTGAAGTGGTTCATGCCTTTAACATTGTTAGGAAGAAGTTTTACSCATTATAGCAAAAACTGTATAAAGAAGTTACAACCTCAGAAGCCCACCCCTCCTTGAAAATGCCTGACTGGAACCTTGGACTGTGAGTTAAGCTAGATAAGATAAAGGGGACACCATAGTTCAGTAATCTCAGGTCTAGGCAGAAACTAAGGAGGTTGAGGGGAAAGYAATGCATCCACAAGAAAACCAAACACAGCAGGCAATCATGTCTGGCTGGGTTTAGGTTGTGGGAGACCACAGCCCACAGAGGTTGGGTTTGCACAGACTCCCTCACGAT
Source organism: Sporophila hypoxantha (assembly GCA_002167245.1). Taxonomy (NCBI): domain Eukaryota; kingdom Metazoa; phylum Chordata; class Aves; order Passeriformes; family Thraupidae; genus Sporophila; species Sporophila hypoxantha. The sequence continues at coordinate 70,776 of NDFG01000610.1, read as the reverse complement.
TCAGAAGTGAGGAGGAGATTTCAGTTGCATGGTCTAACCTCTGGTCAGAGGCAGTGAACACCCATCCTCCCTCACACAAACCAGCCCAGCTGTGAAACCCCCAACCCCARAGCCCACATCCACAGAACATTCACGTGGGAGGCAGCTGAGGGGGTGTCATAATTCATCAAAGATCCCCAGAGCACTCCCCAGACTCATTCCTYAGTCCTTGAACCACAGCATTGCACGTGATGCAAAGAGATGCAACAGATCCCGAGTCTGCTGAAAGAGACTGTGCCAAACTGTGCCCTCACCCCCACCCAGGGAGGAGGTACCTGGGCACTCCCACCTGGCCTGAGTGTATATTAATCCAATGGATTCTATGTTTTTTTGGGGGGAACCTTCACTGCCAAGAAGACCAGCTGGAAAGGATCATCACACCACRGGTGGGATCCATGGAGTGGCGATATTTTCTTTAATCTGACTTTGTCATTCTSTCTCTGTTTCCCTACCTCTTTCCTTTTTCATTTCTTTCTCTCTCTCTCTCTAATGTTTGCTATAAAATAAAACCCATATATTATTGACATACAGTCTCATTTGCGCCTTATTTTGGGCAGAYGCATTTCTAATAAATTTAAAAACTGGACTGTAACACTGCCTCATCCTTGGATATGTTCAAGGTCAGGTTGGATGGGGCTCTGAGCAACCTGGTCTAGTGGAAGGTGTGCCTACTCATGACAGGGATATTTGAGCTACATATTTAAGATCCCTTCCAACCCAAACCATTCAGTGATTCTATAAAATATCCGATTAGAAAATAGATTTTCTTTTAAAATAAGATTTTTCTTCCTGATTTTTCCCCTTTCGAAAAAAGAAAAAACTCAGCTTGCCTCAGAAAAAATTATGCCCTAAACATGGAAGTGTCAAGACTCAGAGATTTTCTAATAAGATGCACCTAATCAATTCAGGAGGATAAGCATGATGCAAACCACTTGGAAATGTGAACTCTTTGGAAACTAATTGCTGCTGACTTCGTCTTGTAAGTCTTAAGGAAAATTCCTACAGGGATTAAAGAGTTTAAAAAGTTGAACAGCATTGACTGGTTGCTTTACTGGCCTTTTAAACTCCTGGGAGATTTGCTTGCATTCTACTAGGGCAAAAAAGTTTCGTGTGCAGAGCTCAGAAAGCAAAAAACAAGGCAAGGAGATATGCATTGTAATGTGAAACAAAAATACAAGCAAAAATAATCTTTAAATAATTGAAATGGAGCAGGATTTCCCTATTTTCCTGACACATTAATTTTCTTAAGTGAGATTTGTTTTTTTCCCCTCTTGCAATAATTTACTTAGCAGAGGTACAAATTGAAGTGATAAATATCTCTGTGTTTGCTGTGCATTACAGGTGGATTTTCTGGAGTGACAATGCAAAGATTTTGGGTCCATGAGCAGTRGCATTTTGAATTCCTGTTTCAGTTGCACTGCAATTTAGACAGGGTTTTGACATTGGACTTCTAATGAAAAAAATAACTTAGGTATTTCTAACTGAGTGCAAATACCACTTTAGACTCATTGAAAAGGGTCCCTTTCCAATATCYTGTGTTCAGGTAGGAGGATAAGATGATCTGACTTGGCCAAGACAACTGACTTTYTACACAGGTTTCACTTGGACTAACCTTAAATAAGTGTGAAGKATGAATCACAGAATCTCAGAATTTCAGAATAGTTTGTCTTGGAAGGGACCTCTCAAGGTCGTCTAATACATCCCCTCTGCTAAAGCAAAATCACCTACAGCAGGTTGTATAGGATTGTCTACAGGGATATTTGGAATATCTTCAAAGAAGGAGACTCCATAGCCTCACTGGGCAGCCAGTTCCAGTGCTCTGTCACCCTCACAGTAAAAATTTTCATKATGTTAAGTTGGAATTTTGTGTGATTTATTTTGTGCCCATTGCTCCTTGCCCTTGCCCTGTCCCTGGGCATAATGGGAAAGTCTGGCACCACTCTCTTGACACCCATCCTTAAGATATTTGCACGCATTGATAATATCTCCTCTCAATCCACTCTTCTCCATGCTAAAGAGGCGGAGAACCCTCAGCCTTTCCTCATAAGAGAGARGCCCCAGTTTCTTAATTACCTCCATAGCCCTCTCTGGACCCTCTCTGATACTTTCTTGTGTCTCTTGCCCTGAGGAGCCCAGAACTGGACACAGCACTTCGGACATGGTCTCACTTGGGCTTAGTAGAGGGGAAGGATCACCTCCCTCAACCTGCTGGCCACACTCTTGCCATACACCCCAGGATCCCATGGGCCTCCTTGGCCACAAGGGCACTGCTGGCTCACGGACACCTTGTTGTCCCTCAGGACCCCCAGGGGCTTCTTGCCAGAGCTGCTCTCCAGCAGGTCAGTCCCTGTGGTGTTGAGAGGTCCCCAGGATGAGGTGAGAGATGAGAATTTGACTCCAAGTTCTCAGAAGGCTGATTTATTATGATATGATATGATATGATATGATATGATATGATTGATATGATGTGATATTATATTACATTATAAGAAATTATATACTAAAATTATACTAAAGAAAGAGAAAGGCTACATCAGAAGGCTTAACAAGAATGATAATGAAACCTCATGACTGACTCCTCAGAATCCGACACAGCTGATGGTGATTGGTCATTAATTAAAAACAATTCACATGTTTGGATAAACAATCTCCAGACCACATTCCAGAGCAGCAAAACATGGAGAAGGTGAGGCTTCTCATCTTCTCAGGAGAAAAATACTGGCAAAGGGATTTTTCAAAAAATATCATGGTGACAAGTCCCCAGCCTGTGATGGTGCCTGGGYTTGTACCTCCCCAGYTGGAGGACCCTGCACTTTCTTTCYTTGAATGCCATTAGTTTCCTCCCTGCTCCCTTCTCCAGTCTGGCCCAGCATGYCTGAATGGCAGCACAGTCTTCTGGTGTATCAGCTGCTCCTCCCAGCTGTATATCTGCAGCAAACTCTGTCCCTTCATCCAGGTCATGAATAAGCAAATTAAAGAAGGCTGGTCCCAGTACTGGCCTTTGGGGAACACCACTGGCTATAGGCCACCAACCAGACGGTGTTGCTGATCACAGTTCTCTGAGTTATGACACCCAGACAGTTCCCAATCACCTACCTCTCAACTCACTCAATCCACACTTCTTGAGCTTTCCCATGAGTATGTTATGGGACACAGTGTCAAAGCACTTGATGAAGTCAAGAGACAACATCCACTGTTTTCCTCTGCCCAGCCAGTCCTGCCACGACAGAGGCAACTGGATTGGTCAAGTATTGGTGAATCCATATAGACMACCCCTGACAAACTTCTTTTCCTCCACATGCTTAGACATCCAGGATGAGCTGTTCCATCAACTTCCCAGGGACTGAGGCGAAGCTGGCTGGCTTGTAGCCCTCTACATGCTAGCAGGGTTCTCCTACTTGCCCTTCTTGAAGAATAGAGTGACATGAAATTGCAATGGGATCATGTTGCTGCAAGTGCACCCAGTTCTCTAATTTTTCCTGTGTGTTCTCCATGTTGTGTGTGGTGGTTWATAGGCATTTGAGGGAATTGAGTCTGAGGAGGGATGTGAGAGGGTTCACCACAGCCACAAACACCTTGAGGTGCTTGGCCTTCTGGTTCTCKCCTTGGAAGGCAGCTGAGGAACATTCATTGCTGTTCTGGTTGGTCCGGCTTATTCCCCAGTTGGATTTGATTCTCTCTTTGCTCGACCCATACACTACCCAGAGAGATGAAAAATGGTTTTTGCCTTTTATGTTACTGAACTTTTACATCACATYATTGTGTACAATAAGATATTGCAACTCATAAATATTATATATAATAAGTATATAAACCCAGTGCTAGTGAAAATCAGATGACAGCTTTGTGCATTTAATTCTGCAATGAATATTTATCAGATGCTATCTCAAGTGATGCAGTGGTGCTTTTGCGATGTAATGAAAGACACTTTACATACTTTATCTGACATTCCTCACAGAAGAATTTAATAATAATTTTTTTGCTTTCAAGATTGTCAAGAAGGATCTTGAAAGTGCCTTTCACCCTCCTTACCAGGAAACCGATTCACAGAAAGGAGCAACATTGAATAAAAATGATCATATCTTATGATTCTGAAAACAAATATCATGGGCATTACTGTTGCTATTATTTTTAATATTAGACTCTCAATATAAAGTCTTAGATTTTTTTTCTTGACTATTACAAACTACTCAATCCATTAAACTTTTAAACTTTTCAATAGTATCTTGTACACCTCATGAGCTTTTTCTGCTTTATCCACTTTTTCTCAGTATATTCAGCATTTTAGGAGATTTGCAATACCATTTTTCCTTAGAGCAAGAGTACTGAGCAGGGTCAACATATCTTTCTTTTCCAGGTTAACTTTTCTCATTATTTTTCACTTTATTTTGMTCAGGAAGAAGAAAACATGCTAAGTTGCTACAAATGGGCCACCTAGCTGTCTAAATTTTTCAAAATAACCCCAAAAACCCTTAAAAAATAGGTAGTATTTGGAAACTTCTCATCTTTTTTAGTAGAAACCGTTTTCAAAGAGTTGTTGCATGCTGCTATTACATCAACCCCTTCATATTTAAGTTCTCTCTAGTTTAGAGCACCGTGTTCAGTTCTATTATCATAGTTCTATTTTTTATTGCAACAGTTTTGCCTGCAAGTTACTTRTACTAAGCAAGCCCTACTTTTATTTTCTTGATGCATCACATATAGGAACAGAGACTGCTGAAGAGGGCAGGAAACAGATACACAGGCAGCTCATCAGGGAAATAGAAATACAATATTTTCCAGAGACAAACACAGACTATGTAAAGTTTTCAACCACCTAGAAAGTAATTGAGATGGTGGGCTGAAAACAATCTTGAAAAAAATATATCTATTTGTGCATATATAGAAGGTACAGCTTATTTCTTTATAATGTCTTTTATAGTAGAAAAAATCTTCCATTAAAACATTGGTTCATATGTTTAGGTCAAAGTTGATTGTCCAATAAAACTGACTTTACAGCTGAAAAGCATTTTGGAATGTAGTTAGATGAACTTCAGATCTCCAGCTAATGTACCAACTGAACCTTGAAGATTGAATGAAACMTTATTAATTTTGGAAAATTAACAGCGTTCTACATCAGCAGGAGGAGTAAATAGAGCTTAGACAAATTTCTCTGGCAAAACAGAATTTTTGCCAAAAATGGTTCTTCCTTTCATTACCTTGGAATTCTGTGACTGAAAGATGGAGATGCAGACAAGTACAACAATTCTGGGCAGCTGGRGCCAAGGGTGACAGGACATGTGGCTGCAGCTTCAGCAGGATGTCCCACAGCATCTCCAGCTGGGCTCTGCTCTTCACTGGTGCAGCCTCCCCTCGAGTCCTGGGGGCCATTTTAGGCACCAGAGCATAAAAAGAAATTAAGCTTTCCAAAGGAGGCCACGAGTATGATGAAGGATCTGGAGGGGAAGCCGTGTGAGGAGCACCTGAGGCGACTTGGTCTGTTCAGCCTGGAGGAGATGAGGACACAGATCATCTCTGTTTGCAACTTCCCCAAAAAAGGCAGCAAAGGGACAGCACCAATCTCTGCTCTGCAGTGACCAGTGACAGGGCCCAAGGGAACAGCCAGAAACTGTGTCAGAGGAAGTTGAGGTAGGATATCAGGAAAAGATTCTTCCATCAGAGGGTMGTTGGGCATTGGAACGGGCTCCCCAGGGAAGTGATCATGGCAGCAAGCCTGACAGAGTTCAGGAAGCYTTTGGGCAATGCTCTTGAGCACGTGGTGGGATTGTTGCAATGTCCTGCACAGGACCAGGAGGTTGGTCTTGATGATCCTGATGGATCCCTTCCAATTCAGGATATTCTYTGAGTCTTCAGAGTCACCCCGGAGCTCCTATGTGCATGGAGAAAAGCATGGTTTGATACTACTTACAGGACTTCKTGTCAAAACATGACTGTGACTCACAGCAAATAAATCCTTTCTCTTTAAGGATTGTAGTAAATGCATTACTTGCATTTGTGTTTTATAAGAAWATAAATCTATTTTTAAAATTATATATAAGGTCAGATATATGCAGGGGAGAAAGAGGACAAGTTTAAAGGAAGGAGTTGTAGTGGTAGTTAGATGTACACCACTTTGTACACAGCATATTTACATATGTAGAAACCAGCCTTGGAAAGTCTGCAGGCAGAGAGGAAACTTTACCATTGTTTTCCTGTTTAAATTAAGCTATCTTTTAAATTTGCTATTTAATATACACAAATCACTCATACAGTAGCRGAAAAAGGTGGGATYATGAAGAACTGATTTTATTTCACAYAGTTATCACCAATGCCTTGTTTGTTTTTTGGCTGATTTCCAGTACAGTTGGAAGTCTCCATTACCTAGAGCGTATTTTCTTATTTCTTGAATATAGCTTCTGCTSAGRTCTTCATTGCATCTAGAGATATCAYAGAAGTTTGGGYATGGGGGAGGGGCAAAAAKGTTTTCAGTGTTTATAAAATAATCWTTTTGTTCCTCTAAAATATACACCCATTTTTACAYCTACTAACTACTATAAAATTTTGGGTGCTGCATCGGAATGGAAAATTGTGTGACCTTAACACAAGAACTGAAGAAGAAAGTATGCTTGCATCTATAGATGCTCTGGCTACTATTTCAATGTTGCTTTAGGAAATTATAAAATGAAACATTAGAATTCATAAAATAAACTTACTGTAAATTATTTATGATTCATAAATAAAAAATTTCACGTTTTGCGGTTTTATTTCTATTTGCAAAATACTGGATTGTTCAAGTTTCAGCTGTTTGTGTGAAATTGCATAAGTTGAAATTTTTTTTTATCTTTCTCAACAATGCTGTATAAATTCTTATTATAAAGTATGGGGACATTAAACATCATGAGGACAAGAGGCTTATTCTCTTTTTATTGTTAATTTTTACTGAGGACTACTGCTRGGTATTCAAGAAACTCAGGATATATTAGCTGACAATTTAAACTGACAGCAACTAAAATTTTATTAAATTAATGAAACTTAAAAATTAGTATTTTCTAACTATCTATTAAAGAAAGTGCTATCCATGTCAATTACAAATAGTTCTGATTTAAATAAGCAAACTTTTCTCAAGTGTAATTTCTTTTTAAGTTACTTTAGAAATAAATTCTCCTGGGAGAAACAGTAATTAGTACATATGTTTTTATCCTGTCATAACARTCTGAAATGAAAATGTATTTTACTGTCTAGCTTGATGAAGATTTTTGATGTCTRCATTCTCTGATGAAGGGCTATGTTCTTATATTTTAGTCACATTTATTATTATCTGCTAGTGAAAATCTTGATTTCAAATGAAACATTTTYTTGAATAAATTGCTAAGAAACATAAGAAGAAAGATATTACAATGRTGCTGACAGTAAAATTTGTTAAAAAGATATGTTACATTTTTTTGACAAAATCTAGTTTTGTTTTAAATGTTTTCAGCATTATTTTATATGTAGGCGTTCAAGATATTTCTTAGAATCATAGAATCATGGAATGGTTTAGTTTGAAAAAGACCCTTAAGAGCATCAAGTCCATCTGTAAACTAACAKTGCCAAGTCCACCACTAAACCATGTCCCCAGSTGTCACATCCACAAGTGTTTTAAATGCAGGGATGGTGACTCTACCATCTTAATCTAAAAAAATCAATTTATTTGAAATTAAAATTATCCATAATATAAAATTACCTTCAGAGSTAAATACAACTCTTGGTATAGGGAYAAGTCATAGTCTTCCAATAACAAAGGCCACTTAACATTTTTTATTATTTGACTCTATTMTTCAGTTCTTACATTTAGCCAAGTCATAGTTCTTTAGCTGCATTTTTCATGTCTTTAATTTAATATTGCATTTGATGTTGGCTGTAGCTTGAATATTTTTTTTTAAGATTAATTACAAAAAATGAAGAAAACACTAACTCTTTCCAGGAATCAGATTAGAGGGACATAAGCTGGTTTGTRTCTGTCAACATTTTTCTGTCTGTTTCACTGAGAATTTTTAACCTCTMCATTTTTAAGAAGGCACTTCTGATTTTGTTGGAAAGGGGTCAGGTGTTTTTTACTGGCTTTGCTCTGCCAAATTTAGTCTTTTGCAGGGCAATATTTTCAGTGTCTGGACAAGGGCCTATGTTATGAAATTAGTGGAAGTTAGGATGGATAGTAGCAGACACACTGAAAGAGGCAGAAGAGCAATAAGAATTGGGACAGAAATTATTAATACTACAAAAAAGATCTTGTAGGAGTTGATCCTGGAAGGAATAAACAGAAGGAGGTCATAAGATGGAAAAAGAGTGAGAGAAGTTCAGCTGAAAGGGAAGTACAGTTGTTTCCAGCTACCAAAACCCAAAAAATATCCTCCCACTTCCCAAAAAAACCCCAGCAAACAAAAAAAAATAGAACAAAACAAACCAACAAATAAAACCAAAACAAAACCAAAAGTCACCATACTAAACCAACCAAATAAAAGCCAAAAAATAACCCCCCAAAATGCCCAAACCAATTAAACTCCACCAAAACAGAAATTAGGACCATATATTAAGACCATAAATAAGACCTGCAGCAAACCCCTGTGGAACAGTCAAGATACATCTTATTTGGCAGAATTTTTCAGCTTAGAAATGTGCCACCTATGATGAATACCATTAGGTCTAGTTGACAGGTGGCTTGTACTGTGTAGCTAATCCCTGACACTAGTTGTTAATTATCATAAATTACTTCTTATTTCTTGTTACTGTTAAGAAAATTAAATCCCAACTAAGTCAAATTGCGAGACTGTCAATTTAAAATTGTATTAATGCTTATATCTAATTTRTTAATGCTTGTCTTAGCACAGTAACTGCAGAATTATAGCATATGTCAAGTTGGAAGGGACCCATAAGAATCACTGATTCCAACTCCCTGCTCTTCACAGGACTGCCTAAAGCTTGATAATTTGACTGAGGGCATTGTCCAGACGCTCCTTGAACTCTGGCAGTCTTGCTGCCATGACCACTTCCACAGGGAGCCTGCTTCAGTGACCAACCACCCTCTGGGTGAGTGACCATTTCCTAATGTCCAACCAGAACTTCCCCTGATGCAGCTTCATTCCATTTTCCCGTATCCAATCACTTCAGAAAGGAGACCAGCACCTCCCCAGCCACTGCTGCCCTGGAGGGAGRTGTAGACTGTGAAAAAGTCACTCCTCAGCCTTCTCTTCACCAAACTCAGCAAGGCAAGAGATCTCAGCCTCTCCTCACTAATCTTGTCCTCAAAAAAAAATCATTATATCCTGAAAGAAGAGATTATTGCCTTGTCTAACAATACAATGCAGAGAAATTTAGCCTGTTATCTTTACATGAAATATTAGCCCAGCATTTATATTGCTGAATTCAAGAGTAAATGTCAAATTCATACCTGATTTGAACACATTGCCGTAAAGGAATAAATAAACTCTCATATGAGTATTTGGTGCAATATTACCTAAATGGTCAAACTAAATATTCAGAAGGTTTGGTTTCCCTTACACTTAGTTTGCTGTGGTAATTTGTAACTGATGTTCACATTAAACATTTGAGAAACACTCTTCTGGACTGGAGTAGTTAGATATAAATGTGATTTGTTGTACTCTCAGATTAAATTTTTTTTCAGTCTTCTTTCCTCAGACTCAACCCAAGAACAGGCCTGCTGGTTCTAGATGAGATTTCATCTAGCCCAGTGTCCTGCCTCCAGCTGAGGCCATCAGCACACACCTAGAAAAGAGGGAAAATGGATGAAGTATCTACATCTAGTTTCTCCTATGAGACATTTTAGCACGTTCCCCAAGGGTGATGTTAGGTACTCTGTGGGAAAAAAATAAAACTTATTTGTTTAAAAACACATCTATCTTCATGGTCTTTGTCCTTCTATTAGAAGAGGGAGTGAACAGTGGACTATTTTACTGCTTCCTGATTTTGTAGCAACTGATAATTTCATCTAAACCTTTTCTTTCCAACCTGAGAAGTTGGATATTCATCTCTTTGTTATGTGAAAACCAACTGAAAATTCAGTTTTCCTCTGAATTTTGCAGTTCTCAGACAACACTTTTGAAATGAATTGCTGTACTTTGTAGTGTTATATGTTATTTTATATATTCATCTTCAAAACTCACCTCTGAAGAAAATTTCAAAGTGTTGACTGAATCTGAAAGCCATGTGAGCAGACAGAAAGAAATATAAGAGCTCCCTGTTCACAAGAATGCCTTTGTGAACACAAGGATCAATGTGCCATGTTCAAAGCCAAGCTGTTCAGGTCAATGCTCATGGAGTATRAAAGCATTTTATTGCTAATGTGGAAGTGGCACAGAGATCAGAGACTGAGAGATACCAACACAAGAGCAGGGTTCCAGTAAATGTWATTGGAAAATCCTTGTTTATTTTTAAAGGATTCAAATTTTGGCTGGATATATAGAAATAAAGAATAATACCAGTCGTTGCAGTTAGCTTCAAACCATTTAGACCATATGAAGAAAGGCTGCAATTTCACCTGTAAACAAGGAGAAAGGAAGAAAATGGTTACCTTTTAAACCTAATTGTTGCAACATTAATAATTGATTTTTTCTTCTCTGTTTCAGTAATCTTTAGTTTAATATATTTCATTAAATATATTTCCAGAATAAATCACAGTTATCAGTACAAAGAATGGAATATATTTWTCCAAGACAATTTTTCTTATTTTCCTCTGGCACTCAGAATGCAGCAGAACTTTTAATATTAAAAATTTGTTTCCTGTTTACACCAAAATATCACATTGGATAATCTTATTTTACTGTCTTATCAGATTTTAGCTGTTTCCTTTTGTTCACTTTGATTTCCTGAAATCTGCTTCATAGCTTAGAAAAAGTAAAGTCATATGTGAGCCTAAAATTCAAGTTATGACACTTTTTGGTTTTTCTGACAACAAAAATAGCTTTTATGATTGTCTTTCCAAGATATACAGAAGTATGTGTTTATCTACCAGCACAATATTTCAGTTTTAGGGATGACTTAATCATACCAAAGCATGTTCTTTGTGTACTTTTATCTGTGAAAAGTATGAATCAATGAAGAGATATTTGTTCTGCATCAAGTTGGCCTTACAGTCAATATTTTAACTTTCAGAAAACTTTCTCTATACAAATGACAGGCTTAAAAATTGTTATCTGTTTTGCATAATCAGTGTTAAAATGTAACTTCTATTGTATTTATTTCAAAGCTTTTCCTCTCCTTCTTTGGTTTTTGGGGGTAAGAAGGGAGAAGTTTTTCAAATAGCACCCAATTTTTCCTTGGGGACTTAAAACTGTCCTTGTGTTGAAGACTGGGTCTGTTAATTTCCAAGTAAAATGTCTTACTGGAGTTGTAGTTTGCTTTACTTTGCTTTCTTGAATGAAGAAAAAGAATATTCCTTTTATCTGTCTTTTAATGGAGCTATCTTTGGAGTACTCTGCTCCAATTCCAAAGAAGAGATATTGGTTGGCAGCTCTGAGACACAARTTAAAAAACCCAACTTCTGTGTCCYCTMTTCTCTCTCACTTAGGACATTATATTTGTAAAGAAAATCACTTGCAGTAATCCAATACAAGGTATCTCAAGGAAAAGCTCACTTTTRTGTGATGTGGATGTCAGATAAAATCTCTGTAAATGGGAACATGGAAAAAATGTCTTGTTAGAGATGATACATTTAGAACTTAAGGTACATTCTTTAGTGGCTTTGCTGATTTCAGGCTTTAGTGAAGATAGTGAATTGGATTAATGAAAGATACAGTAGTTAATGTAAATTCAGGGGTAAAATCAATATAAGTGGAAGCTATATAAGTGTTTAATATTTGCTGCAAAGATATCCTGATTTAGGAGAGTTTAAGCAGCTGTACTGGATTGACAGAATGTTTGTTAACTTGCATTTTTTTTGGAACCCTAGCATATAATGCTTGTATTTATTTTCATCAATTTGAAATTATTCTTGTTATTAATTATCTAATAGTTAGCTATGTATTGACTGCTACTTCTATACTGACAGTGGTAACTTTTGTGCTCCACTGGAACTATTGAACCAATTGCATGATAAGAAAACACTATACTAGTTGTAGAGAAGACATCTTCAATCCCCATGTAAAGAAATATTTGTTTCTGAAAGCAGGAAAAAGCCATAAATATATCWCACAGAATGCTGCTTTAGGGATTTCTGAAAGTGTAATTCCAATGCTGAAAGCATTCCTAGGTTTCTTTGCCTACCTGACAAATAAACAGTAGGTTCATCTCCAGAATTAGCCAGTTGATAAAAATAATTTTAAATACTCTATAACAATTATGTCACACCTCAAGATTATGTCACACTTTTGAAACATAGGTGTACAGAATGTCAAAGTGCAATTCACAAAATCAGGTTAAAACCCATTCTATTCGATTTGAATATTTTGCTCACCGGGTGTTTCATTTTATATGATAAATTATACATACTTTCATGGAATAAAAAAAWTTATTCCTTGTTCCTTGCACTTGTTGAATTAAATGGAGAAAATCAGACTAAGTGTAAGCATGTCTAGTCTAAATTTGGTAAAGTAYTAGTGACAGTGCTATTTTTGTCTATGGTGTCCTGTTCAGAGGCAATTTGATATTGAACAGAGTTACTACTGATACTCTCATGGATGACCTAAAGGAAGTGATGAATGCATTATTTTTCATGAAAAAGCAGATGGATCAGGAATCAAAGTATTTCTAGTCTCCAAAAGGCCATAGAATATTTTATCTGAGGAATGTTTTATATGGATATTATTATATGATTTGCAAATAAAGAAGAAGAAACCTAACTTTCTTTTTAAGCTAAAGCTTTAAAATTTTGTTTTCTCTTTTTTTTTTTTTTTAAGAATTCCAGATAAAACACATACATGATACTTTAAAGACAGATATAAGGGTTATTTTATAAACTTTGTTGTAATACTTACAGTATGGCTTATAAAACATTTAGAAGATGTGGAAAAAAAGGTATCATCCTGCTTCCTGTGTAGAACTAGAAAATTTTACCAGCCTGAAGTACCCTTTAAGGATAGTGAGCAGAGACCTTTTTAAATAAAATGAGAAACTGGAAATATTAAATAGAGAAAGTAAGTTTAGGTGGAATGGCTTCCTTTAAGCATATATAGTACATGGCTGACTGATTTTTTTGTCAAGATCTCTTTCCTTGTGAAAATCCAAAATGGAATAGATTTTAAGAAATATGACTATTCTTGAAACCTGAATTGGAGGCTTCCACTGATTGATTAGGTAAATAAAAGATCTCCTGGGACTGATTAGATGCTGGATGTCCAAAGAACCAATCTGATACTGATAGTACTGATAATACTAATACTATGGGAAAATATTGGATGGCATTTTAGATTTCCAGTATAAAAACAGTTGTCATCTGTCCTGAGTCAGAAGGTGTCATTCTAGACAACAACAACCCAAAGGCATCARATACATCATTTGTAAAGCCACAAAAAGAAGCAGATTCTTATTCCATATAATCTGAAAAAGAAGCAGTGCTGGGTTTTGAGACAAAACCTGTTGTCTTGTTTTGTTTTGTTTTTTTTTTRCACTGAACAGTAAGATAAAGAATTTTTTCTGTGACAGTTGCAAAAAAATGTTTTGAGAAGCCACACTCACTGTTTTTTCCATGAACAATGTGTATATCAACACACAAGGAGTTTCATAGATGCYCAAAATGTAGCTGCATTGCTTAGAAGTGATTACCTCAAATACAGGGGAAAAGGAAATATAAAGAAACTAAGGTCATGCTGCCTTTGTGCAGATGGTATAGAAATAGGCAGGGCTTACAAATGATTGCTTCTTTCTCCTCAGATGCCTGTGTCTAGGAAACTTGAACTGCAACAAAAATCATTGAACTCAAAGAAAGAAAGAAGCAGTGCTTTTAGTATCAAAGCACAAAGCAGTAGTAGTAAAAGCGAAATGAAAAAGTATTTGCAGGATGTCATTTGTCTGTAAAGAATGAAGTAGTGTTCACACACAATGATTCCTCAAAATGCAGAGCAAGGTGTTATATGGGCAAGTCTCCTTTCACAAGAAATCAAATATTTTCAGCTGGKATAAAAACATGTCAAGCAAAGAGTTTTTCGATAGATATTTACTTCCCTTACTAGCAGAATAGTAGGGAATCCTCTTCTGTTAAAACCAAGAGAGGAGGTTGTTCCATTTTCTGTGTGTGAAAATAGTCTAATCAATTCCTGGTCAATCACAGAGGCACTTTTTGTAGGTGTATGTTCTGGCATCTGTAGCACAGGGACTAAAACCATGGACTATGCTTTCTCTGCCATCTGTACCTCAGTGTGAGCCTGAAACATTTCTGTGTTCAAARGAGGCACCTGCCTTAGCACACACATTTGCATTAATCATCTCCACGCTTCCCTTGAGCAGCACATCCTGCTGACACCCTGCCCCTCCTGTTACACACAGCTTTGTTGCTGACCCAGGAGAGCTCAGGCTTCCCCCTGCACTGCTGACCTCACCCAGAGTCTGCTTTTGAGTTGAAGGTGAGATCAGCACCCTAAGTTTTGAGCAGGAAGCAATCTATCCCTTTTATCAGGRGCTTGCAGAAATCATACGTGCTCAAGCAGGTCACTCTCCCCTCCCTGTCACTCCTGCACTATGATTTTTCCTCCGGGTTGCCCTTTTCTGKGTGTGAACATGATTCAGGTTTAAACCAGATCCCCCACCATGACATGGGGCATGCCATTTATACAGTCCTTTGTTCTAGAGTGAGTTTTAAGTATTCAAGTATTTTCAAGTTTCAAGTATTTTCGTCTATTTCAGGTATAGGTAGAACAGCACCACAAGCAGAACAAATTGACTTGCCTTAGGAAAATATTTAGGAAATATCACCAGACAAATAGGAAGTACTGAACTTTATTATATTATTTTATTGRTTTCTCTGGTTGCTCAGGAGAGAGAGTTGGTAATGTTTGTGAGAGAAATATAAAGTGGAAAATTTTAAATTATTTTCTGATTTTGTTTTTTCTTTGCCTTTGAATGTGGGGTGGTCTTGCCATTTATCATACACCACAGTCCCATGAATGTCTGGAATGGTTACTAGCTACWATTGCTACTAAAACCAGCTCAGCCTATTTCAGGGAAGGTCCTTTTCCTTCTTTAGCCAGATTAAATCAATACAGTAGTTTGTGGACTTGGTGTGTTTTCTTCTGGAGGTCTGGAGGTGCAAGTAGAATCATCTGCTTTTTAAAATTMTACTGTATATGCAGCAAAACTTAGGCCTAAATAGGCAGCAATCTTATACATCAGACATACCTAATTTAAAATTTGTCCTACAACAGTTGTTTTATTACCAGTTTTAGTCCCATCTAAATCAAGCAGGTGAAAAATTATTATAAAAATTAGAGTCTTGTTGATAACTGTCGGTATACCTCATGTATTTATCACCAGGGTTTAAYGGGTATATTTTTCAAAAGTTGTATAAAAATCCATTCCTTATGCTAATGATTTTCTTTCTTCATTAACAGCTAAAGGTAAAAAAGGGGAGAAYGAAAAGAAAAGAGGCATACAGCAGTCTTATGTTACTTAGGCACTCTCTGCTTTTTTCTTGGCCTCAGTGCTGGAACACAGAAGGTGCAGTACCTCAGATCTATTTTTAAGAACAGAGAGAACTTAGACAAAGCCTCCTTTACACATGGTTGCTTTGAATCRCTTTTGAAAGTTTGGTGCAGCTGTGAGGTTAATTCTATGGCAGGAGACTTTCTGATGCAATCATTGATTTCTTTATTGCCTTAACACTGCAAAGAAAATGTGATGTTTTGTGTGCATCCCTTACCAGAATTGGAAAAGACATACATAAGTTCTTTGACAGAAAAACCAGACTGACCCTTTTGCAGTTAGCCCTTTTATTTATTCAGTCATGGGGGAGTTTTTTTTAAAATATGGTCTCCAGTCTCCTCATTCCATGCTCAAACACTCCTGGACTGAAACTTAAAAACTGCTTTCTGCCTAGTTACAGTATTATTTATTTATTAATGAGCTTCATATGTTCTCTGTGGGGCTGCCTTGCAAGCCACTTCTCACTTATAATCTTAGGTGAGAAAGCAACAACAGCCTTCCTCAACAAGTGTGATGAATTCAAATGGATTGAATGCAAGACATTTAGAGCTCATTAGAATAAGTGTCATGCAAGTATTTTTGGTTAGAAGTTACTCCTGTTAAAATTAGCAGATATTGATTCAAAATTTGTTAAAATCTGCAATCATGCTTTTTCAGTCTCATTCTGTTCTTGAGTGTTRGGAATATGTGATATTGAAATGTTCAAACTGGAATACAAAGCATAGTTTCAAAGCTGATATAAAGGTTTTGACTRGCTAAAACACATTTCTTCTTTAATCTAAACCTTCAGCTTTCAGCTGCAGCTTCCTCATCATGTTATAATTTATGTTTTGTCATGTTTTGCTCTATATTTTAATTTRTGACTGGAACAAAACAAAAATTAGTAAAAAAACCCAAAAACATGCAACAGATATCTCTTCTTGAGTGTATTTTAATCTGAGGTTCAAGACAGGGTTGTCTTTTGTACATTTGATTCCATGAGAGTTTTGGTTTTTTTCAGTCTGTTGTATGTAGAAAGTATGGTAAGAATATATCTGCAAAAGATGATAGAGCTCTAAAATAACACTTGTTTGGATTTTTGTGTTGTTTCTGAAATCTTACTCATGGCACCAAATGAAAGCTGAACCWCACTTCTTTTATACAATAAAGCATTTTGGCTTCCAATCTTTTTTAAGGGATAGGGAGGAGGAGGGGAGAGGGAAGCAACAATGCATATGAGATCAATAATACCAAGTTTATAATATGGGAAAAAACCCCAACCAAATTTTGGTTTCTTCCAATCTGTATTTATGGAAAAACATTTGAAAATGCTATGTCTTCAAACCTCTTAAGGAATCACTATATTAAAAAAAAWTCATATGAGTCCTTTTGGAACATCTCTAGGAAGAGTTTTTGTTATTTAGAACATTATTTTTGCATGTGTTTCCACAAAAATCTTCTCAAATTCATAGTGTTTATGTCACTCATAAGCTATGCACCAGCTAATTTCCATATGGCCTAAAGAGGAAAAGGTGTGACAGTCTTGGTACTTCTCTAGTCCTTTCCTTTAGAAGATTTTAAATTCTAAACATTTTTATGGACCAGTACCTGGGTAAAGGATCCATCTTATAACTGGAAATAAAGTATTCCATGCTTTTCAAAAAATTTATACCAAACTACTCCATATTTTTAAGTACATTACTCTAATAGATAATATTATTACTTAACTGCTCCTAAGTACATCCATAGATTTAAAAGAGCTAAAAAGAAATACACAATTTATGTAATTAATAAAGAAGTTTTAATGAAAGACACACACCTTTTGTGAGACATTTTATGAGTAGAAAAACAAGCCAGATGAATTCAATGAASTGTTTCTTGGTTTATTCAATTTCCTTGGAAAATCTGAGTTTCTAAGAATTATTTGATTTTAGGTGATTCCATGTGAAAAACTTTTATCCCTTGAGAGTCAGGTTCATTTTCATTTTATATAATATACTCAGAAATCCAGGTACTGATATATTAGTTGCATTTGCAAGTCTTATCTGTCTTTCCAGGTTATCAATCTGTCTTTCATTCTTGRACACTAATGAGAAAAAGGAAAAGCAGGTAATTGATATATTTTGGACATTATTCAAGAAGAAATTAAGTATTTCCTAGTSAATACAATTGCTTTAACATCAGATAATACGTTTCTTCAGCAAAATAAAATACAAGGAACAAACACCTACCCTCAGCTAGGTGGTGCCAAGTAAAGCCCCTTGTCGTCCTTATAGAACGGAAAACTTTTTATTTTGTAACATGCATCAAGAGATGCAGTATATATACAAATTTGTTCAATGATTCACAGATTAAGAATTCCTTTTACTCATTTGAGTGGCTCACAASCAGCAGGACAAGTTCTTTCAGACACATTTTCTGAGCTTGGAGTTCTAACAGAGGTCAGGACATTTGCTGCACCTTAGCAGCTACAGCATGGTTCAAGGSTTTGTTTATTTAGTGAGAGTCTCAGCTACAGCATTTATTGCCAGGTTTGTGATTTTGACACAACTGAACAAGGAGATAACATTTGTTGGAGCTGTGGGTGCCAGAGGGAAATCAAATGAAAGTTAATAAGTGATGCACACTGCTGAAAAATATGATTACAGTTTGAAGATCTGCTGCTGTTCCTGCTGCTGCAATCAAATCTCAACCTAAAGGCAGAAAAAGCTGCAAAGTGCAATATGTTGGGAACACGACTTCAGTGTTGGGTAGATGGATACATGTCAGTCAATTACTGCCATCTATTTGCAAGACAGCATCAAAACATTTCTGAACATAAAAATCGCATTGCACTGGAAGTGTGTGTGTGTAAGAATGATTATGTTGCCCCGGCAAGAATGAATCAACCAAGTGCTGCAGTGTAAGGTATAAAACACATGTATGGGGCAGGTGGGCAGTCACAGAGGAAAGAAATATTGCACACTATGCGTATGCAAGTGAGGGGTTTGTTTATCAGGAGATTTTTTTGTTTGCTTTTCTGCAAATGTTTCCTCTTCATGTAACTAAATGTATGTGCAACTGTTGAATCAGGTGACATAAAGGGAGAGTTTGGTGAATAATGTTAATTTACATCCTTTCTTTCTGATACTTGGCTTGCAAATAGATTCTAGTTTATTTTTGGAGATTATGAGAGATTAAATCTCACTTATTGCTTTAATAATCCCCTACATGTGTCATTCTTGCCTACAAGGTACCCGTTTTCTTCTCTGATTTTCAAAAGCCCATTGGTAACAAACTCTGGGTAAACTGGGAACTAGTGACAGCATTGATAGAAAACAAGTACTTTTAAGTAGAAGATGGGATTGTTTTAGGAATATCTGGTAAAAATGTTTTGRCAATGAAACAGAATATTTTATCTATCATGCTATTTATTCTAATCTGTCATGAATTTGCATAGTGAGTCTTCAAATGTACTGACATATTTTGCACTGAAAATATACTATTGATAAGACTCATGATAAGGAGAAGTGGCATCTACTTTTTTTCATTTTTTCATCAATAGGTTGTTAAAAGATATGTCTAAAATACAGTTATCTTCATAATTTCAAATAGTAAATGGTCACTTTAGAAATATAACTTTATGTTTGCCTACAGTAATGGAAGTGTTAGAAGGAGAAAGCATTGTCTTCACTAATGTTTCATGAAGAGTTTCTACATGTAATTGACAATAAATCAATATTATGCTGTTWCTGATACTTCATCTTACATGTATTGTGAGGTACTTTCATTTGCAGAGCATAATGGAAAGATAAARGACAACTTTATGAAGGACACCTTACAGTACTTTATCTGACATTCCTTACAGAGGAATTTAATAATTACTTTTTTGCTTTTTAAGATTATCAAGAAGGATTTTGAAAGTGCCTTTCACCATTCATACAGTGAAAACAATTCACAGGAAGGAGCAACAGTGAAAACAATTCACAGGAAGGAGCAACATTGAACAAATAAGTAAACATCTCATATGATTTTCAGGTCAAATGCCAGCTGTTTGGCCTACTCAATAATYAGATTTTGAGTCTCAATATGAGGCTTTAGCTTTGTTTTCTAGACAGTTTTAAAATATTAGAARACTTTTTTCTTTTCAATGGCATCTTTTTCACCATAAGTTTTATGAACTTTTTCTGTTTATCCACTTTCTGTCCGTGCATTCAGCTTTGGGGGAGATTAGCAATGCAGTTTTGCCTCAGAGCAAGAGCAGGGCCAACAGCAGCCAGTTTAGGATGGTGTGGTAAACTACTTGGGCCCTGTGGTTAAACRTTTTCTTAAAAGAGATGGGTTTGGACCAAATAAGGAGAAGCAGACAGTAAGCAGCCGGTTCTGCAGAGGCAGGACAAGTTTTTCACTGCGCCACTCCTTCCTGTGCAGCCAGGCACCGCTGCCCAGCTGCAAACTCACACCCTGTACACAGAGCCCCTCTCTGGGCCTTTCCAAGGAAAGACCATGCATGTCCCAGCAAAGCTACTGGTGTCAGGGGTGCTGGGGTGTTTCTTGATACTTTTTTGCTGTGTGTGTGGGTCCCCACCCCTGGCAGACCAGGACTGGGAATTGTTACCACAGCCACTGACTGGGGTCACCCACAGATCACTGGAGCCAGGAGAGCTGATCCCTCTTTCCCTATCTTTCTCTCACCATCTTTCCTTTCTTCATCTCTTATCTCTTCTTTCAAATCCCAGCACAGCTATACACCCCTTTTCCCAACAATCCCAGAGTCATTAAAATAAAAACAATTGCTGTTGTTCTATTGGTTATTTGGTGTTGTTTTGCTTTAATTTGCCACAAGAGATCCTTTAGTAAAGACCCCACTGATGTGCCTCAGATGCTGGTCACAACAGATGGGTTGGGATTGAAAAGTGTGGGATTATATGAACTAACACAAGATTTTCTCTTTTAAGATACCTGTGAGGACTTCCCCTTAAGGAGATCAGCTTCTCTGGACCTTTAGGGATATCTATAGCCAAACACACTACATATCCTGTTTGCTGCTTTGGAATTCTAATACAGCACAAGTTTCATTGGCTATCTTGCATCACAGGGTGACAAAACACATTCCTTTCAGTGGGTTTGTTCAGCTAGCAGGGTATCAGGGGTGTCATCACAGGTGCTAAGCATAGATGACTATCAGCTGACCTTGAGTGAACTCATTTGTATCTCAGAGACCCACAATGTCTGAGAAAGAAGGAAGGCTGTCTTCTATCCCAGGCATTTCACCAAGAATTTGTAGACAAGCTATTGGGAAGCTGTTAATTGTCAATTAGTTGTTAATTTCTGGACCTGCACTGATGAATTCTGCAGCACTTTTGCCTCTCCTTTAGCAGGAATTTCCATCTACTCTCAGTCTGCTCACAGAGACRACACATGGCCCCCAACAGGTGATGTGGCACCACACTTTCACTGCATTCTTCTTTACAATGAGCAGTGAAAGTGTGGTGCAGTGGGAGTTACATCATTGCTCTGCAGAGATCTAAGTGTTACSTGAAGAGAAAACTGATTTCTCTACTCTAAAATGGGTCACAGTGGTCTATAGCTTTGTTGCTGTGGGACACCTTGTACAAGGATTAATCCCAAATCTTATTCATGTCAATGGTAATCTTTCTGRTTTGGGAGCTCACTTGTGCTCAGCTGGATTTTTTAATTCCTTCTGAGATCCCAGGGAAATATTTTACAGTTTCTCTGTACCTAAAAGCACTTTTATTTTACATCTATGTAAAGAAAAAAAAAAATTAGGCTGTAAATTTCACAGGACGTTATATTTCATGTAAGGCTGTGTCAGTAAATTTAAATACACTACCTACATAATTCTTCAAATATATACATAACAGATATAATAATCCAAAAATCTCCAATCATACAAAAAATTACAAAAATTACTTTTGTAGGTTGAAGCAGATTTTAACTATAGTAAGTACTTTATCCTGGTCTTTTAAGTYTATGCTTAATAGTGTCATTTTAGAGTAAATAGAAACTTTTATGCATCAAAATATTTCACTGGAACTCTGTTCATATGACCTAGCCTGGGTTAATATAGTTTGATGTCCTCATACTATTTTGAGTATTAAAAAACTCAATGAGACCAATTTGGTTAGTTGCAGGAAAGATTTTTCCAAAATTGCCATTGCTTCTAGAACAATTCTTAGGTCTTAACCTTCATTCAAGGTAAAGCAGGTGCACTCTGTGAAGTCATATTTGCAGGGAAAAAGGTGTCTGCAATGCTGCAATTGGATGGCCATGAAKAAATCTCTTTAAAAATAATTTCTCTTCTAGTGATGAAGCAGGCCTAATCTTTTAGCATTATTCCTTACTCATAAAACTGAATTTAATCCTGACTTCCCCTAGATGTGAAAAATGGCAAAGACTTATTGRTAACAAAAGTTAAAATCTAATAATTTTTAAGATACACTCAAARACTATTCCATGTTTCCTGTCCAGCACAGTATTTTACAGAAAAATGAACACACGAGTAATGGTCAAATGACAAAATGTGATTGTACACTGATTCTTAGATGCTCTCTCATAATCAGATATCATATAAATGTTGAATGAAAAATATGAAAGATGTGTATAAGAGACAGGATTCTTAGATGCTCTCTCATAATCAGATATCATATAAATGTTGAATGAAAAATATGAAATTCAGCAGTTCATAACCCAGACACTGTGTGATTTAAGTATTGCCAGCTTCATCTGTCATCCTTTGGGATCTGGAGAGACAGAATTTGTTGTGCAGCCACATCTCTAATGAGCAAAATCAAAATTAGCTTTGAGAAGAGATTTGCTGGCTGGACTCAGGAGGTGTGCCTTGAGTTCAGGGTGGGAATTCTGCGCCAAAACTCATCAGGGCAATGGTCAGCCAGCCAAAAAAACTTCCCTGGAGCCCAGGAAAAGTCTGCAATGGGAAGGTGAGTCCCTATTAAACGTCCTTCTCACTTTCTTTGCATGAGGGGTTCTGTCAGTAATTGTATATTTTCTTCACAAGCTGTCTGGGAAGGTGTATAGAGCACGTTGGTGCTCTCGGTGATTTAATGCATTTGAAATTACCTCATCACTTGCTATAATCAGTAATTCAGATAACTTGGTTGGAAGTTAAAATGTGATAGTGTTCTAGCCTGAAGTATATACTGGGGTTTATTTTCTTTCTTTGGCATAGTAGTTTTTCTTCCCTCACACAGTGATAAGCAATGATAAAATCCAATTATTAAGTAGGGAGCACTATTGTATGAAATGATAAGAGTAGCTTGTTTCTAAATGTTTTGTCCTTTTCCGAGTAAATTGAATTTTGACAGTGAAAAATTGACATTTTATGAAATTGAGTTTTGGCCAGATCTGATATGCTCACTGAATGAGATGGGAGAASTGTGTTTAATGCATTAACTGTTAGATAGCTTTTTCTCATTTAATATTTGTCAACAAGTATGTATTTAATTAGCAGGWAGAGGCGAGGGACTAGATTTTTGGAGGGAACAACATGTAATAAGGTGGCAGTCTAAAGTTATATTTAAAGGTATATTTAACATTTTGAATGTAAAAAACCCCTAAATTTTATATGTGTGGTTTAAAATATATATTATCTATAATAAAATATTATTAAAATATGTGTATCYTATTTGTGTTTAAGTATTATATTTACAGCTGTTAATTGTATAGTTCCCCAGTCTTTTTAATTGAAGAAAAATAATCTTGATATATGTCCTCTGGAGATAAATAATTTTTTGAGGCATTTAAAATTATTTATACCATCTTGGGCTCAAATTTGTTGTATAGTCACTGTCCATACAATCCAGCGAGAAAACACAAAATACAGATTAAACTAGTGGTGGGTAKATCTAAAAATCTTTGACTACTATTCAAACTTCTGGGTCTGAAAATCTGCACAAAAAATACTGTGAGAATTGTCTGTGGCATTTCAGTGTCTTGCATCCAATCATAGCTGGATCATGGCAGAACCAAGACATAAAATTTTACAACATGAACAAAATGGAAAAAAAATAGCCTTTTTCTAATTTACTGCAGCAAAACATTTTACAAGTCATTTCAAGGACAGGAAGGAATGTACCTTTTTTTGACCAGAATCACTCAATTAACTGTTATAAAGATAAACTTGGGTTCAAATATCTGCTGGTACATTGCCATTGTTAGTTAATATGTACCTGTGCCTACAGAAAAAGGAACAACACATCAGTGGTATTGTTTTATGTGTCACTTTTAATATAGATGCAGCAGAATGTCCAATAGTGGAGAAGAAGCAATGGATTTTGCATTAGTCAAAATCTTAGGAAGTCAGCCCATAAATTTGCTACATCTTGATAATTTTATTTCATGCACTCTCTAGACTATATAGACTATGTAATACATATGTTTCAAAGCTTAGACACCTGTTGCGAATTTACAGACATGAGGTAGTTTGCCAAACTACCCAAGAGAGACCAGAGCACACCTGCTCAAACAAGTTGGAAGCATTACAAAAGCACAAACTGGACAGAGGCTTAATGAATAAACAATACTGGTTGGAAAAAGAGAAAAATAAAAAAGAAGACAGCAATGGAATTTGCAATTTATTGATGGAYGAGCACATCTACTGATTTAATATTCACAACCTTTGCCAAGTAAATTTTGCTCCTTTACAGAAGCTTATTTCCAAAAATAAGATGTTTGTAAAGAGTTCCTTATGTTTTGGTTTCCACAGTAGAATAAAAATTCCAGTACTACATGGCACACCCCAGTGAATTTGTTGAACAGGATAGTAATGTAGGAGAGAAAAACAGCAAGACAAGCTTAATGAACTAGAAAATATCAGCTGAAGACAACAGGATTCTGTGTTGGCTGAATTCCCACAGGATCAGGCTCTGTGAGAAGGGACAGCCACACTGGGGAATAGGATCTMGTGTCTAATCTGGTCTCCTGTAATGGGACCTCTATTATCTGCTCTAATGAAAGATGTGTCTGCGCAGTGTTTTGCAGGCAGATGTGAATTTGCACTGCCAGTCTGCTAACCTGCCTGGAAGCTGTGTGTGTCAGACAATGAACCTTAGCTAATGTACATTGTTTCTCACAGGGGCTTATTAGCTCAGCTTTGATGCTATCTAGCGTGTCTGCTTTGTTTCTGATTTGGAAGTGGCTGGCTTCCAACTGGCTCCAAGTGTGGGCAGTTGCCATCACCGTGCTCCACTGCATCTGAGCTTGAAACGCAGCGCAGACGTACTTGCAGAATTCCAGAAAAAGAGTTAGCATTACCATGAAAAATAGAAATCAATGCCTTACTAACAAACAGGAAAAAAGCCTGTGACAAGTTTAATTTGGGTGATGAACACAACATGTGCTATCTATTACCAAAGGAAAAGTGCTTTATATGAATGAGGATAGATTCTCAAGGAGAAAAACTGGATGTTCTGGCAATATTCATTTAGCTTTGGAAGTCAGATGACAGACATGACAGCACATCATAAAACTGTGTTTCTTSAGCGGAAAAAATAGTTTTATTTTACTGAGGTCTAGCGGGCTGGATCTCTGGGTCTTCTGCATGAACTTGAAGGCCTGAAGWTATTAAACAAAATTCCTTAATTCTCATACAGAGTCCTGGATGAAAGATCATTGATTTTTCTCTGCAAGATCAATTTCTATGGCAAATGTAGAGGGTACATGTAAGGAKTCACAATTACATTTTGAAGATTTTCCTATTGTCAAAGGCTGCGAGGATATGGAAATTTGCTGTACCRTACTGCTGGCCCATCTCAAATTTCTGGGAAAGAATCCACAAGACAAAGAATTAGTATATTCCAAATTTACCAACAAATTCAGGTGGTCTAGTTTATTTACCAGCTTAGCTGGTAATGTACAATGGCGGAATACAATGTTACATGCTTAGCATGAAGTAAAAAGATAAAAAAGCAAAAGAGAAGATAAGGTAATGGGCCTGCTTTGCAAAGCAGCAGAAGAAATACAATTCATTGTTCCTACTGCTTGTAATTTTTTCAATGCCTCTTTGTGGGGATTTCAAGTAAAAGTAAACTCTTTTGTTCCCAGAYAGATGCATCCTGTCCCGTGTTTGTAGAGCTGATAACCAGTCATGCTTCTAGAAGTTCAAACAGAGTCCACCCTCCAGTCTACACACTGCCTTTGGCTTGCATCACATATAATTTTTTTTTAATTTCCATTATTTCTTCAAAAACATTCCAGTCTCATTTTGGAACGGTATGAACAGATGGAATGATGCAGTACAGAAAAGCAGTAGTAAATTCAGAGAAAACAATCCAAGAAAGTGATTTWAAAAAGTATCTCAATCTACTATGATACTTGAAAAGTATCACAACTCTGAGTGAGTCCTCCGAAGAACACGTTTTTGGCATCTAGGAATGGAAACTCATGGAAACATGAAATATGGTCAAAATAAAGGGGGAAAATAGATATTGACAATTAATGTATTTCAGAAACATTTTGAGAATTTTATCAATTTCTTTTTCTAGTCCTGATGKTCTGTCCTTGAAAAATAACATAGTTCAATCAGTTACCATGAGAAAATCTTGATTATTCCATGTTTTACATTACACAGCAGCCTCCAATCAGACAGACCGTAAGATGTGCATATAAATAAGAGGAATGAGGGGGAATGCAGGTGGGAAAATAGTCAAAAAAAGAGGGAAAAAAGATATAATGCTGTATGTGTTCCTATGGTAGTGGCAAGAAAGAATGAACTGGAAGTTTTTGCTTCATTTTATATTAGAGCAAAAGATCATGATGGATGAAAAGCTGGACATGAGCTGGCAAAGTGCAATTGCAGCCCAGAGCCCCCCGTGTGCTCATCCAGAGCCCCGTGGGCAGCAGGGCAGGGAGGGGATTCTGCCCCTCTGCCCCCTCTGCTGAGACCCCACCTGCAGGGCTGCATCCAGCTCTGGGCTCCCAGCACAGCAAGGACAGGGAGCTGCTGCAGCCAGGCCAGAGGAGGCACCAAGGGGATCAGAGGGATGCAGCAGCTCTGCTGTGAAGACAGTGAGAGAGCTGGGGCTGCTCAGAGTGGAGAAGACAAGGCTCCAGGGAYACCTTAGAGCCCCTCCCATTACCTGAAGGAGCTACAAGAAAGTCAYAGAGTGACTTTTCACCAGGGCTTGTGCAAGACCAGGTGATCAAGCTGGCAGGGCAAGGGCTAATGGGCTTAAACTAAAAGAGGGTCAATTTAGATTGGGCATTAGGAAGAAATTCTTTACCAAGAGGGTGGTGAGACACTGGAGAGGGTTGCCCAGAGTGGAGGTGAATGCCCCATTCCTGCAAACATTCAAGGTCAGGTTGGACTGGGCTCTGAGYAACCTGATCTGGCTGAAGATGCTRCTGATCACTGCAGTGTTGGAACTAGATGATCTGTCTCTTCCAAGACAAACCATTCTATGATTATGTTAACAAGCACAATACATTGAAAAAAGAAATATTTTTTCCATCTGTCATGTGAGGGGAGATTGAAACCCTCAGGTTATCCAAATTTATGTAAAAAGGGGTAAAAAAGAGATCTTTTTCCTTATAACTCATCAAGTAGTAAGGAAGCAAGGTATATTCCAGGATCACCTATTTCTGAGGACGGGTAGAAGTTTAAGGAATATTCCCTGACACACATACTAAAGGCTATAAATACAGTTCTAGTTTATTGTAAAGTGTCTTCTATTATATCAGACTCTGGTTATTTAAAATATTTTCTGCTTTTACATTCCCTCTAGGAAGCAACTTCTGGGAATGAATGAAAATTTGGGTGTCTTGGTGATTTAAGGACATCTCCGTACTGTTTGTCTGTGACAGGTTTATTTTTCCTTCTTCAATCTACTCAGAGTGCTATAATTGAACTAACAGAAACTGAAGACTATTGTCTTTGAACTGATGTTTCTGATGCCTTATCATTGGACTTTCCTGATTTTTAGAAGCTAGTCTTTGGTGAGTTTATCAATCTATTGGCACCTGTCTCTTCCTGTTTTTCTCTTGCTGTTCTACAAGTATGACTTCTGAGGTTCAATTTTTGAGGAAGTGTTCCAAAAGCCCATTAAAGACACTCTTTCAATAAATGCCTTTAATACAGAAGTCACTTTTGAATCATTGCTACTAGTTCTCTCTGCTTCAAAATTTTTATGCTCACCTTTATTATTTTTTTCTTTTTTTAATTTTTTTTTTCTCAGAGCCTTGAGGGAACAAATATTTTTAAAGGGTAGCATGCTCTTTCTAWTAAAAAAAAAAAGTAGCTGACTAGGAGTTCTATTCATAAATTCTGTCTATTTTGCAAGTTGCCACCTGTTTTTTTTTCTCATTTCTCAGATGTGTCTCAGTTTTCATGGTAATTAATTGTGAATACTGTTTCTCTACTTACGTGGTGCTGCTGCTCATTTAGCTTTTCATTTTCTGTGTGATGACTGCATAGAACATTAATTGTGTTCAGTGCATGAGACTTATTTCTTACTCCTAGTGCCAGTTAATGAGTAAATGAGACAATTCTAGCTACCTTTAATGCCCTTAGGATATCTGATGTGTAGCACAAGCTCAAAACAAATGACCCATTTCTTATTGCTAGATGTTTAAAATATGCATGTAAGGTTCTTCTATATTATAAGTAATTTTGTCTTTTGACAAAGACACATGTAAAATATGTTGTGACAATGAAATATTAAATCAGTAATCAACTAATTCAAATAAGTCTCTCACCTGTGAGACAGCAATAAAGTATTTTTTGTGTATTACCTCCAATTAAAAATTTTTATGTACCATATTTCAGATCAAATGTGTTCTTTTACACTTTGGCATTCTTAAGTACAGCTACAAAAATTAATACAACATAAAAACTGAAAGTAGCTGAATGAAGAAAAAATTAGAGAATTGAATATTAAATTGAATTTACTCTTGAGAAGGAGAAGATATTGAGGACACCTCATCTCCCTTCTCCTCTTCAGTGTTAATACTGGTACTGAATTMCTTGCAGCACTGCGGATCCATCTGGGCTGCAGAGAACACTTAATTTTCACTAAGAAGAAAATGGAAAGCACTAAAATATATCCACAAATGAGACATGGGCCCAAGCCAGCCCAGCATGCAAGGTCCTTGTGGAGAATGAAAAGAGATGCTTCTATGTTCCCTTATGCAGTAGATTGAAGCCTGGAATAGGTGGTCATTCTATGCACTGATTGAAAGAAAGGCTCATAATATGAGTGAAAATAACTGGTGAAATGACATCACAAAATTGAGACCATATATGACAAAAGAATGAATGGAAGGAAGACAAAAAAATAACTTGAGAAAAGCAGTTTTAATTAGCATAACTTGTTTCCATGATTGTTGCAGTTCTCTAAATCTTAGAATAATAGAATGGTTTYGGTTTGGTTTTGGTTGGAAGGGACCTTAAAGATCATTTTGTTCCAAGCACCCTGCCATGGGCAGGGACACTTTCCACTTGACCGGGTTGCTAAGAACTRCYTCCAAGCTGGCCTTGAACACTTCCAGGGATGGGGTATCAACAATTTCTCTAGGAAACCTGTTCTGGGGCCTGAATATTGCTTTATGCCTTCTTYCACATCTACCACATTAAGTGCAATACATTCCTTTAAAGGAGTGCATTTACTTACTCAGATTGTTCCATTCACATGCTTAATTTAAATGATGGACACAGATTGAAAAATATATTCCAACTTTTAATCAGAATAATTCAGTAGCTAGCAGATATCATACATGTGACACTGGTGAGGGCATGTCTGCACATTTGTAAATTCATGTGCCAAGGTATTTGAATGCTGATTTGAGACCTTATGGAAGGACTTKACGCCATTAAAGAAAAGAAACCAACAAAACCAAACCCCATACATCAGGACAAATGATTCAAGTACTATATGCTTCATGCTAGTTTAAAGAGAAATCACATCCATTTGCTTTGGGCAAATTACAGTGAGATTTCAACACACTAAAAAAGATTAACTTATAAGTAGAAATATATAGGGGATTTCACTTATAGTAAATCTGTATATCAAAATTTACCTCAAAGTCAGGCATAGAGAAACAACTGTTTCACTACAGTGCAGCACCAGGTACAGAACTGAAATGAGAGACTACAGTAACATAATTTTCAATTCTTTTTCTAGAACTGAATATACTTTGGTAAAATTTCACAAAAATCTCTTACCTTTTTTATATTTTCCCTGAGTAGACTAAATAGTGAAAGTTTGAGAGAGACAAGCAGTATTTAAGTGTTACCCTACGCTTTGAAATATTACAGAAATGACAGAACTTTATCCATTTAATTATTTTAAATCATAAATTACAACTATTATGCATAAACAAATGCATTTAAGATGTGTTAATTGAATTTGTATCTGGCACTTGTTCTCTGAGCCACTGGAGACAGTTTTGGCCTTGCTGTCCATTAGGGAAAAGTCTCTTTATAGTTCCACCGACACACATTTGTATTATGAAAGGAATTCTTCTTCAATATAATATAGTTAGATCTCATGCCTMTGTCTTCCAGCATCTTGAAATACGAAAGCTCCAGTGAAACATGGTCCATTAGAAGGTTTAACCAAAATTTCCGTTGCGGTCTATCCATCTCCCATTGGTGGTCTTAGAAAGTCATAATCATAGAAATGTTGGTTGAAGAAGCTTTGCCCAATCCCATCTGCACCTCTCCCAGTTGAWTTAATGGCCATTTCCCCTTGTTTTATGGGATGTCACTTTGAAGAAACGTTTGATTCCATCAACTCTGTGCCTTCCTTCAGGAGGAAACAGGCTGCCCTTAAATGCCTCTTCTTTGTAAACCCAACATGCTCAACCTCCATGCACCAGGAATGTGCTCCAGGCCTCTTAGAAGAGAAGACAAAGGACTCTGCACAATTCAATGTGAATCAAGGAGAAGCCATTTATTGTGCTTCTAAACATTGTTTATATTTACTTCTTATTTTGGTCTACACCTGTCTCTTATACACATCTAGATGTGTATAAGAGACAGTGTTTATATTTACTTCTTATTTTGGTCTACACAGTCACGCATTGTTTGATTGGTAGCTCCACTTTGTCCATGCATCTCTTGATGGGTAGCTCTACTTTGTCCACGAGGCAAGCACATATCTCTTTCTTAATCTAAGTGGTAGATGCTGTGTTATTTTACTTGGGTTGACACCCCTATATCTCTCAGCAACTTTTCTGCTTCTTCTTTCTTCTTGTAACCTTAGCTTTTTTATCTACAAAGATGACCTCATTCTTTAGTTCTAGAAGTTTAGGCTGGTTCATTTAATACATYTCCACTTTCCTGTAAACGTAATCCTACAGGCCTCCTACCATATTTTTCATTTATTTTAAACAACATTAAGTATTTCAGTGACCCTTTTAACGCCAGATTTTACTAGGAACATAATAGGCAATCCCCACAGAAAGACTATCTGATCTGTGTTAGTGTATTTATTCACAGAGTGCCATAAAAAAGCCACACAGCACAAAGACTCAGATGGCAGACCAAGAAGATGTTCTCACCTCTTGCATAAAAATTGTTCCAACYTTAAGAAAAAGCACTTCTTAATGATCAGTTTGTGAAAAGTTATAAAGTCTACAGAATTTTGTGGRGAACTATAAAGAAATGTATCTTTGAACAGTTGTTTTTAACCAGCTAGATGAGCTCACTGACACTGATATTAACTAAAGTGGATATTCAAAATATTTATTGTTGCAAATTAAAATGGAAAAAGTATAAAATTTGTAAAATGATAAAAAGTCAAAAATATGATATTTTAAAGACTTACCTATAATTAGGTCTTCTATATATCTGAAAAGTATTASTTTGTACTGGTTTTTCAATTTGAACAAAATAAATAGTTGGGAAGATTTTTTTTTACACTCTGCTAAAGAAAAGAAAATAAATGTATAGACACTTCAACACATGTATAGATTGCAAACTGTTTACACAGGTGCATGAGAGTGTCCTGAACTTAAGGTATTAACTGTTTTTAAGGATTATCATAAATAATCAAATTAGGAGAGAAATTGTATGTCAGCTCAGTGGGAGCTGAAAATCTTACTGTTCAAGCAAACATAAGTGATATGAAAATCCTTTTCACTAAATGGGATCAAAGTTTTATCAAAAAATAACTCAAATCTTTTCTGTAAACTAGAGRTAGCTAGCCCTTTTGAAGAAATAGTTTTTCATTCACTTTCCTCTTTCTGATCAAAATTATTCTAATGAATGCAACTACTGTGCATAATGGCTTGAAACAGACCTACTTACAAATACAGCTTGTCTGTTTATTCATTTATTACTTCATTTCTTTTGTATTTGATGTGCCAAAATCATGTGGTCCTGTTTATGCTCCTCAATTTCCTGAAACGTTTGAAATGAGAATAAGTATTTATGAATAGCAAATATCTCAATTTGCATATCAATGTGGTTATTTGTACAGAATGGAGCTATTCTCCGTGTGCTTGGGTAAAAAAATCACTGTACTCATCAGTGTCATGTGTCTACCTGCCAACCAATGAGGCATATAAATGACTCAACAAGTCCAGGAAACTGAATTAACTGATGATTAACAACTGGCTTAGAGGCAGGATAAGAGGGCATGAGACTTCCTCTCCCCTCAGTTTTCCTTTTGCCATAATTTGCATGTTTGAGATGCAGCAGTGCAAGGAAGACAAGAAACCACCTGCTAAAGTCAGATGAGAAATGGCTATTTCTGAACCTTTCTGCAGTTCCCCCATTTTAGGCATGTAGGAGCTCCCTTCTTGGGTCTTTTGGATGGAGTGGCAGCTCCAGTTGTCTGTGGCAGTGGAAACATTGGAAGCAGGGCTGTGTTTCAGAAAAGAAAGAATCAAAAGCAGTCCGTGAATTGACTGTTGCTTTAGGTTCAGTAGAATTGAACCAGAATTAAGAGCTTCCAGCATACACAGGAACTGCATATTCACAAATGTGAAATAGTTGCTTTGGTTATACCTTGTAAGTAGGGTACTTAAAGACTGAGTAAAAAAATGAGCTGCAGCTGGTCCACACTTGGGAGATGTTTTGCCTGCTGTGCTTTGGATAGTGATGGATCTGATGCCTCACTGGAGACAGAGAAGCTGGGTCATTTGTGAACTGGAAGATTCCAGAGGGACAAGAAATTCTCATGAGATTATCCTTCATTCTAGTCTGTATCTAGAATGAGGCAAGGATAATCTTGCCAGAAAATCTTACCTCTTGTTTTTTTAAAATAAGGGTTTTAAAGTCAAATGTGCTAATATGCCTCCTAGGCATTTCCTAAGAGGAAAGAAAACCATACCTCCTACCTGTGGAATTATTGTTTTAGTAGATAACAAGGAATCTGATTTGGCAATGAACCTGCCACACTATTTCTAAGAACACTGATTTACACATGCTCATGTCCTCACACAATTATTTACAAGGTAGAGGGGAGGGGTAGATTTAGAAGAAGCCTTGGTAACCATAGGTGTATACACCAGGCAAAGTAATTAAGAAATATGAAGGAGATGATAATAAGGTTCCTTCACAAAAATTAGRATTTCTTTACTGTGACTCTACATTMTKAAATTATTTTCACTTCAAAAWCTACAAAGCATTACCAATGGGAAAGCAATATTAGCTAAAATAACACTTGCACRCTCACCTAAAATTCAATTTCAAGTCTAATAGGCTAAAACGGGAGACYCTACTTTAAACATACAGTGTGAATAAAAGCATGCTAAGAATGACTTAAAGAGCTTTTCAATTTGCTCTACAAACTGCCATGGTAAAGTTCACATGAGATGTTTTATTTCGAGCAACCCTTACTCTTAGTAAACCAGCCTAGAAATAAGAAAGCCTCCATACAGTAATTATGGATGTTTAGGACCTTGAGAAGATTATTCCATAATTACTAAACTTAGGAATCATGCAGTAGGTTCAAGAGTATGGTTTTTTAAACTATTGTATTACAAAAAAATAGCCCTATAATATCACTGCTGGCAAAAAGGAACAAAGTAGCAGTGCACATGTGTGCATGTACGTACACATGCACACTATGGTACAAGTGCATAGCATATACACTAGTGATCAACGCTGTTTTCCTTTCAAAATACAGCGTTGAAAGAACTACAAGACAAAACCAGCATTTATTCAAACAGTCCTTTCCGTTGGCTGGGGACTGGACAAATAATTTAGGAAATAAAGAAAAACAGAAGCCATATAATATAGGGTGGACCTCTTCTGGATGCACTTGGACTATGCATCCATTACCTTTATCAGAAATTAATTGACTTTCATAGTTTGAAATAACAAACTGGCTCTCCAGTTGGGCACAGATTATTTTTATTTTTACCCTTTCAAAATTGAAAGTCAGACTCAGTTTTAGAGCTCAGTTTTTCCCATATAAGAAAATCATCTTTTGATCTGATTATTTTTATGCTGTTTGAGATCTTTTACCCACCTATTTTTTAAGCTCTAGCTCAGGAACATCTGAGGTATTCTGATCTCAGTGTCTCATTTCTTGAACCATGTAATGCCCTCTTTCTGGAAGATGCTTTCTCTTGCCTATTCTTCATTCACCTTTAGTAGCTGCCTGGACGTTTTCCTCATTAGTGAGATTAATTAATACCAGTGAAATTAATTAATTTCTGTTATGTTTAAGGAATCTTCTTCACTCCAGCAAGACCTCACTGGCACTGCAGAAAGCTGGGCCCTCTATTTCACTGTGAATTTTTTTCTCTCATTTGTCATAACACCAAGTGTTATGGTGAAAACTGATTGGAATCCAGRCTTACCACTTTATATTTGAGGGAGGCAGAAAACTGAAACAAACTCCTGTGAGTCAGAGGGACTGTGCAGGAATTAGTTTAAACCTGTGGGTGAGGCACCAAAGATGGATTAAACAAAATAAGAATGCATGCAGAGTCACTCACCATGGCTTAGCTGACAAGCGGATTTTCAATAACCCCTAGATATTGATATTTTGGTTTGGAGTCCATCTGCTTGAGCTAAGTAAATATTTGGAWATATACAAATGGTTCTGCTGCTCTGAAAACATTTTTATTTTGAAAAAAAAAAGTGGGTTTTTTTTTCATTTCTGTTTAGTTTCTGTAAATTTTTTGGTATGAGCAACGGTATTTCTGAAAAAGTAACTTTCTGTCATCAAGAGAAAAAAACCCCAAACAWCTCATTTTTATATCAGAATGGGTGGATTCATCCATACATTTACTCGATTTTTACAGCAATACAGAAGTTTTCCAGACACATCTGGAATGTTGGGGAGGAAAAACATGTCTGAAATATTTAATCCTCATTGTAGAAAAAACAATAGAAGAGGACAATTATGTYCTAGGAATCATTGCAAAAGGTAGAATAAAAAGTGTGTACTACAGAAGAAGTAAGAATTACTCCAAAAATCCATTTAATTTTGACAAAATCATGAACAGAATGTTACAGCATGCTACAAATACTGCAACAGGTATTTGCTGCATTCAATAATTATTGGTGATGTAATTTTTCTACTCAAAGAACAGATGAACTAGTACAGTGACATCCAGCTATATAATTTTATAAATATCAAAAAGCAGAACTTGAGAATAATATAATACTACTTTGTAAGGGCATAAAATAATCCCACACAGAGATTTGCAAGAAATTAATTTCCATATTGTAAGTTCAAAAAGGAAGGCAAAACAAGTTTGTAGACTCCACAGGGCCAAATGCTTATATGTTGCAGAAATGCCTGAATGGAATGTGGTTAGCCTCAAAAGCACATATGGTGGCTTTAATATTTGCCTTTGCTTGGATTTCTTTCTATCTTCAGAGGTATCACTTTGAAGAGATCAAGGATTTATCATTTTTAATTGAGTGTATTTTGATAGGACAAAGGGAGAAGAGGAGCAAGTATTGAAACTTGTGAGCAACACAGTTTCTCCCAAACTACATATTATTAATTTTTAAAAAGGTAGTTTTTATTTTTCAGGTATGCACAAAATCCTAGAAAATATATTCTTTTCAAATGAATATAGCATAAAAGTCATTCAGGAAAGGCCAATGGTGGTTCCTTCATGCTATCTGAAATGTTTATAAAAGTAGAGCTAGTCAGAATATTTCTTTAATTTAAAATAATAAATTAGAAGTCTCTGAAATTCTTTGGGGGAAAAAATGCAATTTGTTTTCTGTGTTTTGTAAAATATGCATTGTATTCTTCTATTTGTCACCTACTGTAAAACTGATTATAACATACAAATATCAAAGATGGAAAAAATATATTTTTTCTTGGTAGATATACCATAAATCTGGTTATGTACCATAGGTTTGATATTTCTTATTTCAGAAGTATACAACTGTATTTCATATCATTGTTTTTATTCAAATATTTCTTGTTCAGCAGTTGCCCCTCCTACTTTCCAAAAGCATTTCTTCACCTCTAGGTGTCTAGTAAATGAGAAATATCTATTTTATCCCTATATAATCTTAAAAAGCTTGATTTTTAACCTTGTAGGATAAGATTCTGAATGGATGACTTCAGTGCCTAAACATTAATGTAAGTAAAAATGTAAAAATTCAAGCTCTGAGACACAGAAGAAAACACTTTCTGCAGCAAACATGGTCTGGGAGACACATAAAAAATTCAATATAATCATASAATMATTTGCATTGYAAGGAACCTTATGTAGACCCAGTCRSCRTTCCATGGGCAGGGATGCATTACACATCTGATCAGGTTGCTCAGAACTGACCTTGAGCACCTACAGGGGATGGGACATTCAAATCTTCTCTAGGAAAACCATTCCAGTGCCCCACCACCCTCAGGGAAGAATTTCTTCCTAATARCCAAGCTAAACCAGTACTCTAAATTTGAAGCCATTTCCCCTCYTCTTACCCTTGTAAAAAGTCACTCTCCATCTTMTTTATGGCCCCTTTAGGTAATGGAAAGGSCTGTAAGGTCTCCCAAYAYCCTTCTCTTCTRCAATCTGAACAGCCCCAACTCTCTCAGCTTGCCTTCATGGAGAGCTGCTTTGATGATTTTTGTGGRCTCCTCTTGACTCACTCCAACAGGTCCATGTCCTCTTTTTGTTGGGAATACAGCACTCCAGGTGGGGTCTCATGAGAGTTGAGTAGAGGGGCAGAACCCCATTCCTTGACCTCCTGTTSACAGTCCCTTGGATYCAGCCCAGGACAGGATTGGCTTTCTGGGCTGTGAGCACATGCTACCAACTCATGTTCAGCTRCTTGCCTGCCAACACACCCAATTATTTCTCCTCAGGGCTGATCCTGGTTCATTTTCTACCCAGCCTGTGTCTGTGCTTGGGATTGCCCTTACCCAGGTGCAGAACCTTTCACTTGGCCTTGTTGAATGCCATGAAGTTCACACAGACTCCCTTCCCCAGCCTGTCCAGGTTCCCCTGGATCCATCCCTTCCCTCCAGCATGTTGACCCCACCACACAGCTTGGTGTCATCAGAAAACCTGCTGTGGGTTCCTCGATCCCACTGTTCATGTTCCTAAAACAATGTCTACATAAACACATGAATTTTCCATAGAAATAAGAYACATATATCCAGAGAATGGTGAATGGTGGGGATTATGTCACAAATGCCACCTGTCAATAYTTGAAATGCTTTTGTGTCTTCATCAAGAAGATGTAAACTTCAGAAACACCGATGACTTCCACAGTTCCASTGTGCATGCAAATACCAATGGAGTTTCCAGAAGAAGAAGAAGAAAGGTCAGTGAAAACAATAGATTGGAAACACATCAGACAAGAATTATCAAAAGAAAAAAGTCTATTGCAAAGCTCAAGAGATCTCACAATGCCAGTCACATACTGGTTCAATAAGATGTTTAGTGACTTCTGTGGAATGGATGAATTGCCACCGTCAGACAGCAGCATGCCAAATGAGGAACYTCATGCTTCAGTTGTCACAGATTTATAATAATGCAAGGAAGTGCAGTTTTTCTGGAAATATTTTTTCTGTGAGTAAATACGGCAAAGATTAAGTGAAATGCAAAASATACAGAGTACACCATTAAATTTCATTTGCAAATTTATTGCCTTATGTATTCAMAAGACAATTAATGTGTACATCTAAAATTTTGGATCTGTCTTAAAAATCCAGTTACTCAAACTCATGTATTGTACAGTAGGAACAATGAACGCTTTAATAGATTTTATTAAATTTTTAAGTAATAGGCCCTGCTAAGAATAGCAGAAAAGATGAAATTATGAGAGGTAGCTGTGGTGCCTCTATCAGGTAAGAGTAGAGCTGGCCAGCAGGTACAAAGGCTTCCCAAATCAGCAATACCATCCACCCAGCCTTGACAATGCTTCAGAATATTATTCCTCTAGGAGTTAATGGTAGAGTCAAAATGCTTGGAAATACATTAGGGACCTTTGTTTTCCTGAGCAGTTTTSCATTTTTCGCCTAGTAAAATGAAGGTAAGGAAGACATAGTTCGTGTGTCAGACTGAAGGATCTACACAATGAAGGGAAACGGGTTACCTCTCATAAAAGACAAGAGGCACAACAAATAATGGGTTTGTTTATACATTTGTTTTTGACACATTCAGAGRTGAAATCCACGAGAGAATTTATGCAGCAGCTTCYCAGTTGGAGTCTTCTWTTCCCTCTCTGTCWCAGATGGTGTAGAGAGACAGTCACATATAATAAGCTGCACTCTCCTTTCTGCTGCACCTGATGCCTCAGCAGGTACAGTCATGGTGTGCTMCATTCAAAGGTACTTAGTACTCATGGGGTGCCAGGTAGCTTATGTCCTTCAGCTTGATTGGTCTGGAAAAGATACTCTTACAAATCTGTTAAATGGACAAGAATTTAAGCTGTCTCCTTACTGACTTGGGAAAACCTGCTTGCCCGTATTTTGACCGACATAATTTTTGACATAGTTTTGGTAGTTAWTGTGGTAAAGTATTTAGAACCTTGKGTTTCAAAGGCCTGTAATCTTCATCAGCTGCTTCAAAATATGTGTCCTCTAGGGATCAGGGAAAAAAAAATTGTGTTCAGAAGTCGGAGGTCTGCACAAAAATATTGTCATTTTAGCCCTCTGAATCTGCTTCAGATGGCTCAGGACATCAGTCCTCACTTATGCCCACCTTTGGACCTCCTTAGATCTGTCCTTGTCCTTATCTCCTGGTAAATAAAGCCATCCATTTTTCTCATCCTGGTGCCATCTACCTTGGCATTTTTGCAATCTTTTTTTTTCCCTCCCAGTGAAAATCATTCCTTTTTTTCCTTGTCTGGTCCTGACAAACAGCTTGATTCATTTGCCAGTTCTGAAGAGAGCTTAGGCTCGACTTTTCATGCTGTCACTTCATGACTGATGTTGTCAGCTCATGCACAGTGTTGATATCCCTGCCATACATCTTTGCTTTTGGGGACTGTGACATTGTAACTTCACTAGATGCTTCGAAGAATGCAGGTGAAAAGTGACATGAGGTAGCACCAAATCCCTAGCTACTTTAAACTGCAGATTTCAGAATGTTACTACATGAAGTGATGATCTGGGATATCAGGAGGCAGCGCTATGCAATCTGGTCTTTGCTGAGTTCTCTTTCRATGYGGMAAAAKACCCAATCAAAAGAGTAAACAAACYAAACATCCTCAAAATTAAACCAGACCCACAAACCTACTTACAAACAATCATTGTGCTTGTTTTTCTCCTTTCTAAAGATTCTTTCAGGTCTATATGGATTTATGGGGAATATACTTAACTGTAATATAAATTTCATAGCTACCCCTTCATCCCTTCATTTTTGCTGTTTTCCAATTTGGAGAACGCATTYAAGCTAACAGCTTCAGTTCTCTCTCTCTCTGCATCTAACATAAACTTGAACCTTAAAGTACAGAAAGATGTGTCAGGTTTATTGAGTTTTGCTTTCTCTGACTTGTGGCTATGTTAAGCATAAAATGAGAATTGCCCATGCAACATACAAAATGAGAATTAAGGTAATTTAATACAAGGAAAAAATGCCAAGGAGTTCATAATGGGTTCTTTGCATGGTCTAAGAAAACAGATTAGTTGAAGCATTTTATTCTCATGTGCTTCCTAGAATTTTCAAAAACTAATTTGTCAGCAGAATAGATCAATAAACACTAGTAAATGAATTTAATAATCCTTCTTATGACTCTGAAATGAATATTGGTGTTATATTTGGTGCTACTTTTTAAAAAATGTTTATCTTTTACTGAAGTGTGAGAAGCTTTAGCTTTTGTTATCCTAAGTGATATGTATATTCTGAATACACAGCATTAGGTTGTTCTCAGTTATGATCCAGTCATACCATAAATCTTCATAGTATTGATTAGTCTCACAGAGCTGAATTTACCTTCAGTGGAAATGTAAGCAGTGAAAGGAGTTGGAACAAGCCTTCAAGATAATGCTCTAATTCCCATGTATATTAGCAGATGCTGGATATTTTTCAGARGTATTACAAAGAACCATATCCAAAAGGGGGACCTTATGGGCAAGAAAGTAATTTATTGTCTTACGTGCAGCACACAAACACAATCATAATAATTGCTAAAAATAAAACTATGTACCTCTAGCATAGTCACCAAACACACAAATATAAATCATCTTTGATATATAGATCTTCATCTTGATATATAGATCTCTGTGTAAAGTAAGGTWTTTTTTTTTTTGTCCAGTGTATATTTTTTTATTTGTTTTTTTGATTCAGTATCTCTCTCTGCACAAAATAGCATTCTTTCTGTGAAAATTACAGCATTCCAGAAATCTATACCATAAGAACACTAACATCTACAATCTCACCAATTATATTGATTTAAATATATCCTGCTGTTACTTTCTTTGCCTTACAGGTTTTGCACGTATTCCTATCTGTAATTACCCAGAGCCTGCCTGGTCTTTTAATTCTCAAGGTAAGAGGGAAATTAAATGTAGAATTCCCCAGGTAGGTCCATGTAGACAGCTGGAATTCAACTCTCTGCTTGGAGAGGTATATTAGGGTACCCTGATCTTCTGAGCAGATTTTCTGTGAGGGAAGGAGAAGCGCTGGTTTTAGCTTTCAAATTGTTACTGAGAACAAAAGTGAAAATGGCTAGTGAGAGAATAGTCCTGTTCCTTCCTGCCCTAGGCCAATTAGTGGATTCTAGTGGGAAGTAAAATATATTAAAAAAAAAATTATATATATATATATATATATATTTTATATATATATATTTAAAAATATTTTTTAAAATAAATATATATATATATTTAAAAAAAATATTTTCTGGTTTAATGTAAAAGACTTCACTCACAGGACAACTAAAAAACAGAAGATGGTTTCTCTTGCAGGTATAAGGCAGTGCACAGTACAAGGCAATGCAAAAAACCCCAGCCTACATTTATATCACTAATGCCTTTCTATAATGTGAACACCTCCTGCTAGTTGAACATAGACCATTATCATTTGTGTAATAAACATTCAGGTTGAATTCACCCATTTAAACTGAAGTGTTGGACAGAGCAGAGCACAAGCACACGCGGTGCATTGTTGACACTCACAAGACACAGTGATTATATCAGTCCTGGAAKACCAATACATGTGACAGAACTTTGCAGAAAACAAAAGAGTGTTTAAAAAAGCAGGAAAAAGATTTGGACACTTCATCAATTTCCAGATGCTAGTTTTACTTGTGTGGGCTAATCATTTTGGTGAGTGCCAAGTTCTTGATGATTGTCTAAGAATTCTGCATTTTCGTGAATACTCTTAAGGTCTGATCCCYAGCTGGTCTAAAATAGCAGCTCTCTAATGATATAAATAACTAATTCAAAATGCATATGGGCTGACACATGACTTCTCATATACACAAGAGTTTATAATTTTAAGAAATAAATTATTAATTATGCCCAAAATATACATTAGGAAATATTTTGCTTAGCCACCTGTCTTGATGTTTCTTTGAACCTAATGAAACATAATCCTGCATTCCAGTAATAAAAAAATAAATGTGATATTAATCCAAATAAAAAAAAATTAAAAAGCTAAAATTGAACCACAAGCATATACATATTTGTACAAGCAGTTGTACATATTTGGTCACCAGTGGGAATTTAAGTGCTTTGTTAGCAATACAATATGATGCAAACGGAAAAAGAAAATCTGTGGAAGGAGGAAACCTGTGCAAGAAAATGCAAAACTGCTAATACTTTGCAAGTAAAAACACCTAATATGTGATAATACTAATGATTCCAATTCGATTTTCAGGACTCATCCTAATGGACAGTGTTTCCTCTTTAGATGAGGGAATTGGGAAATATAAAGTTTCTGCTAAAGTAACTAGAATCATGAAAGACTAGAAAAAAAGAACTTTTGTCTCCTGACAGACTTAATATTCCAGACTTTGTAACATTTAACAAACTGACCCATTAAAACTGTGSCAGCCTTAAGGCTTGATTTCTAGAATAAAACATGGTCTCCTTTAGAAAAGCTACAACCTCCTTTCTACTATTCTGTGAAACAGGAGAAATTTTGAGCAAAAGAGACTGTTCTAATGAACCATAAGAGCCATTTTMGTCTTAATGCCAATTTGTTAGGAGATGGTTACCAGAGACCCTGTCAGTGTCTGGCTAAAAGGAGTAAATTTTTAACAAAATAGATTATAGCTTCTATAAAYTTATTTTAAATGGAATTGTGATGGATCTTAAGAATTCATTAGCTAAATCTATTTCTCTCTCTTGAGATAACGGTGCCTTAGCTATACCATTTTTACTAATTTATGTATCATGAACTTTGTGAAGGACTTGAGTTTTTCTCACTGMATTTATACTATGCCATGGTAGAAAGAGGGAGAAAATCCCCTCTTTATAAGATTATAACCTTTGAGTTAGCTGATTTGTCCCCAGCCTTTTTAGAAGTTGGGTCTGAAATTTATTCCTTTACAATTGGCTTTACTGCAACATTTCCCAGAAAAGATATTCTTACCAAGACTARTTCTTGCCATATCTTCATACTTTCATCAGTAATCAGCTTTGCCCTGTACCACACTCCTACCCACACTATAACCAGTTTTCAGTGCTTTGAATAAGTTAAACTTCCACTCAATCATTACCTTCCTAAACTGCTCAGTTTAAAGTTTAACTGGTTTGTTATGGGGGCTTTCCAGTTAACACACTCCAGAAAACTCATTAGATTAATTTAATACATGTTCCTAAAGGGTATTTCAGGTGTTCATATATCTTTAACTTTTACCCTGACTTTTCCTTTGCCTGAATTCTGGTCTTTATTCAAACCAAGAACTTCTGTGCTATCCTGTTTAAATCTTTACCTTCTCATGAAATGAATTCATTCCAACTTCTCTTCCTGACTTTTAAATTTCCAAGTCTCTGACATGGAGACACACACTTAAAGATAGAAAACTAAGTTTCTCAATGGCATTCAGTAACAAATGGAAATCTGCTCATGCATATACTTGCATAGATGAGTCTTTCTCAGCAAGTACAACTCTGTGCCTTGTGCACAGAACAAAATTTCTTGAGAGTTTTAATTCTGCCACATTTCTCACCCTGCTCTATATTTAGTGTTTATGTTTTAATTCTTAAAAGGGATAGTCTCTTCAGTCATAAAAAAAATCTGCTTTTTTTTTCTGTGGTTACTGGTTTTAATTTTGGACTTCACTGCATATTTTGTATAAAAGGAAAAAACAAACATAATGAAGAGAAAGGTCAAATGAAAATATTGTCCATAGCTGATACAAGCGTGTATTTCAGGTTACAAAATAAAGCAAAGTTCATTTTTCCTTTCCTTGATGMCTAATTATTTATCCTCCCTTATAATTATGCCATCAAGGCATGCTTCAGAGTTACAGCTGACTCTCTATTATTAGGTTAGTTTGTCTTTGGGTGACAGCCAAATGTGCACAAGAGATTAAAAAACTCTTTGCTCTTTTATCTTTT
Source organism: Sporophila hypoxantha (assembly GCA_002167245.1). NCBI lineage: Eukaryota > Metazoa > Chordata > Aves > Passeriformes > Thraupidae > Sporophila > Sporophila hypoxantha. The sequence continues at coordinate 27,259 of NDFG01000610.1, read as the reverse complement.
GCATTATTTATAATTATAAGTTAAATAGCATATAGTGAAGTGTACTTCAAAAGGTAATATTTCATTATTTTTGCTACAAGTTCATTCAGGTGGTTGTTTTATCCTTATAAAGTGCTTCTAAGTGAAAACATCTATTTACACTGTATTTTGGGTTCATCCTTCTTTTTAATAYTCATTCCATTGCACTGCTTACAAAGAGAAGGCATGATAAGGCATGAAAACTTCAATATTATTTCAGGAATAATTTTTTCATGGAAAGAAGTGTCAGACATTGGAATGGACTGCCCAGGGAGGTGGTGGAGTCYTCATCCCCAGAAGTCTTCAAAAAAGTACTTCACATGGCACTCAGTGCTCTGGTCTGTTTGACAAATTGGTGATCAGTCAAACGTTGGACTTGAAGATCTTGGAGATCATTTCCAACCTAAACAATTCTATGATTGTGTGATTATTGGATAATTTAGCTGAAAGATATATGATGGATACCTCAGCCTTTTCAATGTGTGGTTACACATTTAACTAAGACTCCTTAGAAACCTTAAGGCTGGAAACTGAAGGCACATTTAATAATATGAAATGCTGTGCAAAAACACTAGTTTTGGAACATTACCTTCARAGTAGCTTTACTGCTCATTCCTACCACTTCATCTTGCTCTTTCTTCACACAATCTGTCACACACTGCCAATGGCATCTGAGAAATGATCTGGAGAAAATGAAAATATTTTTTGTTGTTATTCCTTTCTTTCTTGTAAAGCTGCCATTTTTCTCTAATCAGATTCATAGCCCAGCTACACYTATAGCTCTGTTMTGCTGGTGCAGTGGGATGTGCAGTGCCTAGACAACAAGGAACCTTTGAGAAGAATGGAAGTTCTTTAAAATCAATCTTGCCCTGGAACAGAAATCACTGCCCAGGGAAAACTCACAAATGGAAGTCTCTGGATTTAGGCGACTGAATCCATTTTAAGCCCTCCATTTTCTGTATCCAYTGTGAGTACCATGCTTCCCCTACAACATTTCATATAGAGCTGTGGTGTATACAGCTTCAAAGCTACCTCTGATAGTCTGACTACACAAAAAGTAAAAAAAAGAACTCACAAAATCCCCAGTATTGATCATTCAGTTGTTACTGATTTGCATTCTCACAGAAGACTATGAAAGCTGATGAGAATCTCAGAGCATTTCTGTTACAGGATGTTCCAAACACATGTGTGTATTTGTTGGTGCTGCTTCACTGAAAAACTAGACAATGAACTTCCATGTGCATGGTGAACATGGTAGRGCTGATTAGCAGTTGGGATTGATAGTCTTTTGGAGATCTTTTACAACCTTTATGATTCAATGATTCTAAATCTCTGAAAAAAAACCCCAAATATCATAAGAAGCAATTTTGAATATGAATTGTGAAAGTTGAAGGAGATTAATTTATTAAAAGAAWGTAAAACATTTCTTATCTGCAGCTCAAAATTTCTAAAGAGGTCAGGATAGGCCAAAACCACTCCCAAAATCTGAACACTTTACTTTTTTTTTTTTAAATCAGTTTATTTATTTATTTGAATTTGAAGCTCTCTTCTATGTCATTGTACAGATATGAGGAAAAGGACAAGAGAATTTAGACATGGTGGCTCTGTGACYTTTTCCATTTGCTTAGCATTCAAGTCAGTTTTTCCTCAGCATCAATCAAAGACAGACTTGGAAGCTGATGGAAGTGGAAAAGTACTTTCTGGCCTCAGACATTTGTTTACTAATCKTATGGTGTTGCTCAGTGGAGTGATTGACTTTTAATGGGTGCTTAGCTGTGTGGACCAAAGGCAAAGGGAAAAAAAAAAAAAGAGAACAGTTTGTGTTATACTTATCCCAGTGGCTCCTCATGTAACAGTCATAGACAGATCTTCATCACATTTTCAATGTGATTACTACATTGAAATCAAACAAGAAATGTCCAATTACATCAMCAGAGAATCTTATCCCATTTTTTATTTGGCCTTAATTTGGGGGATTTCTCAAGAACATAATATTAAGGATATCTGTACATGGTATCTACAGTGACTTGTGGCTAAACTAGTTAGATAAGGAGGAAATTTATTTTACAGGGATTGTGAGTAAACACAATAAATTGCTGTGAGTGCCTTTCATACCAGTGTTATGATTTATTGCTTTGGAGAACATCTAAATTGATTTTATTAGTTCCTGATCTTCTGGAGACTCAACAWCCCATAACTAGTCTTCCACATTTCTTGTGTCACCCTGGTAGCATCATCCCAGGGCTGTCCACTTGATGAGACCATCCAACAGCAAGGTTTATGTGCAGCCTGCTTGACAGGGAGTTGAACAGACCAGTTTGGCACCAAGAAACTTTATTTGTGTTGACAGACAGTTCATTCTACTCATGGACAAGTCCTAGGCATAACCTAGGAGGTCTCCCAGCATTCAGGTCTCTGAAAATTATTTCAACTGTATTTTAACCAGTTAGTTTTTTCAGGTTTTTTTTTCCTCTCTGGGGTATATACCCTTCTTTGTCCTTTTTTTTGCCATAGTTATGGCTCATTATTGTATAATTAAAGTATTATCTCCRTACCTTTTAAGCTACTCACTATCATGTCTATCTATGAATTTTATGTATCTTTGTCTATGCAAAGAAMTACTACAGACATCAGGCTGCCTAAATTATTGTAGCATATTTTCTGAGAGCTCTGACATCAGGCTAAGTGCACTATCTACTTCATGAYCAAACCAAACAACTTGGGTGCACTAAAAGTTCATACTAATCACATCCACATGTAACACTCTGTACATTTACTTTCACCAATATAAAAGCACTCTGCACTTAAAGCACTGCAACATAATGCATATCCATGATCTTGTTAAAAAAAGATAAATCCTTTGATTCTCATTGACTGCTCCTAAGAGAGGTGAAAGGTATATTCCTTGTTATGTATAATCCCTTTGTGTATGGTATTTACATAGGAAGCATCACAGACCARGTGTTCAGGTCAGCAGAACATTTTAAACACTGTGTATTGAACTGTAAATTTGCTAGATTTGATTTAAGCACAGAGGGTGATTTGAGAAACTTGAAGGAAAATCTCAATTTTAAGAAGTTGTGACCTTTTCATCAGTGGGATATACATATACGTATACACARATATCCATATTTCCATATGTACTTATATACATYTAATGATGTATTTACACCTTATTTATCCAGTTCCTATTGACTGGGYGTTCTGTCTTTGAAAACACCTCTGTCCTAAACTATTTGCTCTCATTGCCACAACTGAATCATATTTTCCATTGTCAGAAAATATTTTTGCCTTCCATGAAAAAAATAAACATATTTTAAAATATCAATTCAAATTTTTTGAGGAAGAATTTGAATTTTCAGTGGAAATCAATATTTTCCATTAAGATTTTATTGTTAGTCAGTAAACCAGACAGTGCTAAACAACTTTGGTTAAAAGTTTTCCATGACTTCACCCTYATAAGACATAATAACACATAAGTGAAGGGCAAGACCTCATTTAGCAGACAACKTAGAAATATTCATTTTGGTTTTGGGGAGGTACATTTATCTTCTCCCTTTCAATCACAGAATACTTCCTTTTGACAGCTTAATTTCTCTTTTATTTTTGGTGTTTCGGCTGGAGTTTTTTTTTTGTGATTGAATCAATGTCATCTGCAGAACATAAAGCTTTACATCTCCTGTTTTTTCTAAGGTGTATTTTGTTGTGGATGGAGTCCTGCACTTCACCTGTAACAACATGTTTTTAAAAAAAAACAGTGATTCAGTGACTTTTGGTGCTAAATCTGATGGTGGTTTAACAAGATCTGGTAGCAAAGTACTATTGATTACTCACTGCTAACAGGACAGGGTTAGACCAAAACAGTCAAGGGGACACTTGGATGGAGTGATGAGCTAAACTCCTCAGAGGGAGATTTCATGTGTGCAGGATGTGACTTAATCCTGGACTTGGTAGTTTGTCTGAATGACTGTATTTTGCACCTCTTGTCTATGATTTCAAAGCTTATCATGCCATTTTATGCTTACTGGGTGTCTGATTAGATAAGGAATCTCTAAACCTTCAACAACCTTTAAGCAGGAACATTTCGAGGTGTCCCTCTCACAGGGCAGATGCCTGTTGCCTTAGCTGAGTGTGCCCTGGGCTCTCCTCTGTTTATGAAGTGAAGAAATGGGCTTATGGTCATACCTGCATCCTGAAGGAAATTTGAGCTGGATGCTGCCATCACTACCAGATGCAACCACTAGGGATTTTTTTTTTTCACTCAAGTTTTGGTATCAGTGAGTTTAATTTATGGTTTTTAATAGATGTTTGTCTTCCTTCTTGGACATTAGATAGTTGAACTCTCAACACTGMCTTCATCATGAGCACAACTGATTATATTTTGTGGGTAAAAAATGAATGGTCATTATTCAGTAAATGTTCACTGTTAATGAGATGTGCTGAATGGACTTTATAAAGCAGCTTAGTAACATCTCAGTGTAGTGGTACTTCTTTTATAGCTAGAGGAAACAGATAATTTGAAAACACTATGAGAACTAAAACGTCTATGTGGAACAGAAGGTCAGTCTGTTCATGCAGAGAATGGATGATTGAATAGATGATTTTGCTTGAATTAACAGTTTTGACTTATAATGATACAATATTATCAGAAGTTAGCAATTACYGCCAAAATCTCTTCTTTTCTTTTCAGTGGAAAAAACATTTAAACCCACCCCTGCAATAGAGTTTCTCCTCTTTTTTTTCCTTTTTTTTGTTAAGTCATTATATTTCACATATATGTTTCATTAGTAGCTGTGTGCAATTATCCAAGAGTGTCTGAAAGCTACTGTACASTTAATCTTTACTTAGGGTAATACTTTGCATATGTTTGGCACTGGTTCCTTTCAATTTATTTTTTTACTTCTAAATGCAGGAAATGGTCTGAAACCCATTAAAATAATTTGGAMAATTCAGTTATATAGATACAGATTTTTTTTTTTTGTGACAAAGAAATTTCATGGAACTTGTACAGAAACTCAGAGAATTCTAAGTTTTAATGTAGTGAGAGACCAATTACACTAAAAGTAGAAACTGAAAGAAAAAAACAGTGTGTCAAATAGAAACTTCCATTAAAAACCGTAAATACTGAAAATTATCCTGTTATAAATAGTTCTTTTTCCACTCAATAGCTCTGTAAAAGCAAAAAACTTATATTTGTATTTTGGAAGCAAAGCAAGAGAAAATGAAGGGAAAGATCTGACTATGCTTGAAATTTTCATGTGCAACGTGCTACCTATGACAGAATTCCACAAGTTTACTCTAGTACACTGTATCTCACCAAATCCAAATATGTTTAATCATTCTATACTGTCTAAATCCCAGATGGGTACTTGTATTTATTTAGATTCTTAGAATAATGACTAAATTTTCTACTAATATCAATAAAACCACATGCTGACTGTAAGTCATATATGGCAATTTAAATATCCAGGTATTATCTCATATTGTGTGTGGAGGGAGTTTTAATGACTACTCATAGTGGCCTGTTTAGAACACTGAATTTGTGTTATGGTCGTGTTCTGGGTTTGCATGGCCCAGTTTTGGTAGTGGAGTGGTATTGTATTTGAGAGGRGTTCTGTGGCAGGAAGGAATGATGAATTTGACTCCATGTTCTRAGAAGGRTAATTTATWATTTTATGATACTATAGTATAWTAAAGAATACTATATCAAACTATAGTAAAAAATACAAAAAATATACTTATGGAAGGTTAAAAAAATAATAATGAAAAGTTGTGACTCTTTGCAGAGTCCCAACACAGCTTGACACTGATTGGCTAATGAGTGAAAATATGCACACCAGAAACTAATGAAACAATCACCTGTGAGATAAACAATATCCAAACACATTTTACATGAACAAAACAGAGGAGAAACAATAAAATAATATTGTTTTCCTTTTTCTCTGAGGCTTCTCAGCTTCCCAGGAGCAAAATCCWGAACAAAAGGATTTTRCKAAAAAATATGACTGTAACAGAGTGGCTACAGAGGTAGCTCCTGTGAGAAGATACCAGGAATTTTTKCCATGTCTGACAGAGCCAGTGTCAATCAACTCCAGGATGGACCCACTGCTGGRCAGGGCCAGGCTGTTCAGCAATGTGGTAGCTGAAGAATGGGGGAAAAGAACTTAGACAACAGCAGCCAGATAGGAAAGGAGTGAGAATGCGTGAAAGGAACAGCTCTGCAGACACCCAGGACAGTGCAGAAGGAGGGGCAGGAGGTGCCCCAGAGGCTGGAGCTGATTCCCCTGCAGCCCATGGTGAGCCCATGGTGGGGCAGCTGTGCCCCTGGGGGTCCATGGGGGAGCATCATGGAGGTGACCCACGATGGAGCAGGTGGATGCCCAAACGAACCTGTGTCCCCATGGGAAGCCCATGCTGGAGCAGGCTCCTGGCAGGACCTGTGAAGAGAGTAGCTTYCACTGGAGGAGATCTGCTGGCAGGACTTGTGACCCTGTGGGAGAACCWTGCTGGAGCAGGCTGTTCCTAAAAGACTGACCCCATGGGAGGCGCCTACTGTGGAGCAGTTTGTGAAGAGCTGCAGCCTGTGGGAAGGATTCACATTGGACAAGTTCATGGAGAACTGTCTCCTGTGGCAGGGACATCACACTGGAGCAAGGGAAGAGTGTGAGGAATCGACCCCTGAGGAGGAAACAGCAGAAATATGTGATGAACTGACTGCAACCACCATTCTCTTTCTCACTGTGCCACTGGCAGGAAGGATGTAGAGAAAATCAGCAGTGAAATTGAGCCCAGGAAGATGGGAGGGATGGGGAAAATTATTTTCAAGATTTGGTTTTATCTCTCATTATTCTACTCTGATTTGATTGGTAATAAACTAATTTCTCAGTTGAATCTGTTTTGCCTGCGATGGTAAATGGTGAGTGATCTCTTCCTGRCCCAGTCTTGATCCWTGAGTGTTATATTTWCTTTTCSCTGCCCYTCTGAGGAAGAGTGTGATAGAGTGTCTTTGGTGGGCACCTGGCATCTAGCCAGGTTCAGCCCACCACAGATCATAAATAATTTTTTTCCCAGTTTTGTTTCAGTCAGTCTTTAGCACTGTTTCCTACAAAAATACATTCTCTTTTAAATTAGATTGCACAAAAAGTATTATGTACCTTCTCAYAATTGTAAAAAGATTTTTGGACTACTGATGACATTCTGCTGTTTGGAGACAGTTCTGCAAAATGACAATTTTGTACTTTGGAAGTTAATACACCAATAAAGAAAAAATGTGACAAGCAAGGCAGAAAATACTGATTACTGCAGAAATTCAATCTGAAAACTAGGTACCATAATAGTGGTATTTAATGCCTTTAAAAGAATAGTTTTTGGTTCAGAGAGGAAGCTTTGAATGATTTATTGATCATTATTAATATTATTGTATGGTGAAAATAAAATGGTCYTTTAAGTACAATACTTTCCCTCAAGGAGTACTTACCAAATGTTTTGTTTTCTCAGATAAATGTTCTTTATACTATATTCTATTAAAAAAAGAGACAATCATATTCTGTTCTACAGTGCTAAACTAGGACAGTCATCTGTTTTAGAAGAACTATAGAAAACATACACTTCAACAGAAGATTCATTACTGAATTCTGTTGAACATTTGAAACATTATAAAAAAAACCCTCATATTAGGACACTGAAAAGTTTTATTTAAAGAGATACAAAGGATTTCTGAGATTCAGAGACGGGGTCCTAGCTGAAAGAACCTGAAATAATTATCAAAAAATACGTTAATGGCACATGCTTGTAATGCTTGTGATTGCTTAGGGAAGCACAATTTATTGGATTGTGCTTCTGTATGAAGTGGTTGGAAAAAAGACACTTTTTACCTAATGAAAAGTGACATTTGCACCCACTTAAGAGCTTCTTTACATGTGCTTAACACATGTAAAGAATTATTGCTATATTAACTGTAAGAGGTGTTTAATTCAATAGTCTTTTTCCATGCTTACTAATGAGAGTTCAAACATATAAACTTTCTGTTGCTTTTTTTTTCTGGAAGGTTTCAAACAGAGCAAATCAGTTATTTATACAGAGCACTGCACTGGTGCTGCCATTTCCTGAGTTCAAGACATGCTCACATTGTGGTAGGAAATGAAGTTTGCTKCCTCTCTTTTCCATGTTCCTGTAATTCAGGCACTGCAACACTGGCAGTCAGAGCACAGGAAGCTATGTGCAAGGAATTGACACATTTTCAGGGCATGAAAACATATATAAGTAATACTACAAGACAACAAACTCCRAAAATGAGGTAGCTAGAGAATTTCTTATGAAATCACATGTTCAAAGTTCAATTTGTGAATAAAACTTATMTAGGAATTCCAAAATATTTTTTCAGTACACATTCAAACTGCATTTTCTATAGCAACGGATTGATAAATCTTAATATCCAAGGATCAATCTTTRTTGTAGGGAAAGATATCCTGTCTGTGCTAGGATATGCTCCTTAAAGAAACATGATCTAAGATATGTCTTCCTTACTACAGGTTCGGGTGACAAATAAGCACAATATAAAAAAAATTCTCCAAGTATCATAGAATGGCCTGAGTTGGAAGGAACCTCAAAGCTCACCCAGTTTCAACTCTGGTGTCATGGACAGGGACATCTTCCACTAGATCAGGTTGCTCAGAATTCCATCCAGCCTGGCCTTYAACACTTCCAGGGATGAGGCAGCTACAGCTCCTCTGGGAAACCTGTGCCAGGGCCTCACCACTCTCACAGCAAAGAATTTTTTCCTAATATCCAATGTAAACCTACTTTCTTTCAGTTTGAAGACTATCCCCCCACCCCCGGCCTTGCTCTGTTACTCCAGGCCTTTATAAATACTTTCTCTCTATTTTTCTTGTTGGTGTRCTAATAGAAGGCCACAATTAAGTCACCCCCAAGTCTTTTTCTCTAGGTTTAACAATCCTAATTCTCTCAGCCTTTCCTCCCAGCAGAGCTGCTCCATCCCTCTGATCCCCTTGGTGCCTCCTCTGGCCTGGCTCCAGCAGGTCCCTGTCCTTGCTGTGCTGGGAGCCCAGAGCTGGATGCAGCCCTGCAGGTGGGGTCTCAGCAGAGGGGGCAGAGGGGCAGAATCCCCTCCCTGGAGCTTGGTAAATACAGGAATTCACTGCCCTGAGCATATCCATAATGACACATACTTCAATTACACTCTCACATTCTTTATTTTTTGCTGGACTTTTAAGTTACAAATTARGAAATTCATTAGAATTCCATTCATTCCATTCCACTGAGAAGGGAAAACAAGGGTAATCACTGCAGACATYTGGGAGCCTGTGTCCCTCCAGCACAGACTGGGATATGTACTGAGTTCTCACTAGCTCCCAACAAGATTTCTCACAACTTTCAAATATCATTAACAAAGATTCAARATTTTCAATCATGTACATAAGATCTATTTATTGACGGATATAAAAAAAGCATTGGAGTTTTTCCTAARCCTTTTTTGAAAGGAATGAATACATTGATTCTTTTTTTTTTTTTTTAATCTATCTCAGATATCTGAAATGGAAAACATCAGCTGGAGTGCTTTATATTTTGTTTAGTTGCAATTATCTGAAAACAACAGTTTGTAACAGAAAGTGTCAAATAATTCTAACCGCCTTTAAAGCATTATTATTTAACTGCCTACAAAACTCTGTTATTTTGAGAGAGGATATAGCTCTTTTTAGAAGCAGAATTGGTTTTGAACTGCAAAAAAGAAAGAATTTAAGTACTGTTAGTAACTTGTGTTGTTCATCTCCTTTATTGCATATTGGATATGTATATGTGTATTCTTGTAACATTATTRAAAACTGTTCAACAACCCCCAGATGGCAAATAGGCAGGAGATARAAAACTGACTMCTGTCCATCTCCACATCTCAGTTTWTCAGGCAACACCATCTAGTTTCAGGAAGGACAAAGAATTTGTCRATTCTCCTTCAAATGTTTCTACAGTAGAAAAGAAAGCAACTGAGCAGGCAGAAGGATGAAAAATCTACTATCTGTGGAGAAGAGATGAAAAACATAATTTTCAAAGGATTATATGACATGTCTTTTGGCATACCACCAAAGAAGATTAACTTACATGGAAAATCACTGGAGAGGGAATTCTGAAATGRTCTTTAATACAAAATCTCTCACTGATATGGGATGGTCTACAATGTAAATCCACTTTATTAGAGAGGACTTAAAATATTATAATCTATCTGTTGAAAAATAATTATTTAATTCCTTAGAATATGGCCAAAAAGTAATTTTGTTGAGTCACTGAAAGTTGCATGCAATTCCKTAATGATAGTGTTTTTTAACCAGGTCAATTGCACATTTTATTAATGAAGCACCATATTGGTTAGTAGTAATTATTTCAAATGAATACTGATAACTCCATTTTTCCATAGCTAAACATATTTTTTATAACCTTGAACATGCACYGCTATTACTTTTTGCTGACAATTTCAATACTAATGGATCCTGTATATTAACAACCAATTTTCTTCTAAGTGCTGAAATACAGCACTTAATGCACTATGCACAAATACTTGGAAAGTAATTTGTTGAAAGCCAAGTGACATCTATTCCAGAGCTTTATATTCCAGTCTTTTTGCAGTGTTGTATCATATGTATCTATARAGACATGTACACATAAATTCAAAACTTAGGCAATAACATTTTTATTACAAGTACGAATTGTCTTATAATTCTCTCAAGTAAAATTAAAAGTAAACTTTGCAAGTTTTTTTGATAACCTCAGGAAACTAAGTATATCATAATTCTTTCTGCACTGAAAAACAAAGATATGACATCTACAAAGAGCAGGAACRACTATTTTCTCCTTTTTAAAATTTGGAATTGTTGTTAAAATGAATAGGAATTTTTAAAAAATTAAGAGAATAGATAAATGTGGGTTGGGCCTGCCTGGATGTCAGGTTCCCACCAATGTCACTCTATCCCTCCTCTCCCCAACTGCACAATGGAGAGAAAATGTAACAAAAGGGTCATGAGTTGACATGAGGATAGGGAGAGGTCACTCTTCAATCACCATCGTGGCAAAACAGACTCAGCTTGGGATATTAATAGACTTTATTACCAATCAAAATCAGAACAGGATAATGAGAATTAAAACAACTCTTAAAACCTCCTTCCTCCACTACCTCTTCCTCCTTCCCAAGTGCTACCTKCTGCCCACCAGCAGCAGAGGGAGATGAGGAAGTGTGGTTTTGGTCAGTTCACCACAGAATGTTTTTGCCACTGCTTCTCTCTGAGGGACCAGAGTCCTTCCATTCTGGGGGTCCCTTCCATGGGAGGATCCTCTAGAAACTTCTCCAGTGTGAATCTATCCCATGGGCTACAGTTCATCACAAACTGCTCCAGCATGGGTCACCCCCACAGGGTCAGGCCTTCAGGAACAGGCTGCTCCAGCACAGATCCCCTACAGTGTCACACGTCCTACCATGAAACCTGCTCCAAGGTGGGCTCTCTCTCCATGGGTCCACACGTCACTGCCAGGAGCCTGTTCCAGCATGGGCTTCCCACAGGGTCAACAGATGGGTGCTGAGCCTTCTCTCAGCATCCATCTGCTCTGATGTGTGCCTCTTCCATGGGCTGCAGGGGATCTCTGCACCCCCATGGGCTTCACCATGAGCTMCAGGGGAATCTCAGCTCTGGAGCAACACCTGCCCATCCTTCTCCACTAATCTCGGTGTCTCGGTGTCTGCAGGGCAGTTCCTCTCACATGTTCTCACTTCTCTCTCTTCTGACTGCAATTACTTCTGTGCAATATCATTTTTTTTTCCTCCTTCTTAAATATGTTTTCTCAGAGGTGTTACCACCTTCACTGATTGGCTCAGCCTTGGGCAGTGGCACCTCTGCCCTGAAGCTGGCTGGAGCTGCCCTTGTCAGACATGGAGGAAGGTTCTGGCAGCTCCTCACTGAAGCCAACCCTGAAGCCCCCAGTTACCAAAACCTGGCTGTGAGAACCCAATACAACAAAGAAGGTGATTAAAATAGAGTGCAGCTGAATATATCACTGTGCTGTTGCTATTCAACACAAAGTAGTTTGTGTGCCTTCAAGCTCTTTTGTAATGTTTGAGGCTTGTCAAATTACTACAAACTAATTTTGCATTTAACTTACAAAAACACAAACAGATATAGTAACAGATTCTGCAATCAAGTTTTGCAATGCTGGGTTCTGCTCATGAATCCTGAGTATTATAAATTTGCCAAATACAGCAATGAAGTATTCTTTTTTTTCTTTTTTTTTTTTTTCCCTGATTATACTGGGCATATTATTCTGTAATGTTCCTGGTGTGCCATTGTTTCAGTAGTTTGGAGGTCTCCTTTGAAAAAAAACATGTCAATGGCATGGAAACAGAAATAAATCATTACAAAAACTTTGRTTTGGTACACTGTTGAAGACATAGAGTGGTTTCTCTAATGCTGCAGCGTGGCCAGTGTTTACTTTGGACTGTGTGGTGCTGCTGCACACAGTCGATTGTAAACGCTGAGTGAGAAGGGGTGAGAGCTACCAAACCACACAGCCCAGATACATGAGCTATCTAAATCGACCCAGCTCCAAGTACATACATTTGTTATTGACTGGAAAAGGAACAACAGACCGTGTGTAACCATTGGTAACTTCACTCTTCTGCATCATATTTGGGGCAGGGAGAGGACACAGGGCCAGGGTAAGGAGTGCTCATATCTGCCTCATATCTGGTAAAAGTCATGAGACCCCAGAGCCTGTACCTCTGGGGCAGTAGTGCCACGCAGGCTGTATCAGCTTGGCAGACCTCAGCATGCCAGATTAGGGGGTGGGGATGAGCAGCTCAGAAACTCCATTTACCTTAAAACTTCAAGAACATCTCACCTGTGAACTGGGGTGAGCTGCTGGGTACATTTTTCTTGAGAGGCCAAATGGATGTAGATCCTGAGTGCTATTTTCACTGTTTGTCATTCTGAAAAGCACAGAAGAGTTGTTTAATAGCTTATTGCCTACTATATTAAATATTTGCTTTTATGTGCTTCATATTCTATGTCGCATCATAACAGAAATTTTCACCATTTGAAAATAACTACTTTTTGCAGACCAAGCAGCTTACACAAGYAKATTGTTCCACAAATATTGGCAATAKCWGWTGAGTCAAAATCWCTRATCTATTACTTTGTTCTCTTCAAATGAAATCCATTTTAATGATCTGATGCCAGGACTACACTGACAACCAAGATAATTCTTGACAACACAGAAACCTTAATGTTTACCATAGATAATTTTGTTCAGCTAGTGACATATACATTTGCCACTATTCAGTAGTGCCATGTACTCACAGAATCATCAGAGAATAACCTGGGTTGGAAGGGACCTTAAAGGGTTGGATAATCTTGTTCCATCTCCCTGCCATGGGCAGGGACACCTTCCACTCAARCAGTTGCTCAGAGCTCATTCCAGCCTGGCCTTGATCACTGCCAGGGATTAGGTCTGTTTAGTAACATATTCGGTGCAGCAACATCATCTTCACAGGCAAGAGACAGTCTGGATGCCTTGTGGTAGCAGATGGGATTGTCCATCTGGAAATGGACTGGAGAATATCCTAATCAATGGCTTCTCTTCTCTAACATACCTGTGAAGAAAACCTTCCATCTGGTCAGTATGTTGTTCAGATGAACTGCACGACAATGTCTCTCCCAATTTCTTCCTCTATAATATTGTTTCCTCTCTTGCAGGAGATATTTAGTGCCTCTTCTTGTCTTCATGATGGTGATCTTGCTTGTTGTATATTTTAGCTTACTTATCATCCAACTGGATAGAACTTCTGAGGTCACTATTTTCAGACTTCTGGACAAATTTATGATCTTTGCAAAGTTGTTTTATTTCTCTCTAACCTTGAGTGAACACAATCTATTGTTCCTCTGGACTTCAGAGTGTCCTTAGATTCCCACACATATTTGTGTTCAGCTGAGATCCAGTGAACCAGAACCTCAGCATGTTTTGCCAATGTCAGAACAGGCCAGTGGATGTATGCAGGCAACACTCCGTGCATACTAACAACTTTTCTTTTGCCTGTCATCTCCAAGAAGTTGAGTGTGCAGCTTAAAAAAACCAAAACCTGTTTTTTTTTTTTTTAGTTGGTGTTGTTTGGGAGGTTTTTTTTTTAATAGACACAGAACCCTGTGTGTTCCAAGAAGTTCACCAGGCTTTGGAATACCTCATTTTTGCAGGATTCCAAGAACCACATGGTGGCAGAACCATGACTACAGACTCCTATTAAAAAAAAAATCAATGCTAGGTTTCTTATTTCCATTGATTGATTGATGCCTTCAGACCTTGTTTGCATCTTTTGACTCCTGTCATTCCTATTTGGATTATTCTGGACTGTCAGTAGCTATGTGATGTCGTGTATTTGTGCCTTGAACAAAAAGTACACAGTATTCTTTGAGGATACTAGACATTGCTGTCAAAGTAATAATTGATAGTGATAGTCCAGAAAAAGCAAAGTTATCTATGGTTTGTTGATAAAGAAAAGTGTTAGCAGACACATTTTATATTGGACACTGGAAGCCAGCAATACAAGAAAGAGTATTTTTGCTTTAAAGTTGTTTAAGTAGACAAATTATTAGAAGTGGAAAAAATATATTTTTCAATTATAAATATCTAACCCATGCAGTCCCTGTTTGAAAAACTGGTCTTTATATTTCTGTACATGTTGATCTTGTTTCAAAAAAGCTACTCCTTTGAGTTAATATTCCTGTTTACCAGGGCCTCTTTTTCATGCCAATGCAACTCACAATAAATGTCCAACAAAAGTTGTACATTCTGGTATGGTAAGATTACAAATTCAAAAAAAAACAACAACACTTTCTAGACTTTTTTTTTCTTTTTGTGGTGTTTTGTGTCTTTTATCCTGATATAAAAGGTGGAACAAGCTTTATACTGTTTCTGTATTTGCAATAATTTTTTTGTAGTTATGCAATGCATTAGGTGTATCACAGCACAAAATGAACCTTAAAAGCCATTTATAGTAATTCTGTAAGTATCATCCCTTACACAAAAACTGTCCTGGGATTGCTGCTTCTTGCACATTAAACACACTCATTAAACTTGTTTATTATACTTTCTGAACTACAGATTGGAAATTTTGTATTCAAGTCACAGTCTTGCTTACTTATGTTGTTTAGTTTCTTCTAATGTGAAGGCCCTTTGATTCCAGATTCTCTTTTGATGAACTTTAATGTAAGTAACCCCCGACTGGCGTATTTGTTATGTGGAATCATTAAAGATAATTATCTCTTCCTTTGAGGTTAAAAAGATGCTTGGGGTTAATTCTTTTTCCAGCTAATATTATACATTGAAATGATTATTAGTAATGGAATGAATATACAGAATACAACTGTACATATGTGGGTTTATTTATATACACCATAAATATAATATGCCATATAAGCATGTATGTACAATAGAACCTGCATGATTAGACATTAAGTGCTCATAAATTAAGATATAATCCATTCATCTTCTCAACCTTATCTCCTTCAACACAGATACACACAGAATATTGTACGGGAGAGAGTATCAGTATTTTTAGAATGAAATTACTGACAGACTCATAATATAGAATCATAGATTTAAAGACTCATTTAGGTTAGAAAGAACTGTTAAATTATGAGGTGCAACTATAAACACTACCAAGCCTACCATTAAACCATGTCCCRAAGTGCCACATCTAAATARCTTTTAAATAATTCCAGYGATGGTGACTCAACCACCTCCCTGGTCASCCTGTTCTAGTGCTTGATAACCCTCTCAGTAAAGAAARTTTTCTTAATAAAATGATTGTTTCCCTGTTAAAACTTGAGGCTATTTCCTTTCAATCTATCATTTGTTACTTGAGAAAAGTTACTGACCCCACAAAATTTATAAACTATGTGAGCTTTAGCATTTTGAAAGGGGTGTTTCCAAAAGTAATACAAACAATGGAAAAATTAGCTAAGTAATTTAGTTTGTTAATTTATATTAACTCTTAAATAACTCTGTCTTATTTCCAAACAAAATTCTTTTAAGCAAATGATTCCAAACACTTATTCCTGGTATAGTCAGGTTTTTTCCTAACTAAAACACAGTGTTTATTGTTTTAGCACTAAATTTATCAGAGGACCAAATTGCCTTAAGAGTGAAAAAGAGGAACTTAGATTCCTTCTTAAATTGGAGATAGTTGTATTAGCTGGATTGAACTAGGAAAATCAACAGACTTGCTTTGGGAGGTATGGGGGAAAGAGCTTTTTTTGAAATTTTTTTGAGTCACAGTTATGCAGTATTTCTGAAGAAGAAATTACATGGCATGATGACAAGACAAATTGATGGAACCCCTATGAGTCTTATTTTTCGTGGAAGTCTAGTCCGTGTAAGGCTCATTAAAGCTGCAATTAAAAAGCTGTTCCGGGCAGAAGAGGATTGCATGTTTCTGAACAAGTACAAATCCTGTCCCATTTACAAATGTGTTTCAAGGCTAATTATTGGAGATTTCATCAAAGTTTTGCTCACATCAGTGGTAAATCTACTTAGTTTAGATGAAATGCAGGCCAGGCTTGCTTGGAAAATGATCTGCTGTGGAAAGCATGTCAGAGCCATGGAGACCTATTGATAGACACACCAATATCTACTATGAATATTTATGAAACAAACCAGCATCAAGATGCTTTTTTGAAACAATATTTATGAAACAAACCAGCACCAAGATGCTTTTTTGAAACAATATTTATGAAACAAACCAGCATCAAGATGCAACAAAAAGCATCAAGATGCTTTTTCTAAGCAATCATTGACTTATTCATTCAGAATTTAGGATAAAGTGCTTTATAAATTGAAAAGAACGTGCTTTTACTTCTGCTAATCTCCTTTAGTGGAACTCACTGAACATTGCCGCTGTCTTTCCACAGCAGAAAAACATGTCTTTCTAAATTCCAAGTGTTGCAAAGATGTAAATTAATAAATAAGCATTTATAAAAGCCTTCAGTTGCTAGATGCCTTCACTGAAATGCTGAATTCTTTTGACTGACAGGTATATATCCAGAAAAAAATGACCAACTTATTAAACTTTAGATTCTTTAATTTATTACTCTTACTTGCAAATGCTTCAAAACTATAGTGCCAAGTGCACTATACTGTTAAAACAATCATAAAAAAAACAGTATTGGTTCTAATGTTTTTAAAAGTCCTTTTGTGAGGATGTAGGCAATCAATCATAAGGAAAAAAAATCTCGAGAAAATCAGCTTAATGGATTTAATAACCTGTGAATAAATTGAAGAAAAAAAAGTATAAGATTATTCATACCTAAATTTGCTTTTTAAATATGGGTGTTTGTTTCAGTTTCTGCATTAAAGATGTTACTTCTTATAAGCCTTTTTTTTCTTTTTTCCCAAGGAGGATTTTGTGGCTCTAAAATCCCAAGGACAGTGGATTTTTAAACTTTTATGTTTGTATGCCATTATCTTGTTTAGGCTTTAAGGATAACGTAGCTCCCAATTCTTAATGGAAAGAAAACTAAATGAACATTGCAGTTCCTGCTGAGGAAGTCAACAAAAGTTAAAGGTATCTGAAATTTTAAATAGCAACGAAAAGTGATTGCAAGTTAAAAGCCTGCTGTTTTCTCCTAAAACACTGTAATAATGCGTAAATTAAGCTTTATAAGAAAGGGATAACTCTTCAGAAACAGCTTGCATTCTCTGTACATGGAGATGAATTGCTAAGCCATATTGGATAATTCTACATGGCAGAGAGACTAAAGGTGTTAATTGTTTTATAATGTTAGCTTATTATAGGATGGCTTTGTCTATAATTCCTTATCTGATGGAAACATACATATAATTTTTAAGTAGTGCACATAAAAGCAAACCCAGTAATATACAGAGCTGCTTTCTATGCATTCCTACAAGAAGTACACAGAGGATTTCACTAGCAGGCATCGAAGTCTGAAACAGGTGTCCTGGTTTGGGCTGGAGTTAGTTTTGTTGGACAGAATTAGAAAAATTCTGGAGTTAGTTTTGTTGGACAGAATTAGAAAAGAACTTCTTTTGTTTTCCTGTCACGGGGAAAAAAATCCCAAAACAAAACCACTTAATAATGTTTAGAGGAAAAGTGTGAAAAACAAGGAATAAATATAAGATAGAGACCTGATACTCACAAATAATTTTTGTGGTATTATACTTTTGAAACCTGACATTTCACTTGTAATTCCTAACCATCTACCTCATAAGCAGATAAATGAATATAACTAAATCTTGATAAATATTTGAAAGAGGAGATAGAAGAAAAGAACGTGGTCAAATATAAAGGAGACAGAGCAAAAATGCCTCTCATCTCTCCCTAACCAAAAAGTATAAAAATCTAGGAKTAAATAAAATGAAGAAAAAAAGAATGAAAATGTGATTGAAATAGTAGTTAAGACATTAGAAACAGGAAATGAGTGAATTGACATTGGAAAGAGTGATTAAAAAATTCAAGTGTTGCTTTAATAGTTTCATTGCAGAATGTGTATCCATATATTCCTTCATTTTTGTTTCATTCATTCGTCCTCATTACAGGCTGGCTTTCAAGCATCTCATTTGCCATCATTTTATTTTCTACTTGTCATAATTTTTCCTTCTTTTTTTCCTGTATTGAATTTTTACAAAATTGCTAAACTATTCCCCATTTGGGGAATCTGTATGCATAAAGCAATCTCTGCAGCTAAGGCAGCTGCACAGGAATCTTTTCAAGCGGTTGATGCAAACAGGTAGGTTTTTAATCAGATGCTCAAATTTAAAATCAATGATAGGAATTAGAACCTGAAAGGCATGCCTTTAATGCCTATCCTGCATCCTCACTTCCTTTTTCTATCTTTATTTGTAACATAAAATAATCATAGAATCATAAAATGTCCTGAATTACAAGGAACCCACAAGGATGACTGAAATCTGACTCCTGGCCCTACAGAGAATGCCTCAAGAATCCCACCCTGTGCCTGAGAGTTTTGTCCAAACAATTCTTGAGCTCTGTCAGCTTTGGTACTGTGGCCATTTCCCTGGGAGCCTGCTCCAGAGCTCAACCACCCTCTGGAGTAAGAATCTTTTCCTGATATCCAGTCTAAACCTCACTGGACACAACTTCAGGCCATTCCCTCAGGTTCATTCACTGGTCACATACAGCAACGCTGTGATGGCCCCGATGAGGGGAGAGAATGATGCATCTGACTCCATGGCTATCAGAAGGCTAATTAATTACTTTATTATACTACATTATTATATACATCTAAAACTGCCAAGCACTCAACGCTGCACACACTGCACACACTGCATACACTGCACTGAATCTCCTGACTGTCTCGTGCCTGTCAGCCGACAGTCCAACACACACACTCTCTTGACCCTAATAGGTCAAGGAAACAAAACATCTTCACTTTGGGTAAACAATCTCCATATTGCATTCTACTTTGGCACAAACACAGGCACAGCAAGCGATAAGAATTGTGCTTTCCCTTTATCTGAGGTTCAGAGAATGTGAYTCTCAGAAATCCTTGGGAAGAACAMRGGCTTGCTTTTCTCTTTGAAGAAAAACGTGGCAACAGTCATAGAGAGAAGAGATTGGTGCATGCCCCTTCTCTGCCCCTTGTAAGGAAGCTGCAAACTGTCACTATAAGACACGAAAGAACACAAGAACACCACRGTTCTCAAGGTGAAGGAAGAAAGAGGAAATTTATTTTCTGACTCCAACATTTATAGTTTTCCAAAAGTGACAGCGGATTGGAGGGTGACAGTGKCACCTCTCCAATGARYCTGGTCAAACCAACAGTCCATCAACTTTCTCCTCCTCCATAAAAGAWGACAAAACAATCAGTTATTTACAGAAAGTGTCTGAGAAAGTTCACCACAAGCATYTCAACATCAGAAGGCCTAGAAAATCTTAAAAAACCGGGGTGACATCAAGCAGCAATGAGTTCTGTCCTCAGTCTCTCTTCTTCAGTCTGAACAGACCAAGAGACCTCAGCTGCTCCTCACAGAGCTTCCCCTCAAGGCTCTTCACCATCCTTGTTGCCCTCCTTTGGACACTCCCTCACAGCTTTATATTTTTTTATATCATGGCATCCAAAACTGCCCCCAGCACTCGAGGTGAGGCTGCCCCAGAGCAGAGCAGAGCAGAACAGAACAGAGCAGAGCAGGACAATTCCTCCCTTGCCTGGCTGGCCATGCTGTACCTGATGCACCCCAGGACAGGGTTGGCCCTCCTGGCTGCCAGGGCACTGCTGACTCAGATGCAGCTGGCCATGGACCAGGAGCCCCAGGTCTGTTTGCACAGCATTGTTCTCATGTGTCATTCCATTAAGGGAAATACATTAGATGCTTTCAACATGGTGTAAACAGGGTCATTAAAGTAAAGCAATTATTAGTATAACTAGACTTAAACTAGATAGAAATATAAGGATTACTAAGGGTACTATAAAATTGAATACGATAAGGTCCCCCTATCCAAGTACCATGACCTTAGTCCCTTACTCTTCTTCGACATTCATAGCTGTTTTGTTTGTAATTCCTATAACTTTAATTTGAAATCTAAAAAGAGAGTTATCAAAGAAATTACTAATGTTGTTTTAGTGTTGTTTTTTTTTTACTGTGAATTTTCTTCTTACACAGAAAAAAAAGTTGGTATGATGGCAGTACAACACCTCAATTTCTCTTTAATCAAGCTGATCATGTTAAAATGCAGTTCTGTTCATGAATAATTTTTTCACATTTCATTGAGAAGCTATTTGTATTGTTGAAAACAAATACAGTTTGATCCCTTTCTCAAACTGAAGACAAGTAACAATATTTTCACTGCTGTTTCTTGCTTTTAAAAGCTTTCCTTCATTGACAGCCTGGTATGTTTTCTTTAGTGAGTTACTATTGGTAGGAGTACCTGTGAAACAGACCAACATTGGTCTGATAAGATGCAAAAAAAAGATGAAAAACAAAACTTAAAAATTAGAGTAGCAAAAGAAGTATGGGGGAAAAGAAAGAAAACTTCCAAAAAGACTTGCTGGGTTTTTTTATCTTTGAGATATGTCACAGATTCTTATCCATTTTTAATAGCAGAAATATAAAAAATATAGTTTAAAGATAAGTGTTCAGGAGACAAAAGGCAAATTGAGGTGCATAGCTAAACATTTCTAGAGAAACTCACCCAAACATACACATGTCTGTGCTAGGTAAGAATTAAGCAACATCTTAAACCACACTGGAAAACAAGGACATTTAATGCTTGCCATAGCCAAGATTTCTTCTTAATCTGCCCTTGCTTTACCTTCTTCCCATTCTCCAATGAGAACACGAACATTTTCATCACTTCTTCATTTGAATACTTGTGTAAATCTGTGGCTGATGTTTCATGGCCTCAGAACTCTGTTATCACAGTGATTTAACAGATTTTCAAACAGTGACTGATTCTCATGCAGACATTTGAGCCAACTCCATGCTCCACAGTCCAGTTTGTCACTAGACATTAAACTAAATAAATACAAATCAAGAAAATAAAGATAATTTTTTTACCATCTCATTTTATTTTGTGGTGGTTTTGGCTGTGTATTTAGACATGCAACACATAGGATATTTGAAGAAGGAGTTTAAGAAACATTAAAAGGCAAAAAAAGTCATTTTCCAAAACTTCTTAGATATCAAATATTCCTAGATATTTAGATCTCAGAAAATATTTAAAAGCAAAACTTCAGTTAAGATAAGTAAGAGCAAAAAATCAGGTTTAGCCTAAATCTTAGTGCAATCATTCTATAAATTTGTTTTCAGGTAGTTTGTTATAACTGTGCAAGTAGATAAGACTGATATAATCAGTAGCTAAAATGTGTTTGTTGGTGTTCTGAATGATAATTCTAAATAACATAATTCTACAAAAGAATACAAAATACTCTGTCAAAATTTAACTTGTCAGGAATGGGTTGTAACAGGGAACATGGGCTTTTCATCAGCTGAGAATTGTCTGTGGATCTAATTGCCATCCAACAAAAACATATAAGATTTTTAATACAGAAACAAATACATAGATCCTTGTGTCTCAAGCAGAGTGTGTCTGAAACCAGGTGAATGGCCATGAATCTACAGGAGATTGCAAAGGTTTCCCCTGAGAGCACTTAGAGGGTGTTGTTGCTAAGTGCAAGGCAGGGGCAGAGATGCAGAAATCTTTTGGACTGGTGCATGTTTATTTGGTGCCAGGTGTGTGTTTGCTATCAACTGGGTACAGTTAATCTGATTTTTTAGACTGAGAAGAGCCATTTAGAAATTCTACATGTGAGTAATTGTGGCACACCTTGTCTTGACTGGTAACAGGGCTGCTGGCATCAATTGGGACA
Organism: Sporophila hypoxantha; assembly: GCA_002167245.1. Lineage (NCBI taxonomy): Eukaryota > Metazoa > Chordata > Aves > Passeriformes > Thraupidae > Sporophila > Sporophila hypoxantha. Next base: position 4,844 of record NDFG01000610.1, on the reverse strand, counting down.
CCACTGCTCTCCATCCTTGGCTTATTGTTGGCAGAGCCATACTTCAGGTGGACTCAGACTTGGGTTGTGTGACCAAAATTAGTTTATCTCTCTCTGTATAACCCTAAAGCTAGGTCTGTGATGAACATTCTTGGACCTTCTGACCTTTATGTGCCTCTCAGAGACAAATAAATTTAGATTGAGTTTCTTCTACACCTGTTTTCACTGAAATACCTTCTAAAGCCTGAAATGCCGGCTTCTAGCACAAAAAATTAACCAGATTGTCTCTAGCTTCAGCTTACAGCTTGACTGCTTTTGCACTGCTCATGGCTGTGGGTTTGATGAGGAAATAATAGCTGAATTTATTTGCATATGGATGCAGCTCATGAGTGATAGTGCACATCTGGCCATGCTAGTTTTCTTGTTTCATTTCTGCAAAGAACACAACACTGCCTTGCTAGGTGTGACAGAGGAGAACTCTGATCACTAAGAAGCATTTGTCATCTTTAGCTACATCAAGTGTAAAGTGATAGCACACTGATACACCTGCAGGAAAACCAATTAAGATCAATTACCGTGATGATACATACATTTTGAATCAGCAATTCTTCTACAGATCTGAGCTACGATACAACACTTTGTGAAGTGCTGAAGATGACTCAGGTGTCATGTCTTATAGCTCATTTGGACTGTGCAATCAAAGAAGGTAAGGCATAGACAAGAAACTTCCCCTGCCACTTCCTTCTGCAGGAAGCACGCTTTAAAGACCCAGTAGCTACTCTTTGGGATTCCTCATCTGTAGCTGTTCCCCCAAATTTGGATCTCATTATTTTAATATATATCCCTCTATCTCTCCCTGACTAAAGGTGCAACACATGAACTACTTATGAAAGCCAGAGTGAATAGCAAAAGTAATTTTGAGTTCAGTGCAATTCTTTGTAACAGCTGTTGACAAAAGCCATGGATGGAGGTTGAAAGACCATAAAATCATGGAATGGCCTGGTTTGGATGGGGCCTTAACGATTCCAATCCCCCTGTCATGGGCAGGTACTTCTGTTACTAGAACAGGTTGCCCAGATTGCTATGAAACATAGCCTGGTCTTGAACACTTCCAGGGATGTGGCATCCATAGCTTCCCAAGGAAACCTGTTCCAGTGCCTTACCCCCTTCACGGTAAAGAATTTTTTCCTAATATCTAATCTAAACCTCTTTTTTGTCTGTTTAAAGCCATTTCCCCTTGTCCTGTCACTCCAGGCCCTTGCAAATAGTCTGTCTCTGTCTTTCTTGTGGGCTCCCTTCAGGTGGTGGAAGCTCAAAATTAGGTCACATTGAAGCCTTCTCTTTCTAGCCCGAACAATCCCAATTCTCACAGCATTTCCTCAAAGGAAAGGTGCTCCATCCCTCTAATCATCTTAGTGGCCTCGTCTGGATTCACTCCAACAGGTGCAACAGAGCACAATACCTTTCCTGGAAGACCCTCCCCTGTATGCCTTGGAGTGAAAATGGCAACTTCTTGGTTACCCTCTTGCCCAAACATCAAACTGAGATCTTGAAATAGGTTTATGCTGCTGTGGCTGCCAGTAACTGTAACACAAAAGGACTTCCATCAACATCCTGAATTTGAACCACCACTGACTCCAAGATGCCTCGCAGCATAAAGATTCTCTGCCTCCTAAAGCTGCCATGAGATGATTGTGCCCCTGAGAAATGCTGAGTCCTTTAATGGGAAAGCACTTCCATATGGCATTCTTCTCAGAGGCATAAGATGCTGCTCTCTTGTATTGCCTCTACACATTCTGGAGCACATCTACAACAAAGAAGACTTTGAAAATAAAAGCTATGAATAAGTTGGAAGATGAGGAATGGTCTGTTAAAGGTTGTGTGCTGAAATTAGGTTGCAAGTAGATTGCAATTATTTAGGAATTTTAAGTAAAGCTAAAGGCAAAGAGGAACAAATACATGGTCAGAATGACATAGAAATAGAGATTTATAGGGATTTGAGAGTTGCATACAAAGGAAGGATGCAATGTTGAACACTTTCATAATGTGAACAGCCTGAAGGGTCTGGCTGGTAAATGGGTGGTATGGGAGTATGTAGAGGGGCACATTCTGGGAGGTTTCCTGGAGTCCGTACAGAAAGTTTCCTCCAAAAAAAATTTAAATAAATTTAAATAAAAAATTTAAATAAAATACACCAAAACCACTTTGAGACCAAAGAAATATCAGAAATCAACAAAAAATCATAAGGGATTTCTCTCTCTCTCTCTCTCTCTCACACACACACACACACACACACACACACACACACACACACATCTCTCTGAGTAAAGTTGCTAAGAGATTTAAATTCCAAAAGAAATATGGACATGAAAGAAGAGCCTACAAAATGAATTGAACATTTGAATTTAAAGTTCAAAAGTAAATTTAAAAGATAAATTTTGAATAAAACTGAGTGACAATCTCTTAATTTAACAGGAATGAATCCTTCTAAAAAAAAAAAAGAAATTAGGAAAACATGAAGTTTGGTAACAACTGTGTGAAATGAGAGACAGTGGCATGATCCAACATGAAGCAAAAAAGACCTTCATGCAACAATTTCTCTTTGAATAAGCAACTCTTTCAAGGTGGGAAAGAAGATAAGGTTTTATGATTTGCATAAGAAAAGTTTATCTTCAAGACAAAAATAAAAGGAAAAATATAACCAACTCTTTATTATATTTCTAGAATGATACCCCATCCCCTTCTCAAGACACACCCCTCAAGCATTTATTTTCAATAACCAGTAAAGATTTTTTGATTTCTGAAACAAATATATTCCATGAAATCTAAAAATTTATTCTAAATAATAATTTTCTTCTCTTTTGGTATATATGGGTGAAAACATATTTCTTCGCTAACTAGCACATAAGATGTGAAATTAATTATCTTCCAGCCAAAGTGAATAATTAAGAAACCTTGGTGACAATTAATAACAATTGGTTGTAATGAAAAATTCTCCAGCTGTATTTCTTACTAATTAAACTTCATGAACAGAATATTAATATATAGCTTAAATAGTGTTCATGTTGCAACTACAGAAGACCTGTGTGCCCTCCATCCTATTAAGACAATTCATCTGATATGCTATTCCTATTTGCAGTTTTTATTGCCACACATATGAAGAATTCAATGTGTCTTTCAGAAAAGGTGATGAGCAATAATCTCATCATATGAATAGTGCACATGAGTTCTGCCATACAAAGTTTTACTTTGCACTTCCTAATCCTTCCACAATCCAAGTATGCTCCTTTCACTCTGATTTTCTTTCACCTTTTGCAGAATTTGTGGCTAGTCAAATGCTGAAGGTTGATCAAGGGATCAAATGAATTTGTGTAATATCATAATTGTTTTGAACAGGGAAAGGTGCAGGCACAAATAAAGGACAAAATTATTAGATAACAGCACAATATTTAGATGAAGGAAAAGCTGCAGGTATTAAAAGAATTGCTCACATATTCTCATTTCTATCATAATAAGTCACACTTAAGATGAAGTATATGACAAAATGGAGGAACTGTATTGAACAAAAACACATTGCTCTTTGTTGGACTGTATGTTGATTGATTCCATCCAGATTAAAAAGTTGAAGTAATCTTATTCCTCAGTGATATGGTTAAGAATGGCCTTTATAAAATGTGTCAAATATAACATAAAAAGATAAACTATCTGATGAAAATATTCCTGAGAATATATTAATCCTAAAGCAAACGCTGTGAACAGAATATTAGAGGCACTACTACTCCAATAGTTGTCACTCAAGTTTACTAATATTGATATGAAATACATCTTGTTTTTCTGATGGTACTGTAATGCAATTCAATTGAATGATGTAGCTGTTGTGGTTTTGACACTGGCCGAATGCCAGGCACCCACGAAAGCTGATCACTCACCCTCCCCTGCCACAGCTGGACAGAGGAGAGAAAATTTAACAAATGGTTCATAAGTTGAGATAAGGACTGGGAGAAAATACTCCAAGGGCAAAACAGGCTCAACTTAGAGGTAAAAAAGTGAATTTATTACTAACAAGATCAGTAGAGGATAATGAGAAGAAAAATAAGACCTTAAAACCACCTTTTCTTCCCCCAGTCCCTCCCTTCTTCTCACCCACCCCACAGGGAGATAGGGCATGGGGGTTTTGGTCAGCTCATCACCCAGGATCATCTTCCACGGCTCAGGGAGAGGATTCCTTCCCTTGCTAAGCTGTGGGGTCCCTCCCACAGGGGACAGTTTTCTGTGAACTTCTCCAGAAAGGTTCCAATCTCACAGGAAAACAAAAACTCAAAAAACTCAGGACTGCTGCAATGTGGGTCACTCATCCACGGGGTGCAGTCAGTCCTCCAAGGACAGGCTGCTCCAGCCTGGGAGCAGGGGCTCCCTCTCTCCACCAGGTCTCCCTGTGGATCACAGGCTCCTCCAGGCATCCACTCACTCCAGCATGGGCATCTCCCCCATGGGCTGTGGGTGGATCTCTGCATCCCTCATGGATCCCCATGGGCTGCAGGGGCACAGCTACTTCATCATGGTCTCATCACATCCTGCACAGGAATCTTGGCTCTGACATCTGGAGCACCTCCTGTCCCTCCTTCCCCACTGACCTTGGGATCTCCATGTTGTTTCCTTCACGCGTTCTCACCTCCTCCTCTTCTCTGGCTGGAATTAAAACTGTGTGCCTCACTTTGTTTTGATTTTCTTTTAAAATATGTTATCACAGAGGTGTTACCAGCCTCTCAACCTCTCTAATTGGCCCAGCCTTGGCCAGCAGCATGTCCATCTTCAGAGCCATTTCAGAGATTGGCTCTGCCAGACATGGTGGAAGCTTCCAGCAG
>NDFG01000609.1:212192-310406 GCA_002167245.1 Sporophila hypoxantha | reverse complement strand
CTAACCCTAACCTAACCCTCAACCTACCTAACCTAACCTACCGCTAACCCATAACCCTACCTACCCTAAACCTAACCCTAACCCTACCCTACCCTAACCCTAACCTAACCTGAACCCTAACCCTAACCCTAACGCCTAACCCTACAGCCCTAACCCTACCACACCTAACCCTAGCCTAACCCTAACGCCTAACCCTAACCCTACCTCACCCTAACCCTAACCCTAACCGCTAACCCTAACCCTAATCCCTACCCACCCTAACCTAACCCCTAACACCTAAACCCAACCCTAACCCTAACCCTACCCTACCCTAACCCATAACCCTAACTAACCTAACCCTAACCCTAACCCTAAACCCTACCCCTAAACCCCTAACCCAAACCTTAAACCCTACAACCCTAACCCTAACCCTACCCTAACCCTAACCCATAACCCTAACCCTACCCCTAACCCCTAACCCTAACCCTAACTCTAAACCCTAACCCAACCCTAACTACCTAACCCTAACCCTAAACCCTAACCCTAACAACCCTTAACAACCCAACCAACCCTTAACCCAAGCCCTAAAACCCTACTACCTACCCTAACCTAACTAACCCTACCCTAACCCACCTACCCTAACCCTAACCCTAACCCTAACCCTAACCCTACACCTAACCTAACCCTAACCCTAAACCCTAACCCTACCCTAACCCTAACCCTAACCCTACCCTACCCTAAACCCTACCCTAAACCCCCCTAACCCTAACCCTAACCCTAACCCTTAAACCTAACCCTAACCCAACCATACCCTAACCCTACCCTAACCCAACCCTAACCTAACCCTACCCTAACCCAACCCTACCCTAAACGATAACCCCTAACCCTAACCCTAACCCTAACCCTAACCCTAACCCTAACCCTAACCCTAACCCTAAACCCTAAACCCTAAACCCTAACCCTAACCCTAACTCTAACCCTAACCCTCGCCCTCACCCTCGCCCTCGCCCTCGCCCTCACCCTAACCCTAACCCTAAACCCTCGCCCTCGCCCTCGCCCTCACCCTCGCCCTCACCCTCGCCCTGACCCTCACCCTAGCCCTGACCCTCACCCTAGCCCTAAACCCTGACCCTGACCCTAGCCCTAAACCCTGACCCTCACCCTCACCCTCACCCTAACCCTCACCCTCACCCTAACCCTCACCCTCACCCTAACCCTCACCCTCACCCTCACCCTCACCCTCACCCTAACCCTAACCCTCTTTGTGAGGGGCAGAATGCTCTGCGCAAATGGCACAATGCTCTGCACGGCAGGTACAATGATCTGGCCGACGGGCACAATGTTCTGCACCAAAGAAGCCGCGTCTTTGCCTCCGGGGGATGGAGAGAGCGGCAGTTTCCAAAAGGCGAAGAACGAAGACGCACAACACTGGGATTATGTTCGCAGCTTGCAAACTTATAGAAAACAGTACCTTTCCACTCTCTTGCCTTTCCTTTTCACATTAACATTTGAATACAAGGCGTTACGGACAACTTTCTTTTGCTTCTTGCAAAACACTCTGCAGACTCCTGTGCAACCGCTAGAACACGATAGGAGATGTTTTCTGTCCTGGCATAGTTTCTCTTTGTGAGACATAGTGGAAATGATTTTGCTAAGATATAGGCTAAGATATAGGCGACAAGGGATGCTAAAGACGAAGATACGGATCTCTCCAAAGCTAAGCGCTGGCCCCAGGCGTCTTTCGGTAGAACCCGGGCCGCGGAGCACACCGCCACTGGCATAATGCTCTGCGCGGCCGGCACAATGCTCTGCAAGACCGGTACAATGATCTGCCCAACAGGCACAATGATCGGTCTGACCAGCAAAATGCCCTGCCCGACCGGCATAATTCTCTACGCAATCGGCACCATGCTCTGCATGCCACGAAGCCACTTATTGGTTACCAGGAGACGGAGAGATTGGCAGCTTCAAAAGGCAAAGAACCAAGCCGCACAACACTGGCATTTTTAGCGACACTTGCAAAATTACAGAAAACAGTACCTTTCCACTCTCTTGCCGTTTCCATTCCCATTAATATTCAAATACAAGGCGTCTCAGACAATTTCCTTTTGCTTCTTCTAAAACACTCTGCAGACTACTGTACAACCTCTAGAACATGATGGGAGGTGTTTTCTGTCCTGGCATAGTTTCTCCTTGCGAGACATAGTGGAAAAGCTTTTGCTAAGAGGGAGGTGACAAGAGAGCAGAAGACGAATATACGGAGCTCTCTGAACATAGGCGGCAGTCCCAGTATTCTTCAGCAGAAACAGGGCTACAGAGTGCACCGCGACAGGCACCTTGCACTGTGCGCGAACAAGCGCTTCTTTCGACTCAGAGAGCCGGAAAGAGCGGCTTCCGAAAGGCGGAAGAACGAAGCCGCCACAACACTGGCATTGTGTGCACAGCTTGCAAACTCATAGAAAACTCATTATCCAGACTCATGGAAAACTGTCCATGTCATGCATATAGTTGACATATAATCTGCAGAAAAACTAGCTCCATTTGTAGATCATTTTCTGTAAATGGCATTCAAAATATTTGTACAAACACACAGAGGGGCTTTCTGCTGTCTTCTTCACAGAGCTTTCAATCAAATCTCTCTTAGTACTATTCTTTCTGGTGATCCAAAGTCAGCACTGGCATGGTCCAACTGCATGGAATTCCTGTCTTGCTAGTGTGCACCCTTAGGGCTTCTGTGGGAAGCATCACGTCAGCCCTACTAATGTCACCCTGTTGCTATCAACTGAGCTAGTTGGACCTTAAGGGACAAGGTGGTGCACTGAATTGGTAATAGAAATTAGGTACTAAGAAGGAAGTTGAGGATTTCAATAGTTCTGCCTCCAGCTTAAGCCAGACTAAATCTTGCTCTGAAAAACTAGCTGAATTAACCCATTCGCATTCCTATGCCAAAAATGTCAGGAACACAGAAAGAGCCATCAAAAGAGTAACAATTCAAATCATTACTTGATTAAAAATACATTAGTTAGAGAGAGAGAGTGAAAGAAGGATGAACATGACAATATCCTACCCTGAGAATCATTTTTGATGTACATATTTCTTATTCCATACCATCTATGCATTGGACGCATGCTTGTGATGGATCGAAAGCTTTCCAGATCAACCTTGTTCTCTTCAGACAGGAAAACATTTCTTGATGGTTGGATTTGCTAATTCCATTTAGACTCAATGTTCTTCAAGTCTTTTCCAACCCAAGTGATTCTATCATTCTCAAGAGCTGCACATCCTGCTTGTCCTGCTTTAGGGAAATTTGCAGCAAACTTCAAGAAGGGTGATTCCTTAAACTTATTGGTCTAGTACCAATAGCCAACTGTGATGGACAAAGACTCTCTAAGAGTTTTAGGTTCCAAAGTGCATGTTTCTTGCAGAGACCAGGCAGCGTGCAGGATAGCTCCCAAAAACACACTGGGATTTACAGGGTGATTCAGAGTCCTTTAGCTATTCAAGTATTGAATACCAAAATAAAACATACATATACATATTTTAGTATAATCCGTTCCCCCTTGGTATGGTAAGAGATTCAACAGCTATAAATGCATAATTTGTTCCTCCAAAGGAGTCTGTGGTCCTTTCATGGGAGGGGTCCAAAAATGAAAAATAAATGAGTATTCCTCGTTCTGAACTTTCTACATTTTCAAATGGAAAGATGACAAATGAAGCCATGGTAGAACTGCCATTCCCATCTTTCCTTGGCCAGAACAGAGAGCTTACAATGTCTTCTGTTTCCCTAACAAGCTCTTATCGATTTCTACAGTCTCATTAGAAACCCAGCTAGCCAAAACATGAATGTTGCCAAGAATCAATTCAACTCCTAACCTCTAACTTCATCAAGGCCTACCTGGATTAGGATCAACTCGAAGAAGCTTCTCTCACCACTGAAACCTCAGCTCCTGTAAATTCCTTAATTCCTTGAAGTTATGGCTCAGGCCCCAGCTCTCCCCTGCCAGAAAGAACCCTACCTCCACGGCCCCTCCCCCTCAACTGCTTTGGGAAAATTTCCTTGGAGAGAAGTGAAAATAATCCTGTTTCTTTTACAGGCCAAGCAACTCCCAGCACAAAAAAAAATCAACAGGACCAGTGGACAAAACCCAATCGCCACTCTGAAAGAAACGACCTATTCTGAACAGTCTCTCCTGTGGATGCTGCTCTCTTAAGCAATCCCTCTGGCACCTGTGCAAGCTGCTTGCCCAGACTAGCCCCATCAGCCACAAAGTGCAAGCTCTCAGTGCTCCCCAGCTCCCAGCCGCAGCAGCTCTCAACAGTTTGCCAAGTAAAAGGCAAAAGCAAAAAACACATCCAGGGGAAACTCTGCTCTAGCCATGCTAATATCAACTGAAAAGCAAAGGAAACTCTCTTCTGCTCCGGTCCAGGGCCCCGGCACACCGTGCAGCACAGGATGTGGAGCACTTTCTTGCTTTTAGATAGGAGTGAGTGCAGCCTCTGTGATAACAACGTGTGCTTCTTCTTCTTCTTCTCCCACCTTTCTTTCAGAGCAGTCTTGAAGGCCGAGAAGATCATCTCCAGCATGAACTCAAAACAGATGACTGGGGAATACAAGCATCAATCAAGTCACCCTAGGATGCTGACCTCAACTGAGTATGTCACCCAGACTATGCTAAGACCAAATTTTGCCAGACTGCTCCAATCCGAATTCTACTATATCACAGTCAAGCTGAGGAGGGAAACACAGCTCACTCCACTTAACCTTTGGCATGCCCACCTATTTACCTTTCAATTCCCTAATGGTTTTCGTTTGAATCCGTGACATCACAGGCATCATTCAGCATCTGTTTGTGGCAGGGAAAGGAAGATCTTCTTCTTCTCATCTACTGATAGGAAGTTGAAATGCAAAGCAGTTCATTCCAACGTGAAACAAGCCATCAAGTCAATAGTCAAACTCACCCCACTTTTGTTTACACCCTATAGTCCTACTATCCCAAGGAAGACCAAGAACAGCTGTAAAAGCAGTCCTTGTGTGCTAATTCTTCATTTTTTCCTAACTTCCATGGGAGCCTAAGGATAAGTTGAATTCCCAACAATGGGAATCCACATCAAAGCATCCTGAACATCATCTTCAGCTTTGCAGAGCCCAACTTTCTTTCACCCTGATCATAGTTATTCCATTTGAATCGTTTGTGGGAGTAGCTCTGGATTATAGGGCGCTGTTGGTTTTGCTTGGAAATTCCATCTTGATCATCCCTCAGGAAACACGGTAATAGCAATGAGAAAGTTCAAGAAGAATGATAGCGCCTTACACAATGGTTTGTCCTAGCTGACAGACAGATTCATACAACACAGAAAGGCCAACCTCATGCTTCCCTACAACATGGCTTTGAGTGTAGTGCATTCCTGTTCCCTGTAGGTTTTTCTGTTCTTTTCAGCTCTTTACTTACCAGATTCATTTGAGCTGATATCTAAGGCTATAAAAGGGAACAGATAAGTGTCAGAGCTTTCAAACAAAACAAAACAAAACAATAAGATGCAAAGAAGGGTGACTTGTAGATTTTGCTTTTGGAAAATAGAAGTTTTAGATTTTTTCATAGATACATGGCATTCTCTAGAATATTCTTTGCTCCAATGGTTTTGAGTTTGGGTTTTTTTCCCCTCTCAATTTTCTACATGTTTTGCATTCTTTTTTGGCCGTTTCATCAATAATTTTCTGATAGAAGGGGGGGCTTGGAAAAACGGTCTGAAGTTCTCCCTCTATAGCCTCACGACCATTGCCAGGACCAGGGACATTGGGGAGCCTAAGACCCTGATGGAATTCGGCCTGCCGGGGGGGTGATAAAGGGCCAAAAATCTGATGGCCCCTGATGCAGAATTCTGGCCTGCCAAGCTGATTCTTCAAGCTGCTGTCTACCGTGACTGCTTCTAGCAGGGCCTGCCAAAGGTCCCACGCGGCCCTATATGCTTTATGCACCTGCTTGGCCACAATGGGGCCAGGAATTTCCGCACCTCTTGGCCGGATCAAATTGCTGAGGCAGCTTTGGCAAACCCCCCCCCCCCCCCCCCCACACACATCATGGGCAATATCCTTTCATCTGCTCCACTACCAGCAATCCGGGACAGATGATTGAAGCCCCCCTACAAGGACTGAGCAGGAGACCGCCGTCATTCTGATTGCCAGGGCTGCTGGCCTACTGAAGCAGGATTGCCTGCTAAAGTGTTGTCCTTACAGATGTGTTCACTGCACCGTAACTGCTTCCCATAGTAAGCGAGTCCTTGAAACAATGGCTCCACTCACTGCTGCTATTGACTTCTCCTTGCTGAGACATCAACGTCTGTAGCGCGTTCTTCAATTACCTTTTTCCGCCCTCAGCAATTTCAAGAGACTTCGTTCTGTCTTGATTGGATCTGTTCCCCCTCAAGCCCATTTTCAAGAATCTGTTTCCCCCCTCACAATGAACTTAGAAGAGATCCTTGAGTTAGCCAGACTTGCATATCTTCCAGGTGGACGTAGGCAAACTCTATTGGCTGGAGCTAGAGTACTTTGTGTCTTCCACCTTTTGATATAGCTGACTCCTGTCCTGCTCAGGGCCAAATTTTGGAGAGAACCCCCAAAGGTGGTTCTCCTCTAGAAAGCAGATCATTGGCCCTCCCACCTCCCCCAGCCGGTTCCATAGAGGCAAAGAGGCTCCTTGGAAAGAAAGTGGGAAAAAAATCCTGTTTCCTAATACAATCAACCTAAACAATTTCAACAAGCAAACCCCTTGTTGCTTCCAAAAGAGATGACCAAACTTGAGAAAGTCCCCTCCCCGCTTGCAGTTCATCTCACTGCAGACACCAGGGCAGTGAGGTCTTTTGGGGGGCTACTGGTATTGCGCCAGTGTCAAAGCATGACAAAATGTTCACGGGCCAGGCCGCGTGCCTAGTGGGCACAGCTGCTAGCTGCGCTGCCTTCTGTCTGTTCATCCAGAGCAGCTTCAAGAGTCCAAAGAAAAGGGAAAAAAGAAACAACAACCACGCTCGCAGGCAACCATTCCTTGCCTCAGCAAAGCTAAAACCAAACTAAAAGCAAAGAGAAGCTCTGTCCGCTCTCTGTTCATCCACAGACAACACAAGTCCAGGGAGCAGGATGTGGAGCTGAGTGCAAGCGTCTCAAACAAACTGCATGCTGCTTCTCTCCCCCCGTTCCTTCACTCTCTGCAATAAAGTTCTTCGGTGCAAGACTTCTTCTTCAGCATTCAAGGAGAACAAGACCATTGGGATAAAAGCATCATCTAGCAAGCAAGGACACTGCGCTCTCTCTTTCTCCCTCTCTTTGCTATTCTTTTCCTCTCCCGATAATGTCCTTTCAACACATTTCTCTGGTTCCATTCTGGAAAGGTGCATTTGTTTTGATACTGCAATCGCCTTTCCGTCGTTGTGTTGCACTCCCAGATCTAGTTAACGAACCGTCACCACCCCCGCTTGGTAAATGCGCGTATGGGTGACAAGACCTCTTTCAAGCCGAAATTGTTTCTTATTATGTCGGATTTTATTTATATGTTTGTTTTTTTATTTTTTAATTTTGTTTTTTTTGTTTTTTTTTTTTCTATTTCTTTTGTTGTGTTTTATGCCTTTGTTGTTTTAATTTTTTTTGTTTATAATAATCTGTGTTTGTAGCTTCTAGTCCCTAAAACACACTGGTAGGTTAAAAGTAGACTCTCAAATAAGAGTTCAGGCATCTATTCCCTTGTTTCCCATTCAAGCAAATGAAGAAAGCAGACGGAGGTTTCCAGATGAACATGCTATGCCAATGGGAAAAAGATTTCTCTCCTATTTTGAAAGCAACTGAAGAAACTCACACATGAAATGTACAGTTCAGACAGATGAAGGTCACAGTATATGTCAAATCTATTACTCGAAAGGTTGGAATGAAAGAAGATTTCTTGGAGTCCAATCCTATCCAACATGAAGCGTCATATTTGCAAAGCAATTTCAACTGGGTTCTGTTTTAGAAACACATGTCTTCTAATTCAACTGAGGATCAGGAAGGCAATCTTGGAATGTCAAGGATTTTAACAAACATACATAATACCGAAGACTAGCAGTTTCATAGCTTTAACAGTCTCTTTCAATTAAGATTACCTTTTTAACTTCTTCTTGTAGTAGGTCTGGAAGAATCAGGAATGATGGCAACAACAACAACAACAAAACAAAACAAAACAAAAAAAAAAAAAAAAAACCAACAAAAACAAAAACCAAACCAAAACCAAAACAACTTTCTCAGAAAGCTTGGAGAAAGCAGAGAAAGCGTGATTTTTAGGGCGTTAAGTAGTCCTTTCAAAGTTGTCTCTGGGGAAAAGAGATAAAAACCACTAATTGACTTGTGAGTAGATATCTCAAACCTGTCATGAAGGAAGCATGGAAGTGGCAAGAGCTGGAATAAAAACTACTATGCTGCTTCAATCTTGTTTGAAATAGCATGCCAGAATAGCTTGAATATTATGAATCACATTCATGTGATTAAAAAAGCTTTAAAAATTAAAAAATAGGAAAAAATGCCAAAGACAAAAGAAGAAAACATCAAGACAAAGAACATTTTGGAACATTTTTTCCCATTCCAAGATTGGTATGACGGCTTGATTTCATTTTGTTGCCTAAGACATGATTTATAGCTTATGAAGTGTTTTACACTCAGAGAGTGAAGAGTGTTTCACCCACTAAACCATACCGTTGGAATGGATCTCTTTGACTTTTGCACAGCGAAGCAGCAGCTATGATTATAGCACTTCCCCAAATTCCGTCCCAGAAGTGAAATGGGTGTGGGCAGATTCAACCTAATGCCCAGTCCACCAGCATTGCTATATTCATCTTGCAAAATAGCTTTTGCTGTAGTCATGATCTGGACATGTCTCATCGCAGCTCCACTAACACTTGTAGCTCCGTGAATTCTTTCCAGACAGGCCTCTACTACAGAGATGAGATACTCAAATTTAGCTTAGCAAGATATAGCCTTTCCGAAAACCACCTCATGTTTTTATACTTCTCTATTCATACAAGACTCATTTCTAACTGCAGGGAAGCCTTTTGGAGGATCCTAGTATGTTTTGTTTCTTCTCTCAGCTATGTTGTTGCACAAGTGCCGTCAAATAGCTCTTCTTGCATTTTTTTCCCTGCTAAAGGAATAGGCTCCTGTCTCGCCTTTGAACATGATTGTGATCGTATGGACATCACGATAACCAGAAATGACAGATAACACTCTCTCCAGATCAACTAGATCATGGAATAGTAGTGCCTTAGAAGACGAGAAGTATTACAAGAGTCGGTTTTCTTTGAGGACGGATTCATCTTGATGTGGATGAAACTGCTGAAGGCTAGGCCGACTTGTTACAGTTTTCCCAAATGACAATTCAAAAGGGTTGCAATCCTGATGAGACAGTCTTGGCAATTAGTAAAGATTGGGGATTTGATATAAGGTTTTAAGCTATTTAGCCTAGCTAACAGACGTGTGCAGGAAAAGTGCTCCTTGCATGTGTCGTAAATTGCTATGAATGTCCAGCTTACTGTTGGGATAACGTTAAAAGCTCGGTTTAACACAAGTAAATGCATGGAATGACAAAGCAATTCACCGGTAAGGAATACATTCGAGTAAGGAATTTTCACTATAGCCAATCTTTTTGCATCTTTCTCATACCGATAAAACGGAACAAGAAGAAGTAAGGAGCAAACGAGCTCCGCATTTCAGTCAGTTACAGCTGGATAATCATCCTGTGGCCAGTTCTCCTCATCAGATCTTTTGACAACCTGGACACAGCACTTGAAGGAATAGGAAGCAAGTTGCCAAAAGCACACTCAATGGGAGGATGCTGTGTCAACTAACGTCCTTTGAGGACACAGAGAACCTTGCAGACAGGTCTTGCCAACTAGGAGAGATGGAGCAATTTTCCACTGCCCGGAAGTCGATGACAGAATCACAGGAATGGTGGCACTGCTAGGACGGCCTCTCAAGGCTGTTTATTTGCCAGCATCAGTCTCTGATTGACATGTGATGACTAATGGGAACTGCCAGCAGCTCACGTGCCCACAGGCAGACAAAGAAAACTTCATGTTACAACTTGCTTTCCAAGTTGTTTCACCAATCCACAAAGCAAAAGCATCTTGACAGTAGTTCTATCCAATCACTTAGAAGCACATGGACCTGTGCTTTCAAAACAATGCTTGCTTCTTTCGAAGAAAAACCTGCTTGTGCGCCTTAAATCTACAATGCACAGAAGCTCCATGATTAAGCTCAAGAACTTCCTAACGTCTGGCTAGATCTATATTTGCTGTAGCTTAGGCAGTTCTTCTAGACAAGCCACTAATACACAGACCATTGTTCGTATTTGTCCTTACTTTTCTACTTCTCATGCTGTTTTTTCATTGCTGGCCAAACCTTAGGACTACTTGCTTAGCTCCAAGGAACAGTTCTGCTTCTTGAGGCCTGCTGTTCCAGCTTTCCAAAGCCCTCTGGTTTGAGAATTCCCACAGGCAATCCCAAGCAATGGAGTTTGAACAAGGGCAAGCACGGATTCAGCACCTGCCAACAGCAGTCCTGTGTGCTATAACCTAGAGGAGCAAGAGGCTGATTGGAAGAGAGAAGCACTGCACAAAGAGGAGTCAGGCTCTGCCAATGGGCAAGGCTGATGTGCGATCAGCAGTGCCTGGCAGCCAGGAGGGCCGAGCCTGTCCTGGGCTGCCTCATGGCACAGCATGGCCAAGCTGGGCAAGGGAGGGCATTGTCTTTGCTCTCTCTGCTTCTGCTCTGCTCTATGGGCAGCACCTCAGCTTGGTATTAGAAAGTCCTCCAAAATGAGGATCTACAGGTCATGGAACTCCAAGAAAATGGCATGCAGCTGAGCCAGGGCAATTGAGGTCGGCTATCAGGAAAAAGTTTGGAAGCAGCAGGAATGGCTGGCACTGAAGAGTCTCTCCAGGAGTGGTGCAGCATCCCGCCTGTCTGAGTCTCGGACATTGCTCTCAGTAGATGGTTGGGATTCCCAGGATGGTCCCATGCAGCGCCAAGGAGCTGGACTGATGATCCTGATGGGCCCCTTCCAATCACTGATTCGACCTGCTCGATGCTTCTGTCCTGGCCCTCAAGGAATATTGCTTGCTCTCATCAGATTTTCATCTGCTCTTGTGCTCAGGCTTGTTCCTTACTGTATTGCTATTGATCACAAAAGACTAAAGTTGCCTTTTCTCCATTTTCTTCAAAGCCATGGTAACGTGCACCCCCGAATCCTATAAAGAAGTCTTTTCCTTGAAACAACACTGTCTCCTGCCAGTAGGCTTTCCAGAGAGCTGAAGAGAAAGAAGGCAAAATGAGGGAGTTAAATTACGAGGAAGCCTTGCAATTTTCTGCTTCTTTAGCAGTAGATTTTACTTCCACTATTCCTTGCTATCAAATCATGGTTTTCTAGAGCAATCCCATTTTCTAGCAAGACACATTTCTTCAAACTGGGCCGCACAGTCTGCTGTGCAAATCTTGCTTGTCGAAAGCACAAAACATATCGAAGAGGCAGTGACAAGTGAGGGGAAAACGAGAGTATGAAGACGCAGCTCCGTGATACTCAACGTGAAGACAAGAAGGAGAGAGGAGGTGCTCCAGTTGACAAGAGTAGAGAATCCCTCAGCAGTCCTCTGGAGACAATCATCGTCAAGCAGCTTGTCTCCCAGCAGCCCTGGAGGAACGCAGGAGCTACACTGCAGCTCGTGGAGGGCTCCATGCCACAGCAGGGAACTGCCTTGAAGAAGCTTGCAGCTGTGTGGAGGAGGCCAGAAAATGCCCTTGACCTCCTCTAAGTGGAAGACTAGGTGCAAACTGTTCAAACAACTGCTAACATCCAATTCTATTCTCTTTCCACTTCTTGTCTTAGCTAAGTTAAAGAAAGCAATCCCAAGAACTAACAGAGCCCTCAAATTCTTTGGCTGAGGCTCCCAGCTTTCTGCCATGCCTTAAAATTTACGTGCTATGAAGTAAAAAGGCATGATCAGTTCTTAAGGCTTGATGTTCAGTGCTTTCAGAAAAATAGGGTGTGCAAATAACCTTGTCACATGTCATCTTTTTCCTAGAACGGCAGAAGAAAGGGATAGGACTCTTTTCGAAGGACTTCTAGAAATCCAATTGGTAGAGGTGGTGAGACTGAAAGAAGTAGAATGAATCTGAAAAGAGTAATCTGATGGAGCGTACCTGAGCGTGTGTACAAGTTTTTTTACCAGGAGACTCGAGACTTTTTCAACAGGGACTTAGCACACAAGACTTATCTCTGCAATATAGGAGTATGTACAGTAACATTCATCTTTCGATTGTTCTATCTGTTTACAGTTATGAGGGTAGGCGTTAAATTTGATGTGGAAAAGATAGAGTTGGGACTTCAGATCATTTCCATTTCCTGAAGCCATTTCAGTTGTTGACAGTTTTTGCTGTCTCCGAGGGCAGAAAAAATAGTCTTTGGACCAATACTGAAACAAACTAGATGGAAAAAAAATGTTTTCCTTCCTTCTTTTCTGTCTATTCTAACAGGCACAACAGCAAGACCACTGCTTAGGAGTCTGAGTGGCCTTTACCACACCTGGATACAAACTTGTCCTGGCTAGTATTTTATTTGCACACCTTTCTGATGCCAGTTGTTTGCTGTTGTGCAGAAAGTTCTGTCTGCTGTTCACAGGAGGACACTCCTCAATTGCTTCACTTGTCTGTGAAGCAGAGAACTAAGCTGGCACTCCATTTCTGAGATCTTGCTTTGCTAGCCCCCAAAGCCATTTCCTTCCAATGCATTTCTCTCAAACAAAGCACTTCATCCTTCATGATGTCATCTCTTGCTCTTAATGTCGGGGCATTGTTTTAGAACATATTCCCCTAAGCAGGTAGAACATCTTGTCTTAAGTAGTCATCCCTTCACTTGACTTTGGTTCATGCATCATACCATCTGCAAGGAATGTCATTACAATCAAGAGATGGGCTGGGCTAAACGGCCACAGCTTTAGGAACCTTTCTCCAATTCATTTTGGCTTTAAAATTTACTTTTCTGATCTTTTCAAGTTGTGACTTGATTGAAACAAGCCACTGATTTCTTACCTGTACCGCAATGAAGAACGATCAACAGTGCTGAGCATCCTCCAACAATTGCAAGAAGAAGAATGGTCTGAGCCCCAGTGCAGCACAATGGAGTCTGTCATCAAGGCAGAGTCCTGCAGTGTTTTCTCAGCCTGGAGAAGAGCAGCCTCTGGGCAAATTGTTCGAGCAGCTCTCCAGTAGCTGAAGACAGCCTAGCAGAAGGAGGCAGATGAGCTACAGAAGCCCACGGGGTGATAGGAAAACGTGGATTGGCTTTCAAACCTCAAGAGAAGATGTTTCCTTTGGATTTTGGGAAGAAAATCCTTGCCAGGAGGCTTGTCAGACACTGGAACATTGTGGGTGACCATTCCTGCAAGTTTCAAGGCCAGCTTGAAGGGCTCTTTGAGCTTAAGGCGGTCTATGGAAGGTGTCCCTGCCAATGACGGGGGGTGAAATTAGTGAATTTGAAGGTGCCTTCCAAACCCAACATTCTATTCTTCTATGTAATATTCATTCTGTGCAATAGCAGTAAGTAGTTGAAGTAGAAAAGAACAGACTATTCATTCTTGACAAACTGCTATCCAAAGAGTTGAACTGTTGGGTCTCACAAATATGTTCCATTGAGCAACACTATATCTAGTATCGAGTCTTCGCTCTTTATCATGCGCCAAATATTTTATCATTTTTAACTTTCTGACATTTGGAATTTCTTTCTCTTTTTTCTTTCTTTCTTTCTTCTTTCTTTCTTTCTTTCTTTCTTTCTTTCTTTCTTTCTTTTTTTCTTTCTTTTCTTTCTTTCTTTCTTTTTCTTTCTTTTCTTTCTTTCTTTCTTTTTCTTTCTTTCTTTCTCTCTTTCTCTCTTTCTTCTCTCTTTCTTTCTCTCTTTCTTTCTCTCTTTCTTCTCTCTTTCTCTTTCTCTCTTCTTTCTCTTCTTTCTGTCTTTCTCTCTTTTTTTTCCCCTCCGTCCCTATTAGACAGAAGGAAATGTTGTAACTGTTGAAGGTCTGGGCAAGTGGAAGATGGAGAAGGAAATGTGAAAGTATTGAAGGTGATTGAGCAAGTGATAGATGGATCTTTAAGTGAGTAAAGGTGAAAGGGGGGAATCCTGCGCAGCTCTGTAGTATATAGGGGCCTAGATTCAGTGGTTCCAGTGTGATGAGGCATGATGGCTACTGCTTGTAAAATTTTGGGGGAACAGATGGAATTTTGTGTGAATAAATGCATGAATGTGTGGTAGTATGTTATGATATGGGGATAAGGGGTGGAATGTCCTAGGGTGACATTATGATGCTTGTATCCCCATTCATGTGTTCTGTTTCTGCGGGATATTATGTTCTGTGCCTTTAAGACTGGCTTTGAAAGAGTGAAAGTTTTGTTGGGTTTTTCTTTATTAGGGACAGGGCAGTACTTTAGGGCTGCTTTGCTTTTTTGCTTTTGCTTTGCTGCTTTTGCTTTCTCTCTCTTGCTTTTGCTTCGTGCTCGTTAGCTAGTTTAGCTAAACAGTCCAGATTTCTTCCTGGACTGTTTTCTCCTCTCCTTTTTTGACCATCTCGAACCTGCTCCGGACTGGAACCTTGGAACACCGAGAATTTACACCCTGTGGCTGCAGCAGCTGCCCCAGCGCCGGAGGGACTGACAACAGAGCGACCACCCCCCACCGAGAGAGACTTTCTGAATTTGTCATCTTTTTCAGAGTGGTGACATCCGGTATTGTTCATTTYTGTGCTGGGGGCTGCTGTGCCTGTAAAATAAACAGGTTCTTTCCACTTCTCTCTGAGGAATTCTTCCCGAACCGGTTGGAGGGAGGGGCCGTGTGGGTATGCCTTCTGGAGGGGCCCCCTTTGGAAATTTTCTACCAAATTTGCCCTAAACCAGGACACTTAGGCAGGTTCCAAGGATAAAGCTGCGATGGATGCAATGTTTGGGCAGTTTTTGCTTCCCTTTGGCATGCCTTTTGCATCTGCAGGGTGCCTGGAGCTCTGGGCTTTGTGGTTGGAAAATCCTAAGCCTAGCTGTAGCCGTAACCCTAGGCACTAAACAGTGTCTTTGGCTATGGCCAGTTCCAGGGAAAAAGCTATGGTGYAAGCGATGTTGTGGCAGTTTTGTGTTCCCCTTGGAATGGCTTTTGCAGCTGCAGGGTGCCTGGAGCTCTGGGCTTTGTGGTTTCAAAACCCTAAGCCTAGCTGGAACCTTAAGCCTAGGCACTTAACAGTGCTTTTGACTAAGGCCAGTTCCAGGGAACAAGCTTGGAAGTGGAGGAAGGCATGTTGTGGCAGTTTTTTGTTTCCATTGGGAGGCCTTTTGCAGATGCAGTGTGGCTGGAGCTCTCGGCTTTGTGGTTTCAAAACCTTAAGCCTAGCTGGAAGCCTAGGTGTAACTGTAACCCTAGGCAGTAAACACCGCCTTTGGCTAATGCTAGGCTAAGAATGTCCTAAGAAACCTTCAAGAATCCCCTCTATATCCTTAGAAGTTGTGGAAAAGTCCTGAAATAAACCTGCTCAGCATCCAAGCTCCACCTGTTTCTCTCTAAGCCTCAGATGTCTTCCCTACCTTTTTGCCGTGGATCTTGTCCTCTGAGAGTTCTGTCATTGTCCTGGTGTCAGGGTTGCTGTCCTGTCCCACTGGGAGGGCTCCGCTCAGGTCTCGCTCGTAGGGTTGCTGCCTTGTGCTGCTGTTGGGGGAAAAGGCTGTTAGGGGGGCTGCTTAGGCTGAGGTTAGGGCTGGGCTGGGGGGTGGTGCACCTGTAGCCTAACTTGCCCCCTAAGCTGTACCCTGGAGCCTCGATCTCCACTGGACTGTCCAACCCTTAAAGCCCTCTCCCTTTACCTCTCAGGCCTGTCTGTCACCTTCAAGACCCCTCTCAGCTGCCCCTCAGCTGCTGTGTGTCACCCTTTACCCCTCTGCTTTGCTCCTTAGCCCCCAGCTTCTCAGTGTCAGCCTCCAGCTGCTCCTGTCACCCTCAGCATCTCTGTGTGTCACCCACTGTCCCCTCTCCCTGTTCATCCCTCAGCTTCSAGTCTCTGCCACCCTCAAGCCCCCACACTGCCCCTCAGCCTCTGTCGTGCCCTGAAAGGACCCTAAAAATACCTCTATCAATTCCCTAAAAAAGCCCTAATTTTCAAAGTGTCCTAAACACCCCACAGAAACCTAAAAATAGCCTCAGAATACATAAAAATACCCGACTTTTAAAAAGCCCCTAAAACACCCCTAAAAATCCCCAAAGAACCTTTAAAAAAATCTCTAAATAGTCCTAAAAGACCTCGGAGAATACCTCTAAAATCTTTAAAATGCCCTGAGAAGACCCTAAAAAAGCCTAGAAAATGCCCTCAAAAACCCRAGAAATACCCTAGTCCTAAAAACGTTCTCCATATACCTTCAATCTTCCTCAAAAAGCCCTAAAAACTTTTAAGTAGTCCTAAAAAATTCCCAAGAACACCATAAAACACACCTAACAATTCCAATTAGTAGTAAGACAGCCATTAAAACACCCTAAAACTTATTTTAAAAGCCCTGAAAAAGCCCTGAAGGTATCCTAAACATTTCCAGAGAATTCCTAAAAAACTCCTGAAAAAAAACCAAAACCAACCACCTAAAATATCCTTAAAAATCCCTGAAAAAAATCTAAAAAAAACCCTAAAAAACTGTCCAACCCTTACCTGTGTTGTGGTGTGTTGTTTTATTTCAGATTTCTATTGTATAATTGTTGGGGGTTGCAGGCATGCAGAAGCCGTGGGAAGTAGCTGTGGCAGTTACAGTGTCCTTGAGGAGAGAAAAATAGAAGTACTATGTGTCAGGCTTATCAAGATAACGGAATTCCAGGGCTACAGAAAAGCAAAACTTAGAAATAATTATCGTCATATGTAGCAACCAATGAGCATGGACTGGCAACCAATGACTGCAGAGACAAGCCTCATGTCTMCCTCGTGGACAAGGCAGGGCATCCAATCATATTCTGCGTGATCGCGTGCACATGAAAGTTTTTACTGTATATTAGTAGCACTGATAGATGCAATAAAGGGAGCTTCTTTTACCCGCATCYCATCGGTGTGTCTCTCCCCTCCACCTGGCCGCGGCATATAATTCTGGTTCAATGCAAGGTTATTCAGTTTACCCCAACCCCCTATATTTCGGAGTGGTTCTGCCCGGGTTTTTCCCCCCRCTCCCCCCGAGGTGCCCYAGTCGATAACTGTCAGTTTGTTCCCGCATCTCTTACCGTCCAATCCCAGTTCAACATTGTTATATTAATCAGGTTATTCTCCTTCCCATGTGGCTTGCCTATCATTCTATAATCCAGCCTAAATTCCAGAGAGTTCTCTCTGAGTTTGAGAGTGGTTGGATCAGCTGCCGCAGCCCCTCCTTCGTTCCTCCTGTTTTGTATTGTTATTGGTCCCTTGCTCTGTTCTTCTAGCTGCTTAGCCAATGGTAGCTGTACCCTTTCCCCCCGCCTTCTCCTGTTATTAGCTGGCTGCGTCCAGTGAACCCTTGAGTCAGTCGCTCTCTGCTTTCCCAGTTACTGTATCCCCTGTGTTGGAATAAACCCCAACTTTATATCAGAGAGTGTCTGCTCCTTCCCTCTCGTCCGTCAGCTTCGTTGGCCGGCCGTGTTCTCCCTCACCCGAGGGTGGAGGCTGTGAGACTTCACACATTGCCGTGGGAAGTTACAGTTTCAAAGAGCAGCCCTGTGGAGCCGCCGGCTGCCACCCCCGTGGTGCAGCTCAGCCGAACCTGCTCCTCCGGGCACCTCCGGGCAGCAGCCTGACAGTTTGCTGCCGCTCCGAGCTCGTCTCGCTCCGTGCCGCGGGCTGCCCTTCCCCCGAGGTRTGCTGGGGGTGTGCTGCCTTCCTAGCCGGGATTTTACTACTGCCGATTCCCCATCATATCTGTAACTCTGGGGCCTCCAAACATCATCTCTACCTTCTAAATGGGGTAACTGCCTGCACCTGCTGGGAAGGTGCTGAGGCTGTGCCACCATTAGGGTAATTGCCTGCACCTGCTGGGAGGGTTCTGGGGCTGTGCCATCATTAGGGTAACTGCCTGCACCTGCTGGGAGGGTTCTGGGGCTGTGCCATCATTAGGGTAACTGCCTGCACCTGCTCGGAGGGTTCTGGGGCTGTGCCATCATTACAGTAACTGCCTGCACCTGCTGGGAGGGTTCAGGGGCTGTCCCACCATTAGGGTAATTTTCTGCACCTGCTGGGAGGGTTCTGGGGCTGTGCCACCATGAGGGTTGCACCTAAACCCTAACCCTACCTGGTACCCTGTGTCCTTTGCAACCCTAAAGCTAAGAGTCACCTCTCCACCTGTCAAGCCCCACCCAACCAAGCCTCCCGTCTTTGCCCTGCAGCCCGCAACGTCTGTGTGTCTCCCAAAGACAATGTTAGGCATCCCACAGGCTGCCACAGGGAGTAGCTGGTGGGCAGTATTGGAAGTGAGGGATGAGGCAGGGGTGACCAGGATTTCAGAACCCCAGCAGATGGCCAGCCTAACAGCGCCAGAGCAGCCTGAAAACAAACGCCAGCCTTTTTCCCTGACAAACAAAACTCACCACCCCTAGCTTCTGATGGCAGATTGCAGGGGACACTTGGCACTGTCAAAGCAGCCTGAGTATGCACTGGTGCTAGCTTGGGTCTGGGAACAGTCTTGCATATTGTGGAATTTCAGGAACCAGCAGGACACTCCAGGCCACAGGACCCCAAACACAAACCTTGGCATATTTCCCAGGGAAACCAAACTCACCTGCCCCGGTTCCTGATGGCAGATTGCAGCAGCCACCTGGCACTGTCAAACCAGCTCGAGTTGGCACTGGTGCCAGCTTGAGTCTGCAAAGCATCCTGCATAATGCGGAATTTCAGGAGCCAGCAGGCCACTCCCGGCAACAGGTCCCCAAACACAAATGTCAAGCCTCTTCCCTAAGAATCAAAACTCACCTGCCCTTGTTCCAGATGCCAGATTGCAGAGGACACTTGCCATTGTGAAAGCAGCCTGAGTTGGCACTGGTGCCAGGTTTGGTCTGGGAAGCATCCTGCGTTTTGCGGCTTTTAAGGAGCCAGCCGGCCACTCCTGGCCACAGGCCCCCAAACACAAACCATGGCCCTTTTCCTTAAGAACCAAAACTCACCAGCCTCTGTTCCTGATGGCAGATTGCAGGAGCCACCTGGCACTACACAACCAGCCCGAGTCGGTACTGGTGCCAGCTTGGYTCTGGGAAGCATTCTGCGTATCACGGAATTTCAGGATTTAGCTGGCCACTCCCGGCCARAGGCCCCTGGGAATAAACCTCTTCCCTTTTCCCTGGCAATGAAAACTCACCTGCCCCTGTTCTGGATGGCAGATTGCAGGAGACACTTGGCACTTCCAAACCAGTCCGACTTGGCACTGGTGCCAACTTGGGTCTGGGAAGTATCCTGCGTATTGCGGAATTTCAGGAGCCAGCCAGCCAGCCATGGCCCTAGGACCTTGAACACAAACCTCGGCCCATTTCCCTGGCAAACAATACTCACCAGCCCCGGTTCTTGATGGTAGATTGCAGGAGCCACCTGGCACTGCCAAATCAGCCCGAGTTTCCCATGGTGTCTGCTTGGGTGTGGAAAGCATCCTGCGTATTGCGAAATTTCAGGAGCTAGCTGGCCACTCCTGGCCATAGGCCCCTGAACACAAACCTTGGCCCCATTCCCTAGGAACCAAAACTCACCAGCCTCTGTTCCTGATGGCAGATTGCAGGAGCCACTTGGCACTGTCAAAGTAGCCCGAGTTGGCACTGGTGCCATCTTGTGTCTGGGAAGCATCCTGAGTATTGCGGAATTTCAGGAGCCAGCCGGCCAGTCCAAACCACAGTCCCCCAAGCACAAACCTGAGGCTTATCTCAAGGAAGGAAAAGACAACAGACCTGGTCCCGGTCCTTGTTGGTAGATTGCAGGAGCCGTGGCACTGTCAAAGTAGCCTGAGCCGGCACTGGTGCCAGCTTGGATCTCGGAAGTATCCTGCGTATTGCGGAATTTTAAGAGCCAGCCAGCCACTCCTGGCCACAGGCCACCAAACACAAACCATGGCCCTTTCCCTTAAGAACCAAAACTCACCAGCCTCTGTTCCAGATGTCCGATTGCAGGAGCCACCTGGCACTACCAAACCAGCCCGAGTGGGCACTGGTGCGAGCTTGGATCTGGGAAGCATCCTGCGTATCACGGAATTTCAGGATTCAGCCGGCCACTCCTGGCCACAGGCTCTSGGGAAAAAACGTTAAAAAATCTAAAGGTGCCAGCAACTGGGATCCTTCAAGGGCGTAAAGGCCTTAAATATATCCTTTAAACTGATACCCAGACCCTGGGGAAAGAACTTTTTATTCCCCCAGAAAATGGCCTGCAATTGCACTACTTCGCCCTGACCGACATTGCAGCGCCTGGTTATAAATCTGCAACCATTTTTGGGATTTGTCCAAAACTAAAGCTGCCAGTAACTAGGACCCTGCACAGCTATAGAACCCCAAAAGTCACCCCTCAACTGATACCCAGACCCTTGGGAAATGACTTCTTTTTCCCACAGAAAACAGGTAGATATTAGCACTACCTCAGCCTGACCAACAGGGCAGCGCCTGGTTTTAAATCTTCAAACTTAGCTGGATTTTTCCAAAACAAAAGCTTCAAACAACTAGGTCCCTGCAAGGCTCTCGAGCTGCAAAAGTCAAGGGGTCTTTGAGCTTAAGGCGGTCTAGTGGAAGGTGTCTCTGCCAATGACAGGGGGGGTGAAATTAGGTGAATTTAAGGTGCCTTCCAAACCCAACCATTCTATTCTTCTATGGTAATATTCATTCTGTGCAGTAGCAATAAGTAGTTGAAGATAGAAAAAACAGACTATTCATTCTGACAAACTGCAATCTAAGGAGTTGAACTGTTTGGGTCTCACATATATGTTCCATTGAGTACCACTATATCTAGTATCGAGTCTTCGCTCTTTGTCACTGCGTCCCAAATATTTTATCATTGTATAATATTTCTGACATTTGGGAATTTTCTTCTTCCTACCTCCTTCCTTCCTCCACTCCCTCCCTCCTCCCTGCCACCTCCCATCCCTCCCTTCCTTCCTTCCTTCTTCCTTCTTCCTTCCTTGCTTCCTTCCCTCTTCTCTCCTCCTCGCCTCCTTCCCTCCTCCCTCCCCTCCTCCTCCCTCTCCTCGCCTCCTCCTCTTCCTTCCTCTTCTCCTCTTCCTTCCTTTATCTTCCTTCTTCTTCCTCCTCCTTCCTTCCTTCCTTCCTTCCTTCCTTCCTTCTCCTTCCTTCCTTCATCTGTGCCTTCTTCCTTCCTTCCTTCCTTATCCTTCTTCCTCGTCTTACCTTCCTTTTCCTTCTTCCTTCTTCCTCCTTCCTTCCTTCCTTCCTTCCTTCCTTTCCTTCCTTCCCTTCCTTACCTTCCCTTCCCACTTCCTTCTCTTCTTCCCTTCCTTCTTCCCCACTTCGTCCTTCTCCTTCCGCCACTTCCCTCTCCTCCTTTCGCTCTCCTTCCTTCCGCGCACTTCCTTTCCTTCGCTCCTTCCTTCCTTCCTTCTTCCTTCCTTCCTTCCTTCCTTCCTTTCCGTTCCTTCTCGCTTCCTTCCTTCCTTCCTGTCCTTCCTTCCTTCCTTCCTTCCTTCCTTCCTTCTCTTCGCCTTCCTTCTCCTCTTCCTTCCTTACACACCATCATCGGAACAAATTATATTGCCTCTACCTTCCTCTCCTTCACTTCCTCCTTCCTTCCTTTCCTTCCTTCCTTCCTTCCTTCCTTCCTCCGCCTTTCCTTCCGCCTTCCTTCCGCCACTTCTTCCTTCCTTCCTTCCGCCACTTCCCTTCCTTCTTCCGCACTTCCTTCTTCCTTCCGCAACTTTCTTCCTTCCTTTCCACGCCACTTCCTTCCTTCCGCCACTTCTTCTTCCCTTCGCCACTCCTTCCTTCCCTTCCGCACTTCCTCCGCCCTTCCTTCCTTCCTTTCCTTCCTTCTTCCTTCCTTCTTCCTTCCTTCCTTCCTTCCTCCTTCCTTCCTTCCTTTCCTTCTTCCTTCCTTCCTTCCTTCCTTTCTTCCTTCCTTCCTTTTCCTTCCTTCCTTCCTTCCTTCCTTCTCCTTCTTTCCTATCCTTCCTTCCCTTCCTTTCCTTTCGCAACTTCTTCCCCACTTCTTCCGCCACTTACCGCCACTTCTTCCGACTGTCCTTCCTTCCTTCCGCCACTTCCTTCCGCAACTTCCTTCCGCCACTTCCTTCGCATTCCGGCATTCCTTCCGCACTTCTTCGCCACTTCCGCACTTCCTTCCCACTTCACTTCCTTCCTTCCTTCCGCATGTCCTTCGCCATTCCTTCCTTCCTTCCTTGCTTCCTTCCTTTACTTCCTTCCTTCCTTCCTTCCTTCCTCCTTCCTTCCTTCCTTCCCTTCCTTCCTTCCTTCGCTTCTTCCTATCCTTCCTTCCTTCCTTCTTCTTCCTTCCTTCCTTCCCTTCCTTCCTTCCTTCCTTCTTCCTTCCTTCTTCCTTCCTTCCTTCCTTCTTCTTCCTTCTTCCTTCCTTCCTTCCCTTCCTATCCTTCGCTTCTTCCTTTCCTTCCTTCCTTCCTTCTTCTTCCTTCCTTCCTTCTTCCTTCGCACTTCCTTCCGCCACTTCTTCCGTACTTCCTTCCGCGACTTCCTTCCGCCACTTCCTTCCTTCCCTTCCGCCACTTCCTTCCTTCCTTCCGCCATCTCTTCCTTCTTCCGCCATTCCTTCTTCTTCCGCACTCCTTCCTCCTTCGCCATTTTCCTTCCGCCACTTCTTCCGGCCCTTCCTTCCTTCCCCACTTCCTTCCTTCCGCCACTTCTTCCTTCCTTCCGCCAGCTTCTTCCTTCTTTCCGCCACTTCCTTCCTTCCGCCACTTCCTTCGCTTCCGCCACTTTCCTTCCGCACCTTTCCTTCCTTCGCACTTTCCTTCCCCTTCCGCCACTTCCTTCGCCACTTCCTTCCGCACTTCTTCCTTCCGCCCACTTCCTTCCCTTCTCTTTCTCTCTCTTCTCTCTCTCTCTCTCCCTCTTTCTCTCTTTTCTCGTCTTTTCTGCAACGCGCCCAGTCTTTCTCTCTTTCTCTTCTCTCTTTCTCTCTTTCTCCTTCTCAGTCTTTCTCTTCTTTTCTTTCTTCTCTTTCTTTCCTCTTCCATTTCCTTCCTTCATTCCTTCCTTCAACTACGTCCTTCTCGCCACATTTCTGCCACTTCCTTCCCTGCCCTCCCTCCATTTGATGTTAGTTTTAAATTGAAGTAAGTTCAGGAAATTCCTCTTCCTTGAAATCTCAATTTTGAAGCTTCAGAAATGAAGAAAGAACAAAATGTGTGTCAAAACAGTGCATTTAAAAGCTACTTTCAAGTGTAGAATTTAGCTCTTGAAAATTCAAAAGTACAAAACTGAAATGAGATCAATGGATGGTTTGAAGGGACAGATTCTTTGGTATTTCTGTGGATACAAATGAGTATCTCCATTTTTACACCTTCTAAAAGCAATCTCTGAAAGTTTATACTTTCAGCAACAAATATTTCCAACAACAAGGAAATTGATTGATGCAGAATAAAAGATTATCTCCCAGAAGTCAATCAATCAAGTCCAAAGGATTAACCCGGCTTTTAACACAGGAAGCCTTATGAGATTCTATTCTCAACATCAACACAGAAGAATTTTTCAAAGAAATAGAATTGAAACAAGCAATTACTTCGACGGAAAAAGATCAAAAAAAGAGCAGGACTATTCTACTAATACCACGTCTACATGTTGGTTATTAAATTTGCTCTGGCTTTTTGGGCGTACACTTGCCATTCAGCACACGCAGATAGCCCTTCTTCCTGCTGCAACAAAGAATGGGTGCATAATTGGGTCTCACAAGAATGGACAAGTCTTTTTTCCTCCAAGTAAAAGCGTCTTTTTCATGGATCTATTCCCTGGACTTTTTCCTGGACAGTAATGTGCTTGTGTCTGTTGGAAATGGGGAGGAGGGGACAGGGAGCCTGGCGATTTGAAAACAACTTGCAGCTCAACTAAGCAAGAGGGGTGCTTCTGGAATGTGCAGCAAATGAAAGATCGGGGGCAGGGATCTCCTCAATGCCATGGKGGTGTGCATTGCTTATTCTTTGCTTATTCTAGTGGTTCCTTGAAGGAATGAGTATTTGCAGTTACCCGTGCCCTCACCTGTGAGTACAATGCACAATTATCCTTTCTAATAAAGGTAATCAAAGCATTGATTAAAAACCTTCAGTTAGTCCATTAAATTTATTCATCAAATGCTGAAAACTCTTGTCATAAGGATGGAAAATAATTAAATTATTGAAAGAATTCTTGTTTGTCTTTAAATCTTATCCTGATACTGAGTGGAATAATTCTATTTGCATAGTGGAGTAAATTTGTTTTAATAGATTGTTATTAGTAAATTATATAAAATTATCAGTAAGTTACTGGTACCTTCTTCATGGGAAAAATAGTTACCTTAGTGATAAGAATTCTAACCAGCTATCACGACCTTGTATTTTCTAACCTTTCTTTTAAAGGCTTATATCTTCAAAAAATTGTTGCTTTCATCTGTGCATTTGTTTTCCTTTTTTTTTTCTTGATCAAAATCAGAATAAAAACTAAGATTAGTGGTGGACTTAGTTAAAAAGAATTTGTAAAATAATGTTGAGATAAATGTAGATAAAAGATACAATGGAAAAAGAAGTGAGGAGAAGTAAACTTTTGATTCTACTGGGATGGGAGTGGCAGCACACTGTCAAAGATTATGTGGATTGAGGACTCTAGAGAGTCTAGTATGTGCTTTGGGATGAATAACAGCTGGCCATGTCTCTTGATTCTGTGTTAGGACCCGAAATGCAACTGAATATTGTGAAAGTATTGTTTAGGAAATGTAAGGAAGAAAGGATTTTCACAAAAGACTTTATGGTTTTATTATTTTCAATTCTTCTAAAATTACCTCAGTAAGGTAGAAAATGACTGCAATTTGATTCCCTCTGTTAGTGCATAACAAAAATATTTTGTTTTAAACCACTGCTTGTTAAGAATAGCATCTTTTGTGCTCCTTAGAAATGGCAAACCTCCCCAGTCATGACAGGTGCAGGAGACCTCAGCAAGCCATGTCCTGGAGACCTCAGGCAGGCTCGAAGTCCTCTGTCAGAAGACAGGGGAAAAGGACAGCAGGGGGAGGAATTGTCAATGTCCAGAGCAGCTGCAGATGGCCACCACTCATTCCATTCCAGGCAAACGGTGATGAAATAACTCTAGTGGTTGCTACAGACTGACAATGCCAGCTTGCAGCTGCATAGTGTAGAGGGGAGAGAAACATTAATTTGAGCACCAATGAGTAGCACTAGGCAGACCAGAATTCAATTAGACAGAAAAGCTGAAACCAGCTGTTCCCCAGGCTACCATCTGCCCTGCAAGAGACAGAGGGGTTTGCTTTATGTGTTTTTCACCCTTCTAGACACTTGTTTGCTAAAAGCATAAAACTTCTTAACTGAAAACCTGAGGTTCCAGTGCTTTCCAGATGTTTGTAACATTTATTTTTTCTATTTCTCAGATGTTTTATTATCTTTATTGTGCAAGCAAAACCTATTTGTGTACTAGTTATCAATGATTCGTATAGTCAAGCTGTTTTCTTCTTCCAGGAAGATCCAGCCCTGCAGACAGGATTCAACTCAAATAAAAGTAAGTTCTCATGCTAATGGCAAATTGGGGTGACCCTTCATTCCTCTGAGTCTTTCCATCTGAGTCAGCTGTTCCAGTTCTCTCTATGGATCAGAGCAGCTGACATGGAAGCACAGGAATAGAGCAGTACTTCAAAACCATGGTCTGTTGACAGACCCTTGTTATTAATGCCTGGCTAAGTGAGAAAATGCACACATATTTATCCTTGTTTTGCTTTTATCTGAGATGGTAAAAATATTAAAAGAAAGCATAAACATGAGTCTGAGCAATATGAGTGCATGCTGCCCTTTCCTTGCTACCAAAGACCGGGCAATGAAGGAACATAGTACAAACTGTGCCATTTATAATTCTGCTCTGATAGGCCAGGAACCACCAGGAACAGGCCAGGAACCACCAGGAATAGGCCAGGAACGACAGCTATCTGGTGCAGAGCACAGCTCAGTGCTGTGTGATAGATATTGCGCCTTTCATACCTGCATCATTTACCTACATTTAAAACTCCTAGGACAGGTCATGATGTAAATATTTCTGTGCATTCAGACAATGTTAAACCCTTGCAAACAGGACAAGAAGTTCCTTCTATGGAACATATCTGGAAATAAATGGAATGAGGTTCCCTGTTTGTATTATGGCCCTGTCTCTACAAAAGGAACCAACATTTTCTTTGTATTTAAGGCAATGGTTCTGACTACACCGTAAAGCAAGCAGTTGAAACAAGGAGGTAGTGTGAGTTGATTTCACCAGAACTAGGAAGAAACGCCACCTCCTTCTAAGATCCTCAGAAAAAAGAATTATGTTTTTTGCAAAAAATACTGCATCCTGCAAGTTAACATAATATTGGTCTGAGTGTGGCATTTGCTCTTGTCTTTTTATGTGCATATCAARCAACTTTGTCAGTCTGGGGGACTTAATTTTACCCTGAGTTATTTAACCAAACCTGTCTCAGGAAGTCCCTGTGCTACAAATTGCTGAAAGTTATGAAAGTACTTAGGAAAAGCATTTATTTCCATGCTTTCTAAATTCCTGATAAGATGAAACTTACATCCCTGCGTGAGATTGAGATAAATGGGATGAAGCTTTGAGACAAAATGTTACAGATGTTTTATGTTGATGGTGATAAGAATGAGTTTCTGAAAAGTAGTAAAATAGATTTGAAGCTATTAATTAATCAACTAAGAAAAGTAGACCCTACACATAGGATCGTCATGCACAAATATCAAAACCTTTCATTCCCGTAGTTTGGAGAGAAAGAAGTACCATTGTACTAGAAATGCAAGCTCAAGAAAGCAAGGCCTTAGAGACAGCAAGTGTGGTCCTGCTGTGACCAACTGGCCAAACAAAAGTAGTTTTTGACAACTTCAGCTCCCTGATAGGATTACTTAACCATCAAGAAAATGTCCATATTCTCATTCCCCAGAGGACTATTATTAAATTAAATTAAATCAAAGAAATGATATTAAAGGACTTGTGCTTCAGCATTGCATAATTCTGTTTTGCATCTGAGATTTATTGTTCTGTGGTTAAGTTTTCTAATGGCTGATAGTTTGAAGGAAAGATTTAAAAATAATTTAGCTTTTTTTCTAACAAAAAGATAAAGTCCTTTTACCTTTACAGTAGGTCTAGTTTTCACTTAAGCTAAAAAAGATGGTAAGACACCATCTGCGGCAGCCTTTATTAGCTGAGAATCAAATGTATCTAGACTTTTCCTGACAGGGTTGGTAAATTTCTGGTGAGAGGTATTTAACTCCAGCAAGGAATTAAAGGAGAGATCCATAATTTTAGCACCTTGAGCCACTGCCTTTCCCTCATGGCATAGCTCCCACCAAATCTGCTTATCCTCATGGTGGATGCTTGTTCTCTGGAGAAGAGAAACAGAAATCTGTTCTGGGTACCGTTGTCAGCTTCACTTTTTTTCACAAATCTAACTATTTAATAGGGCTGAGAGAGCTACAGGGCTACATCATGTCCTCCTGAGCACCCTGCACAGTCTAAACCATGGCTAATCGGCTTTTGACTGCTAGATCCAATTGCAGCTTAAAGGATCAGTTTAATTAAATAGGAGATTAGCAAGACTAAGTTTTCCCCTGAGATTTTAAAATTCTATTGTGATTTTTATGCAGTGCATTCTAAGCCAATATAAGCAGCATTAATTTAGATTTTCTACTTATTTTTAAATGCTGTCAGGGACTCAGTATAGATCAAAAGTAAAATTGTATTTGTAAGCACTGGGTTACTTCTGTAACAACCTTTGTATTAACTGCTTACTGTTAAACTGTGAAAATTGGATTTTGCTTCATGAAACTTTCATGCAGTTTTCATAAATTTCCTAGGGACTGATCAACAGATCTTTCAATGCATATCCAGCTGATGAGACACAGTCAAGTCTTTTGAGTCCTAAGTCCCATTTACTCTCTGAAAATCCACAGCATTTTAAAAGAAATATTACAATGCATTTTGAAGAATCTATAACCTCCCTGAACAAAATCTGGGATAGATTCCAAGTGCTTACATTTTGGTAGTTCTGGAAAGGGAAGGATGTTGTTTGCAACTCCATCCCTCCTTGACCCATGCTGTATCCGTCTGTCTGTCTCAGGCTTGTAAGGATTGGCAACTGAGTGATGCGCTTATCCAGGCTCCTGCTGAGTCAGGTGCAGACACCTTTCTGAGGTGTGCAGTAACCTACCATGTTCTGTATGGCAGCAAATCCAACTTGGGGCACCCTGTTCTAATGTTATTGTAAAGGCAGTGAGAGATTGTACAGTTTAAATGAGACTACCTTGAGTAAAATGAACACAAACATTGTGGTTCAAAGTACATAGTTGCAAAAGCATGTGTCAAACTCTTAATATTGCAACCTGTATTGAATTACTATAATATTACAAGATCAAACAATTTTTCTTAAGTAACCTACCTTCATTTTGTATTTTTCATTTGCATATATGGATAATTTGCTTGCTTTTTTGCAGTTGATTTGCCTGCATTTGCTGCATTGCATAAAGCTGATTTGTCTTCCTCTCTTTTTTTGTCCCCCAGAAGGAAGTCATCAAAGAGGTCACTTTTGGTTTTAAAAAATAGGGGAAAGCAGAGTTTACACATTATTTTGTCAGACTGGGTGAGATAAAAGGGATTGCTTTTCATCTTTCAGTGACAAATATAAAGTGTACACTTCAGTTGTATAAATTGCTTTTTGAAATTACTACTGAAATGCATTTTAGAGAGCTTGTATAACTCCTTATCTATCATCAGAACATGAGAATTTATAAATACATTAAAGAGTGAATGGCAATTAAGTTGTTGCCCTTAAAAAGCAATTATTTAAATAGCTAACATTTTTCAAAAACATTTTATTTCCTTGATCAAAGTATTTCTTTGAGAGAAAGCAGAGAAAGTCTTCTTGTATAAAATTAGTCTTACAATGTTTTATGTACATAATAAATACAAAACAATGGCTGTGAACTTACCAATTGCCCTGATCAATTTTGGTGCATTTCACAATATTTTTAAAAACATTTTTCTCTAATGCAGGTAAGACCATAAGTGTATAAGCTTAGAAACTATTAGACAAACAGTGTTTCTTTTGTCCATGGAAACAGGGAGAAAGATTAAAAGGGTTTTCATATTGAGTTTCATGGTGCTTCAACATGCCACCACTCACATTTTGATAAGGCTCTTGAAGCTTTGTGAAGTTTTTCTTTCTGCTGCTTTTGAGAGTATCATTCTGTTAAGAGATATGATGGTTGCCTTGTTTTTCCTGTAAAATAGATTCCATTTATTCAAACTGCTCCAAACACACATCTCAAACACAGCCTCGACATCCCAGGGTGGCTGCTCACCATCCTGCTGTGAGCAGTGCAGCTGCTGCTGTCGTGCAGCTGCTGCTCTCCTGCAGCTTTGCATGCACGTTGTACAGCATGGTTCTGAATGTAACAGCCTGATTTCCTGATAGCTTTGTGCTTGCAGGTGGAGAGAACACCACTGGTGCTTCGGGAAGGCCAGGTGTGTTCTGCTTTTTCTGGTACCTGATGCTTCTCCTGGTCACCCCAGAGCAGACAAACATGGAGTGTGATGTGCAGCCCCTTCCAAAGAGCGATCTCTGGCCAAAAAACTGTTTTTCAAGCAAGGGATGTTACACTTTCATTTTCACTTCCACTTTCACTTCTACTTTCACTTTCACTTTTCACTTTCATTTGTCACCTCTTTCACAGCTTTTTCTCATGTCCAAGCCCTGTCCACTTCAGCCTCCCCTGATGTTATGACATACGCCTCAAACATGTCCCACAAAGGGACCTAGAGCGTGTAAGACCTCAAAACAAAACATGGCTCACAGACCCTCTTAAAAGGGTGTATGTTTTTTTTTTTTAATATGCTCTGAGTTAGACGCACAGGAAAAATAGTGACAAGATATTCTCAAGAAGTCAAACAACAAAAAAACTTTACTGGCAACTTCAGAAAACCAGACAACTTTGGCAAAAGGTTTAGAGCAGCAATCAACATAAAACACTTCATAGACTGTTAATTTAGTCCATTCAACTTAGCCAACTCCAAGCCTATCCTAAGTTATTCATACCTCTGAGAAGAAGCAATTAGAAGAGAGAGAAAGAGAGAAAATATACAGAAAGAGACAAATATAGCTGCTACTCCTGGGTTTCACCAGTGTCTCAGCTGATACCAAATCCAAGGAAAGTTAGGGTCAGGACGTACGCTCAACTCCTGTTCTGGCTTAAGAGCCCTTTAGKTTTCCCTGGGCCCTTTTCCCCACAGAACTTATTCGAGGATGCAGTCCAGGGAACTACCAGGTGAGCTGCTGTTTTACATCATAGAATATCCTGA
Source organism: Sporophila hypoxantha (assembly GCA_002167245.1). Lineage (NCBI taxonomy): Eukaryota > Metazoa > Chordata > Aves > Passeriformes > Thraupidae > Sporophila > Sporophila hypoxantha. Next base: position 279,852 of record NDFG01000609.1, on the reverse strand, counting down.
GTTGGGAAGGACTCTCAAGAATCATGGGGTCTGCTCCTGGCCCCGTAGAGGGCAACCCAGAAGCAAAACCCTATATCTAAAAGCATTGCCCATCCTCAGCCTTCTTCTCATCTCTTACCTTCTTATTCCAACTCTGCCTTTTGACAGTTTTAAAGATTTGTTCTAATTCCTTTAAACTCATCCGAATGCTTTTAAAAATCATCAGAAATACTTGGCAGGACAATATAAAAATCTAGTTCTTTCTCTCATGCAGATTTTTTTCCTTAATGAACAGATGCTTTTAGCAACAAATATAACAGAAAAACCAACACTGTAAAATGATAACCTGTCCTTACTACAGAAGAGAAGTTGAATAACTTAGTGTATTTTGCATGAACTTGGTGCAGTTTGTAGGGAAACTGGTAGCCAAATGCCTAAGACTTTATGGTTTGCATTAAACCATTTAGTATCTCCTAGCTAGGCTACAGGAAGGTAACTTGATTGTAAAGCATTGAAGGAATTGACATTTGTCTTGCCCTTCTCCGGATGCACTGTTTTGTACTATTCACTTCAACATTAATTACCTCTAATTCCTAAAATGCAGCCTGGTCACATTGTGAAAGGAGAGAGGAAGGAAAAGGGAGCACGGCTGTCGCTGTTCCAAAGAGCCAGCAAGACGCAGGCGCCGGTGGGCGAGAAAGGAGTGAAGGCCAGCAGGGGAGAGCAGCTGGCCCCAGACAGGAGTGAGAGCAGCTGGCCCCAGACAAGAGTGAGGGCCAGCAGGGGAGAGCAGCTGGCCTCAGACAGGAATGAAAGAAGCTGGGGAGAGCAGCTGGCCCCAGACAGTGACCTGTACCCTGTAACCCCAGTAACCCCAGTAACCCTGTAACCCCAGTAACCCCAGTAACCCTGTAACCCCAGTAACCCTGTGCCCTGTAACCCCAGTAACCCTGGCTCTCACTCCTGTATCCTGTAACCCCAGTAACCCCAGTAACCCTGTACCCTGTAACCCCAGTAACCCTGGCTCTCACTCCTGCACCCTGTAACCCCAGTAACCCTGGCTCTTCTGCTGTCCTGCTGTGGGGGCTTTGCAGCAGTCTGGGCTCTCGAGTAGTGTCACCAGTGCTTTCAGAAATTCCTGGGATTTCGGCTGCCCTGACTATGATCATGAATTAAAGGCAGAAGAGGTATTTTGGGGAACAGATGAGGTTCTTGCAAGAGAACATTTTAAAGAGAAAAAGCAATGATCTATGGTGCTGCAAGTTTAGGACAAGGAAAAGTGTCCTTTCTCCTGGGGCTTTGTTGACTCCAAACAGACCAGCTGCAGCTTGATTGGAATGACAGTGCAGTGATTTCTCCTAGTATCAAAAGATAACAGGGGTCCAGATATTTTGCTATGTTTCAGATTTTTAAAGGGGGAGGGTCAAATCCTGACAGTCTAACTTCCATGTAAAGAGGGATTCTAATAAATAATGGAACCACCCAAGGATGAACAGAATATAAAGCACTGGAGGCAGCAAAGCTTCCTTTAGAGAAAAACTGTGTCTCACAATTCTGTTAGTTGACACCTAAGAAAAAAGCGGCTTCATTTGATGTCGCACTTCAAAATCCTGAATATCCAAACAGGAGGAACTTCATCAGAAACAAAAGGACCTTGGGAGACTTTTGTCTCCCAAAAAAAAAAAAATCCCAAGAAAGGGAAAATACCTGAACTCTCATTGATAAATGTGTGACTTTACTTACTTTAAAGTCTGTAACTTGCATTTGGATCCTTGTGGGAATTCCAATAAATATATTAAAGTACTTCACAAATCCCCCTGAAATGAAGTCAGTGCTGGAACATTAATCCATGTCTGTTAAAAAAAAAAGGGTCTAGTTTGCAGAAAATGTAAATTCTCACAAAGTCAAATCTTTTTAAAACCCAGGTAACTCACAGAAGAAATACTAATGTTTGATTGCCTTCTGTGTTTGATTCCTATCAGTCACAAAGTAGTTTTAGTCAGAGGCTACCAGCCATTTACAGGTGTTTCTACTGCTTGTGGTGACAACAGCCTTGCAGCAAACCTGGAATTTGCGGTTAGTGCTCTCTTGTCAGATGTCCTACGTGTTGCTTTGGTGGCTTGCTGTTGACTTGTCATCTACTTAAAATACCTTAACCCCTAAATACATAATTTGCTTTCCAGTAGTCCTTTCAAAGTCTGTGTTCAACTCAATTTATTTCAATGGAGACCTGAAGAAAACAATCTACTACTCCATTCATATAATTCTGCATCTCTCTCAAGATTTTGTAACAGTCAGTAGTAATAAATAATGCAACTCTGGCACAGAAATATGCAGGCTGATCTACAGACCTTACTTCAAAGCAAAACTGCATTTTAATCGGTTTCTTTCTGTCAGTCTGCACATAATCTTAGACAGCCTTTTCAGTCTTAATAAAGTATTCTGTACATTTCTTCCTTTATCATATTTAACATAAAAAAATAAATGCTGCATGCACTAATGCCAGCACATGCCATCAGCTGTCAGGAATATGAGACAAAGCAGGGAGGTGAAGTGCAAAGACCTTTCAGTTCAGTATTTTATCAGGACTCTGCTCTCTTCTCCCTAGGAAATTGAGTCCCAACATTTTAAAACAGACATTCTGGACCTTAATTCCTCTTTCTGCATCTGCTTCTTAACCAAAAGAGGTCAGAATTGTAACTAGTCAAATGGCAGCTCTGCAAACTGCGACATAGAACCATCCTTCTTAGATTAGTACAGCTGATGAACATGAAATGTTCTTTATTCTCATTGTTCTGGCTCTAAATTTGTCTTTCCCTAATTTCTGATAACAGAATGTTTCCATTTCTTGCGAGTTTGACTGTTTGGATTTCATGGGAGGCTATGTCAAATGACTTGCTAAGAACAAAACTAACAAAGTCCACTGCTCGGCAGAGAGAGCAGTCAGACTGCTCGGGCATGACTCATGGATAACTCATAGATCCTTGTCATTTGCAAAGTAAGTGCCTCTAGTTTGGACTGCTTTTCATGCTACAGACTTTGCTAAAATTAAAACCAGATCTGTAACATGAAAAAGAGAAGACCAGAAATTGGAAATGAGTAGAAGATAACTTATTAAGGAAAAAAAAAAAGGAAGTAAAATATGATATTAGTTTTCTTATTAATTTAATATACAGTGATAAATGAAATGAATAGTGAAATAGAAATGAATAATATGGTTGTAGCCAAAACAGAAACACCATAAGCTTCATAGGGTCACGTGAAAGGAAGAGATTAGTGAATTCTAGGGAGGAAAAAACCAAAAAAGGGCTGGAGAGATCCCTGGATATCAACGAGCCCACTGTGGTCTTGGTTTGCTGAGTATAAACCCTTATCCAGCAAAGATCCAGAGAGGCTATGGTTTAACTGCATTTGTATAATAAATAATGAGAATTAGTATCTATAATGTATTGAATCCATTAAAAATATCATTGCATTACTGTAATGCTAATTATATTTTATTATATACTACAGACATTATTTATATGTTCATTATGCATAATCTATTTGTATTATGTGTAATAACAATCTGTATAATTAAATAAATTCCTAGTAATGTGAAATGCTCATACTGGCACTGTTGGTACAGAAGTCAATGTGAATAATATATAACATGAGTGGCCTTGCTAAATTCTGTTTAAAGCTTTTGCTAGCAGCAGATAGTGCTGCTAGTGTTCATTTTACTCTTACAAATGGAGAAATTTGCATAACAATTTCAGTGTAGCAAGCAGAGTATAAATATCTCATGAGAAACTGTTAGGTAACAACTCAGCAGTGATTAATTGAAGACCTGTGTTACTTGTTCTATGAGTAATCCAGGATGACAAAAATGCTTCCCACTGGGTAATGTTATACTCAGAGTGTCATTAAATATTAGTGCTAGTTTCAAATATTAGTGCAGTTATTAAATATTAGAGCTATTTCTCCTTCATTCCTTTGCAAAGTAATAGAATTTAAAGTAACAGAAAATGAGGTCATTTTTTTGGGATTATGGAGTGTAGTGAGAGCATCTTATCAGCTTTATTTACATAGCACACACAAACACTGATTTTGTTTATATATCTCCATTTAACAAAATGCAATGAAAAACAAAACTAAGATTCCTTGATTTATCCTGACCAGACTCGAATGACAGTTCTGTCAAAGAATTCATTTTGCATGAGGTTTTGGTTTTTTTATCTGGCTGGTGCTGTGAGAACAATTGTGACTATCTTAGAGGTGTGTTGTTTATGCTAGAATATTTTGTGTCAGATTAATTGCAATTATGAAGCTCTTCAGAAATTCAATGCAGAACAGTTTACTGATGGGGTGGAGAGATTATTTGACTTATTTCTACATGATGTCTCGATGAATACTGCAAATGTGAAAACTTGAAACAGTGCATGTCACAGGGAGAGTGGGAGCTGTGGATGAAGTTTACTTAAGAAGCTTTGCTGTCTGAGGAGTTTGTCTGAGAGGCAGAAAGAACTCCTTTGTGTGTTTAGCCTCCTTCACAGGAAAGGGTTTAAATGAAGGTAAATCCTTCTTTAGCCTCAGATTTTGGCAACAGTTTAAATTTAAGGAAGCACTTTGTTCCGCAAGTTCTAATGATGGCAAATCAGATATATTTATATAAAAATGAATTATTTATTATGACAAATGAACAGACATAACAGGCAAAAGATCTTAATCAAAATTACTATAGAGTATAAAACTAAAAGAACTACTAGTAGATCTAGTAGTACATCACGTAGAACAGTGCACTGTATCAAGTTACCTATATTAAAGCTAGGAAAAGAAGTAATACTGATTGGGAGTCAAATGTAACTTTCTGCCACAATGGTGATGATGTGCACTAATTTCTTCACTCAGCCCCTGGTGAGTAACTTTGAAACAATTGTCCCTACTGATGGGAGAAACTCCACGGGTCTCCAGGAAACTGTATGGAAGACTTCTGCTCTGTGGAAGTGTCCTGTGGCTTTTATAGTTGTAAAGTAAATGGCTGTCACTCAGAAATTCAGCTTATCTCCCAGATCTCACTTCAAAGTAAGATGTTTATTGGTAGTTGAGAGATGCCAGACCAGTGTCAACTCTAGTGCCAAAATGATGCCGGAATGGCTCACTACAAGAAAACTTGTCCTGCTTGAGTTATCTGACTGGTTAACAAACAATAGGTAAGTTTTCATGGGGGGTAAGATGCCCTGCTAGAGTGCAATAGCTTCCTCTATTTACCTACAAGCCAGTCCAAGTAGTTTGCATTACTTGCAGTGGAATGATAAACATAGGTGCCAAGTTCTGTACTCCTAGAAGGGATGACACATGGCCACCTGTGTCTGTATCAATAACTCAGGAAGGAAAATGCAAAATGCTCAGAGATGGTCATCTCATCTCGCAGAAATTTGTGTGCCTTTTTTGTGCATTTTATCCTGACCACAGCTAAGCACCCAAACCAACTCTGGAGAGAAGTGCTTGGTTCTTAATTTCTGCATGTCTTTGAATTAGAYAATTATATTTAACTAATGATATCTCCAGAAATACAAACACAAGAGCAATAAAGTTAGATTTAAAGACCCAAATAATGCTGAAGCCTAAGCAAGATATAATGTAGTGGCTGCTTCAGAATTTGTACTTAGTTGCTTTCTCAAGCGCTGTGGTGGTGTTGTTCATGTCTATATGGGTCTTTCACTTAAAATAACCATACAGGAATGTCTTCTATATGAAAACCCATGGCAGGATATTCTGTATTCTGGCCTTTAATCTCTGCCAACCAGGCAGACTCTGCCAGTGTGGTGAGGAAGCTGCAGTCCCTTGCAGCCACCTGGTTGGGTTCTGCTGCCCTCCTGCTGCAGGGACATGCCCACGTCACAAGACATGCAGTCTCTGCAAGAGGTCTGCTGCCATGCCTGTACCAAGACTGTGATGCCCAGTGCCAATGCCTCTGTGCAATTCCTGTCTTCTTGGGCAGGAAGCCTTTGGGAGAAATGTTTGACTTGGCAGCCAGGTCCTTGCTGTGTGATTTGTATGGAGCTTAGTTCCACACACCTGCAATGTTTTGTGTCATGACCACTATAGAAGTTGCAAGATATCTAATTTGAAATCCCACCCAAGCTGCAGCAGGCCAGAACTGGAATGAGGACAGTTTATCTCTATCTTACCCCTTTAAATTTGAAGTTTCACTGGAGATAGACTGCTGCAGATCTGATTTTGGGCTCTTAGTGGTGCCTTCTCTGGTCTTCCTCAGTGAAGATCACAACCTGCTTCTTTGGTTATACATACATTCTCACTCCATACGTTGCAGAGAATTTGTGTTTCAATCAAATAACTTTTCTTTAAAATAAATTCAAGCCTTAATATTCTAATTCTCTTTACTAAAGAAACAGCTGTTTTCTTTTGCCATATGAATCCTGAATATTTTTATTTGCTTCCATACATATTTTGATTGTTCTATGCTATTACACAATTATTTTTCACTATGTCCTTGAGAGATTGAATGTGACTGTTTAAATTGTATATTGTGTATATACCTGTTCATCATCCTTTTATTCAGTTTTAACAATCTGAAAGGCTGCTGGAAATGATTCTAGTTCTCATTTGTCCAAACTGCTGAACACAGTAATTGTGATGGGAGCTCCTGAAGACTCTCTTGTGTGTTACGCCCTTATGGGAATGTGCGATGAATAGAGGTTTGCCCTTTTACAATATTTTCATTATTTTCTTTATTCCCCTCACTGTTGTTGATTCTTTACAAATGCTCAGCAGACCAACAATGCCAAGTTTTAAAGCATTTAATTAGTGTTTGGGGCATGGGTACAAGGAATAGGAAATCAAGGACATGTTTGGGTGTATTTTAAGCATGCATTTTCTTATAACCAGCTCAAAACCCCTCAGTCCTTCTCTTACTTGCATACATGGAATAATAATTTTTTAATAGTGTCTTGACATTCTTTTCATTATCTAGACCTGTAGAAAACTGTGACTAATGGTTCTTATTCCTTTTACCTTCCTTAAAATATTTCTGTATATGTCAGGAAAAAAATCTCTAAAGAGCAGTCATTCCTATTCTGCAAACTATCTTGTAATCACAGAATCAGAGAGCGGTTTGGGAAATCCTACTGCAGCAAAGCCACAAGAACTCTGATTTCTGCTATTCCTTTCCACCATTCTCACAATGACTTTTGCAGCTTTTTGGGAGCAAACAGACACCAGGTGGATTGAATCCCAGTGCACTGCTAAGGGGACTCTCCCTTCTAAACAAGGGCTGTTCTGTGATGGCGTTCACAGGGGTCCCAGGATGAGGGAAGAGACGAGGATCTGACTCCATGTTTCAGAAGGCTTGATTTATTATTTTATGATATATATTATATTAAAACTATACTAAAAGAATAGAAGAAAAAAGAAAGGCTGCACTGCTCAGTATGTCTTTCCACACAGTAAAACCCTGTATATGTGCTCAGTGCTATAACATTTTCCAGGATGGCCCACTATGCATGCATATCAAAAGTGAAGAACTCCAAATATTATACTTGAATAAAGAGTACACACACATATATACAACCTTTAAACAAAAGTGGCTTTGTGTAATAGAATAAAGCACCAGTAAAAGTATTAAAGTATTTAAAGAACATGGTTTCCTTTTTTAATCTCCTTTGTTCACAGAAACAACTAGTAAAGGCACTAAACACATCTGAGTTTATGAAGCCTTGACCTAGTATGTGTCAGTCATTGCTCAGGGGACAATGGTAGATTTTCATGACTACCAACATTGCATTAACCCTAACTCTGCACCACCCAAAGAATCTTCTTCCCACTCCTGTATTTTCTTGAATTTGCCAAATGTGGGACCTTCCTCTGTGTGAGTTTCCCCTCCCCCTGTGGCTCCAGCATCAGCAGAATGCAGGCTCACCATCCTTGGTGATGGCTGGTTTTGTGAGCAGTGCTGTTATAGGTAAAAGTTAAGTTAAATTAGAGTATAGTTCAATTATATTGCATTAATTATGATATATTAATTATATTATGTTAAGGGCGGGGCTTATTAGAATGTGCTAAGAGAAGGGTCCAGGGTTTTGTGGAACAGTGGTCTGGTGGGGCAAGGCAAGGTCGAAGAGAGATTGGACGGAAGACCTGACCAATCATTCGAAGCCCTGCAGAAACGATTGGTCCCGAATGAACGGCGTTAAAGACCAATGAGAAGCCTGGAAATGGACAAATCATCATGCGGATCCAAAATGGACCAATCCTGGACTCAAAGGGGGCTATAAATGGGGGAATTTTGTTTGGGTTGGGGTTTTTCTGTTTGGATACTGGTTCGTTTTTGGGAAGAACCCAGTGCACTTGGGGTTAGTACACTGTTTTGGTTTTTGGCTCTCTGTGTGGGTACCTGGGCTTATCCTGGGTACTCCGTTCCTTGTAGCTATTTTAATAAACGAGAACCTCTTTCTCTGGAGAAAGTTTGGCTGCGTTCATGTTCATAACAGTGCTTTGTCCAACGGCCCCAGGGTGTGAGTTACCATCGAGGTCAGTTGGCATTCCTTCACCAGTACTTGCTCTCTCAAAGTACACTGCTGTTTTCATTTTAAAACCCAGACATTTTACCCTATTCTTTATGATCAGTTGCACCAGGATTTTAAAAGTTTCAAGGCATAAATACTATCTTACTTGGCAATTACGTTGCTCAAGATGATTCAAAATAACCACTCTGGAAATACTTCATGTCTTTGTGTTCTGAGCATCCCTCAGGGCCAGAACCTGTCTGCACTCTCTCCCTCCAACAGTATATAAAAATTAAGTGTGATTACTTGTTTTGAAAGTGGCAAACAGCAACATCTGCTTACAAAGAACCTCATTTTCTTGCAAAGTTGCACAAGATTGACAAAGAAAATGAAGGACTAAACCTCCACTTACTGCTGTGGCTGCAGGGCAAAGGGTGTTTGGTCTCCACAGAAACACTTGCAGCCTGCTCCTGAGCAGAACCATCAGCATGTCTCAGGGCTGCCCAGGACCGGGGGCTGTACTGTGTCCAAGTATTTGTGAAAATGTGGAATCTTGTACAGCTGCCCCTTGTTTTCTTGAATTTTGGATACTTGATTGCACTATTAGATTGTGTGTTGCTAATATGGAAACAGGTGAGTACAGTCTGCATTAGAAAAATTGTCCAAGAAATTGTTAGGTGTGTTCATATGCATGCACAGAACACCTAAAAAACTTATCAAAGAGCTCTTGTGAAGTGGTACTCCACTACACTCACCATATGACAGCTCTTATGTCATTTAAAAATTGGCTTATTTTAAAAACTGTTAAATGCATACAACTATTTATTAAAAGCAAACAGAGAACACTGTGAACTAATAAACCATCACAAATTTCAGAGCATTTTTGGATTATATCTTGCTTCATTTGGGTGAACTTAATATGAAGCTGCAAAAAGTGTAAAAACTGCTTCCTGACATGTGAAAACTGTGTTTGTGTTTGAAAATGAACTCTAGTTGTTTCAGGGACAGCTGCAGAAAGAATAACTTCTACATGTCCTTCAAATTTGAATACGGATATTGAAAAATGCAGCAGGGGGACAAGCTGACATGTTTTCTTTTGAGTCAATTCAGGATCTTCTGCTGAAAAGATCTCTGATTGGATTCATCACCAACCTTTCATCACTGAGGCAAATAATTTGATATTCTCACTCCTCACGTAGGGGACAATCCTCAGTTTGAAATCACTAAACTTCAGGAAGACAAATGGGTTTTTCCCTCTAAATGAAGGAGTGCTTAAGCTTAGGACTATTGTGCCAGGTGACAAATTAATCAACTTCTGGCTTGTTGCCTTGACTTATTTGTGTTTTGGCTTAACCTCATGTGAATCCATTTTCCTGCTCTCAAATACATAAAATCAAAGAGCAGATTTGCTGTGACTCATATGTTTTTTAATATATGTTTATCATAGTCAAACTGCAAGAACATTAGATATTCCAAATGCTGTAGTCTAAAAGTCTTACTAGAAAGGAAGTGGTGCCACTGTCCACTTTAGATAGAAAACCATAATTCAGTCCATTGAAGAATTAACCCCCAAATTACCTTTTAGTAAAAATACATTAATTACAATTTAGCACTGATAAAGTATTCAAGAAAGGAAAGATTTCTTTAATGGTTTAATTTCTACTAGCAAGGGCTGTTAAAAAGGTTGGGAAATACTGGATTATGGAAAAGAACCGCAGTGTAAAGAACCGTGGCCATTGGGCTCTCTGTGCCCATCTTTCAGCTTTAGGGCTCTTTAAGCTTTTCCATCATTTTCCCGGGAAAACAGGGAAAGGATTCAAGACTTTAACACTGTAGAATCACAGAGCAGCCTGGGTTGGGAAGGATGTTGAAAGATCATCTGCTCCAGCCTTTTGTGGAAAGGGAGCCTGGAAACATTTTTCCATACACTGTCCAGCTGCATGTAGAACCCTACAACAATGGGGACTCAGCCTGTCCCTGGGGAGGCTGTTCCAGTGAATGATTGTTCTCACCATTCCCTTCAGCAAGGGGCCAGGCCTCCCAGGCCTTCATCTGTACTGGGCTCTAGTGTTATTCCATCCCAGGTGCAGAATTTTGCACCTGACTTCATTAGCCCTCACACCGTTCTTGCTAGCCCAGTGTTCCAGCCTGGCCGGGTCTCTGTGTGAGCTGCTCTGCCTTCTCATGTGTCTTCCTCACCAAACAGAGCAGTGTCAGCACACTTGGTGAGAGTGGTTCCATCCCAAATCATTTATGAAGGTGTTGAGGTATGTGGGACCCAGTATCAGTCCCTGGGGGAGCTCACCTCTGACGGGCTCCAGCCTGAGTAAAACCCATTGGTCAGTGCTCTGAGTGCAGGCTATCTGACAATTTCTCACCCATCTCAGAGACCAGCTATGCAGCCTCTGTCTTGTCCATTTGTCCAGGAGGTGTCTGTGAGGAATGGTGTTGAATGTTTTGCTGAGGTCCAGCTAAACAACCACCACTGCTCCCCTGTGTAGACAGAAAGTGGTACCTTGTTAAACAGAATGGGATAGGGTAGGATAGGATAGGGTAGGATAAGATAGGATAGGATGGGATAGGATAGGATAGGATAGGATAGGATAGGATAGGATAGGATAGGATAGGATAGGATAGGATAGGATAGGATAGGATAGGATAGGATAGGATNTAGGATAGGATAGGATAGGATAGGATAGGATAGGATAGGATAGGATAGGATAGGATAGGATAGGATAGGATAGGATAGGATAGGATAGGATAGGTCAGTTGAAAGGAGCCTACCATGATCACCTGGCCCAATTGCCTGATCACTTTAGGGCTGACTAAAAGTTAAGCATGCTGTAAGGATATTGTCCAAATGCTTCTTCAGCATGGGCAGGCTTGGGACATCCTTTGCCTCTCTAGAAAGTCTGTTCCAGTGCTTGACCCACCCTCCCAGTGAATAAATGCTTTCTAATATCTGGTCTGAGTCTCCCTTCATGCAGCTTTGAGCCATTCCCAGGCATCCAGTCCTGGATTGCAGAGGGAAGAGCTCAGCCACTCCGTCTCCATGTGTCCCTCTTGGGAAGCTGCAGGGAGCCATGAGGTTTCCTCTCAGCCTCCTTTTTACCAGAGTACACAAACACTTTATCTCATTAAAAGGAGCAAAAAATGTAACAAAGTTAATACTTCATTATCCCTTGTGACACAGAGAATGAGAAAAAGGCATATTAACTTTATCTAGATTGAATAGAATTGAAAAGATAAAATATTTGCAAAAAAATATATTAAAAAATATTTCTTTTTGAACATGTTATGGTAACTTTATCTTACAGAAATATTGTTAATAATTTATGCATTCCAAAACTCAGTATTTAAACAATAATCTCTGTACCTCAATCCTTTAGTAAAGACAATAAGAATCACTGGAAAGTTCTACCTTATGACCAATGTTACACTGTAAAAATAAAAATATGCATTATCAGATTAAGCACTACGGATATTATGACATTTCCAGGCTAACAACACAGTTATAAAGGCCTTAGAAACTAAGAATTAGACTCTGTCATTAACATTCCAAGTGTAACATTTTCATTATTTTTCATTTTATCTCAATACTATTTGAATATTCATAGACACACACCTTGATTGTCACCAGTGACAATGGCAAGCATTTCTAAATTATTCAGCTACATATATTATCTATATTTATGATTCTTGTTCAATTAACATTGGCTGAAAATGAATTATTTTTCATAATTCATATATTCATAAATATAATATTGTATATATTATTACTATTATTAACTTTTTTTACTCTCTGTACAAAACAGGAAAAAGAGAAACAGTATTCATTAAGATGAAAGCAATAAATAATGAAGAGCAGTTCACCAGAATCCCAGCCCTTGATGTTTCAACGCCTCCCTGTGACTCAGAGTCAAGGACTGGCATGGTCAGCAGGAGATAACAAGACCCTGGTTTCCCACTGCCTCATAGGCATTGTGTAGCCCCACTGTCCTTCCTGCAGATCCACCCAAACCCCACYAGTGCAGGGAGGGCCCCTGCAGCACCTCGGAGACTGTGGGGACCAGCAGAGGCTCAGCTGCAGTCAGATGTGCTGCTTTGCTCCCAGCACGTGGCTCAGTGCTCAGCCATCTCCTGTAGTGCTGCAGGAAGCCGGGTGCTGAGTAACGCAGACTGGTTTGGAAAGACAGGAGTCTGCTAAGGAAGACAGGAGCCTCCCCTGAAATGAGAACGTAAACCCTCCCAACCCCTCCCAATTGCTATAAATTTTAAATTAAGGGGCTCTCAGGCAAAAATATGAGAGTAGAAAATAACAGTTCTTTAATAGGGAAAAAGAAAAAAAATAAAAGGATAAAATAAACAATGCAGTACACTAGAACAACACTGCCAGAGTCAGAACCCAGCRGGACACCCTGTGGATCAGGGTGCTGGCAGCAGTCCCATTGAAATTGTGGCTGCAGTCCTCCTGCAGTGTCAGGGGTGGCTCTGCTGGAGCAAGGAGGTCCTGTAGAGAAGGATGTATTCTTCCTCTGAAGATCCAGTGGAAGGAGAGGTAGCTGCTGCTCCTTTGGGGAATCCCGTGGAGAAAGCTGTGCTGGGGTCTCAAAAACCTCTGGATTATATCTGGGTAGCAATGCTTGGCTCCTCCCTCGGGGTGGAGCATCTCACAATGCGATGTTATCGCTCTTATCAGTCAGGCAGTGACATTCAATAGTCTGTTATCAGCAGAGGTCCCCTCCCGAGGGAGGTGTGAATGTGATCACTCAGAGAGATAAAGCAAACTGCCCACTTGACAAAGATAATCTGCCATACAGATGGAAATTGAAAACATCTTGCATTGCAATCTTCAACAGTAACGCAGATTGCTGCCGTAGAAGTTTGCAGAGGAGGAGAAAGACCTGAAGGTGATGGTGGGTTTGGGGCTGGATGTGTCCCAGCTGCATGTGTTGGCAGCTCAGAAAGCAGCCGTGGCCTGGGCTGCATCCCCACAGTGTGGGCAGGTGAGGGGGAATTCTGTGGCTCTCCTCTGCTCAGCCGAGGTCCCACCTGGAGTCCTGCATCCAGCTTTGGGACCTCTGCACAAGAAGGATGTGGGTATTTTCCAGCACTTGCAACTTTGTAAAAAAATTGTGAGGTTTTGCATGCAGTTTAGCTGAGGAGGTGCAGAATAATATCTGACCACTATTCGCTTTGCAATTAGGCAGGTCAGTTTGTAAATATCTCCAGTTCTCTGTGATTTAATAAGGCTGAACAATTCTGAGTCACAAGACACTAGGAAAGCAGTCCAAATGGGGAAGAGAGCGTGAGGTGACACAACACAGCCTGGTGCCACCTGTAACCTGTCTTCAGCACAGTCCAGCTTCGCCAGGATCAGAGCACTGCCAGGGTTTTGCTGAGGCAGGTGCCTCAGACATGCAGTACAATGGCCTGCTGCAAGATTAAGCAGGCTCAGACTGTGCAGATTTGATGCTCCTCCTTTCAAGAAATAGACAAGGAAAAGAAGAGAAGCATTTGAATAGTCATCAGGGGGAGTTTGCCTCTGTTCTGATGTGATCTGACAGCAAAGGAATGTCTGGCCACGCAGTGCACTACAGCACCTTGGGCTTTGCAGTTTGTGCACTCTGCCTGTCTTTGGTGTGGTTATCAGTGACTCCAAGAACTGCAGTCAGGTTCCTTGCTCTGCTTCTAACCTACTTCTGTTGTCTCTTGGAAATGTCTCCTGTTTTGTGGTATGCCCTGGATTCTCAGTACATGAGCAAAATGATGCAGGGCTACTGGGCACCCATGCTGACAGGAGGCAGCTCCCGCTATTCCTCTCAGCTGACTGCTCAGACATCAACCTGCCAGCTCTGAGTGCAGCCACTCAGGGATCTGCCCAAGGGAACTGGTCAAAACTGGCTTCTTCACATGGAAAAAATGGGGAACAAGGTGGAGTGAAAATGATGAGGCTGAAGCAGGGGGTGAAGTCCACCTGAGTGGGGAGTAATTTACTTATGATTGCAAAGGAGCAGCCTGTGGTAGTTACTTTTGGACAACCACAGTGGCTTTTGAGCATCACGCTGTCTGCAGCTGGGCTTTCTGCGTGTGATGGACATAGGTGCAATACAGAGCAATCATATGACCAGCACCTTCATATTGAAAAATCTAGAACAAAACAGGGAAGTTCATGGGTTGAGAGGTGCAAAGTAAAATCACTGCCAGTCCCTGCTACTGTTACTCACCAGTTTTCATGGGTGTGTTTTTCTGCAGGGATGTGCAATTGTTCCTAAGTAATATGTTCCTGAATTTGGTTTCTGCATTAATATACCTTATTTTTTTTGTGGAATGGTGACCTCCATGTGAAGACAGCACACCATATGCGTGGTCATTTTTGCCACCTTTCAAGTACAACTACTGCTTGTTTAATTTTTGTCCTCCATTTATGCACTTTCTGCTCTTTATTTTTTCATGCAGTGATTTTTACTTCCATCTTCTCCTTCCAGTGTTGAAAAATTCTGTCCCCATTTTTCTCATCTTGTTTCATGTTTCAGGTGCTAATAAAACATAAATGTAAAAGAAACTTCGTAACCCACTGATGTCATGTTCTTTTTCTTGACTTCATCAGAGAGGAACTTGGAAACCTCTGTGAGGTTTTGTGTTGCCTGACAGCTGGTCTCTCACCAGTGTGGGTCTGCGATGCTGGGTGTGCTCATGTAAGTGCATTTAATGGAAAAGACCAAGTGGGGAAAATGGCCTATAATAATCCCATAATAATTTCTATTATATCAATATCTTTTTCAACAATGAGAACCTCTGTTCTTCAGATCATTCATGATTTTGCAGATTCCTTTACTGTCTTCTTCTAATGCTTCCCTTACATACATTTTCAGCTGAAACGAGACTGTGCACTCAAATAAGAGTCACTGAAGCCTCAAAAAATAAGAAGTCTGTTTTCCACGCTAGATATACTAATATTGACATGTACATCTATGGCTGTAATGTGTATGTGTGTTTTTGCATGGGACTATGAGATATTGGGGAGAAATTCTTCCCTGTGAGGGTCAGGAAGCCCCGGGACAGGATGCCCAGAGAAGCTGTGACTGTCCCATCCCTGGAAGTGTCCAAGGCCAGGCTAGACATTGGGGCTTGGAGCAGCCTGGGACAGTGGGAGGTGTCCCTGCCCGTGGCAGAGGGGTTGGAACAAGGTGGTCTGGAAGGTCCCTTCCCACACAAACAATTCTTTGATTTTATGCCAGGGCAGTAAAAGACAACAAGTATTTTTATAGGAACAGTACAGGCACAAAACCTGGGAATCCTTCCAGGCATCTGAACACCTAAACACTGCAAGAGCAAGATAAATATTTCTGAGATCCATGGGGATCACCAGGAGGCTGCCAGCCTGCAGGGAGCCCGGTGCCAGGCTGCCCTGCAGATGGCAATCCTGCGCTGTGGCTGCCTGGCACGGTGGCGCTCAGGGCTTTACGGGTGTCACCTCGCCTTTGCTCTGAGGCAGACTGTGCTGCAGCATTTTATGGCTTCAGTAAAACATGCTGGACACAATTCATAGCTGTTATTTACTTTTGTAAAACAAATGTGCAGATTTCCTGTGTTGCAGGGTCACTAATGTCAAAGGTGTTTTGAATACATGACAAAGCACACATCGTGGCAGTGACCAGGTCACCTGTCAGACCCTGCTGACTGAAGGCTTTGCCTAGTGGCCATTACACCCATACTTTCACTTTGGTTCAGGCAGCAAAGAGCAAGAAAATCAATGTCACAAAAACACATACAGCTTTGCCTCTGAAATATTTGTCTAACCATTTTTTAACATCTTTCCCTCGAAAAATATCCTACTGGGTGAGAGTCACGGGACTGAGAAAGGTGGAGATGGATGGGAAGGAAGAAAGGAAATTTCATACCAACATGTGTGTTGTATTATAACCATAGCCCTGTAACATGGTATTGCTTTTGCTAATAACATGCCCTGAGCTCTGTGCTGTTTGCCAGGCCTTGTCACACCTGCTCTGCCCAAACTGGATGTGACCTGCTTGCAGCTCCTTCTTATCCAGTTGAGCTATGATAACAATTTTTCTAAGTCACCATGTGTCTGTAAACCATCATTTTTCACAGACCTGGAGCTCTGGATGGACAGCCTGCACAGCCCAGGCTGCTTTAGCAAGAGCACTGTCAGCAAGCCCAAGGCAGGCAGCACACCCTTCTGTCCAGCACTGCATCTCATGTGCATCCTCAGGTGTGTGGGTCCCAGTGTGAAAAACCTACCAAGGAACTGGGGAGAGTGTAATAAATGGGATTCAAGGTGGGGCTGAACATATGGAATGTGAAGAGCACTGGAGGGAGCTGGGTTTACTTGGGTGACAAGGCTGCTAATGGACAACCTAAGCCTACAGGTACTTGAAAGTGAGGTAAGATTCTGTGACCTATATGGGCAGTCAGCACAGTATCAAAAAGACACAAACTCCTCCTTTTATTGACTCACTGTTTTCTTCTTTCCCCTTGTTTGCCTGTCTGCTCCACTTGCCTTATTCTCATAGTGAACATCTGTACTGATGTTTCTGAGCAGAATCCTTTCTGGTCTGTACTTGTGCAGCAAGTAGGAGAACAGGGCTGTAATTCATTCCTGGATTTCCTGGATATCACACAATTAGAGCTGGCAGCAATAACAATAGACTGTTCTGCACACAATATAGGTAACTGTGTATAAATAACCCCAAAGATGAAAAAAATAAGAGAAAAGATGGGAATTTTCACGTTTCCTAGAGACAAACTGTGAACTGCTGTCTCTTGTGTTCAGCTCATTAACTGCAGCTGTCTGAGAGGGAAAATTGTGCACGAATGAGCCATGATGTATAAGCCACATCCTGGCTGATGCTTGACCTGCAAACTTGTGCAGTGATTTCTTTTTCCCTGTCAATTGACACAATGATTTCTTCCTTTCACACCAGTTTACAGACAGCAAATTACCTTCTGGAGCAGATTTGCACAAGTGCTCTGTTCAGCCTTGAGAAGGAGTTTTCAGATTAGGCATTCAAAAATTAACGAATCCTGGACGATTGTTTCCTTCACCCCCTGAACACACCTGGCCTTGGGAACAGAGACCCTGTTTAGACCAGAAACACAATCTGACTGGAAACAGGATTTTAAACAATTTCGAGGATCAGGTCACCAAGAGGTTAGGGGAGGAATTGCTACAAGAATGTCAGGATGGGGGCTAAGCCCTCTAATGGGTCTGTCTGACAAAAGAGATTAAACCACTTTAAAAATGGTTTGCTTACACTTCTGAGGAGGAGAAAATGGTGATGTAATATTGTGCGTTTCTCTGCCATCTTGGGCCCTGACTCCTTGTACTGACAAATACATAAAGGTTCTGATAAAATATGATATTATAAAATGAAAGGAAGCATTAGTTTGTTTCCTTCAAATGAATTAAAACAAACAAAAAAATCACATTTTCCTGTCCAACATATAATTACAAGTTTCAGAAAGAGTCTTCAAACATGGTCATAACATTTCAAGTGAGTTTGTGGTGACATGAGTCAATTGAAAACACTACTTCCAAAAGCAACCCTGAGGGTGAATAAAAGCAGAAGCATCTTGAATGTAGAAGGATTCTGGAATAAATCACATTGAAAGAATTCTTTTTTTTCTCTGAAAAATATCCTGCATTAAAAAATAAATAAATTTTAAAAAATTATGGAGAAAATTATACTGGCCACTATTGAAAGGCACCTGAAGAATAGTGGAAAATACACACCAAAAAACCCATAGCCATGAGTCCCTTGGAGTACTTTGGACCACAAAATAAACATGGATCTTTAGGGGTTTTTATCCTAACAGGAGAACTGATGGCAAGGGAAGCATTTCTCTGTCCAGAATCTCTTTCAAAGAAATTACACTCCCTGCAGAAGTAGTATGCTCGTTGCATTTTAGGTGGCAGTTCACTTGAAACTAGCAGTGAAAGCTGAGATGATTAAAGCTCAGGGAGACTGAAACTGCTACCCTAGGAACAGTGTCTTCCACTTTGGTACACAGATTACACTGATGGTTTGCATTCCTTAATGGATTCTCTGGTTGTAACATCTTCAGCTGTCTTGGATTGCAGACCTGTCTCTCTTGCAAGAGAAAGGAGGAACATATTATCTGTGCATACAAGAAGAAAACAGGGTAAAAGTAGGGCTGGATCCCAAACTCACACTGGTGCCATCTGTCTCTGCCATAAATCTCTTGGGGCCAATGGCCTGTGCTGACTTTGATCATGGGATGGGCACTACCAAGGAACCAAAATACAAAGAAGTGGCAGTTATAAGTAAAATGGTCACTTGGGAGTAATAATGAGGAAATATATATTCTCTGCATCTCCTGTCAGGAAGATGAAGGACACTTCCTGAACAAAGGCAAGAGTTTGAAATGAACACAAGGGACTTCATTATGCAACATACTATTAGACTGAGGAAATTGCTGCTGTAGGAAGTTCTGGAGGTCACAACTAACAGCATTCAAAATGTGATTGACTACTATAAAGAATATTTTAAAATATGATCAATCAAACATTTGTAAAAATGTTGGAAAGTATATTCTTTTTTTTTATGTCAGGCCATAACCTTTATGGGAGACGAAGATGAGTTAAAGCAGTTAACAAAGTTCATAAATGAAAGTCACATGACATAATTGAATTATTTTGTCATCATAAATCATGGTACACGAAATCCTAAAGTTAGTGCCTTATATCTCAGAAATCTTTACTGGGCTAAAGCATTTCAGACTTTGGGGCACTAGATGGAAAGCCACTGAAATCAGGGAAGGTTTAAATTCCAGCAATTCTGAACCCTCTGAAAATGCTGTGGAGTAAATGAAGTTAGGGATTGAGTATCCCTTGCTGCTGAACTGTATAAAGGAGCAAGTGATAATCCCAAAGATGCCTGTCAAACAGACTAGAGTTAGGGATGGGGTTTTGCAGGAGCTCCGTTCCTTTACAGCACCAGGTGCACGGCACAGAGAGAGGGAATAAGAGGGATCTTCACACCACGCAGGACAAATACTCATGTCCCTAACACCTCATCACCCACTGCAGCTAAGTATGAAAATGTCTGTGCTGCAGAAGGAATTGGGTCTTTCTTCTCTCTTCCTACCTCAGTTGCTTGGCTAATTGTACATCAAAGGAACATGGGTACCTAAGCACTGCAGTTGTCCAGCTGAAACAACAAATTTGATGTGAGGCTGCAGCCATTGCCTCAAAGTACAGCTGAAACTGTTATGCTCATGCCTCTTAAGTGCTTCTGTGCTCCACAAGACCCAGGAGCTGGTGAAAGAGGGGGCTCAGACACAGCACAGGGGCCAAGGTAAAGGCTGATGTCTCCTCTGAGGAAGTCCCCAGGTGCAACCACGGTGAGACACGGGGCACTGGAGATGCAGACACCACTCTGGCTCCACTAGGTGGGACCAGAACCAAGCCCACTTTCATTATTGTTACCAGAGCAGAATAGGGGGTCCTTTCATTTTCCATGTTTTCTCCCGAAACTGGGCCCTGAGTTCAACTATCCGAGGATGTTTAAGCACACAGGGCATCACCTAAGTGACTAAACAGAAACAGAAAACTTCACTGCCATGCCATTAGCTCTCAAAGCAATGATCAGCCTCTGGAAAAGAGGAAATGTGCTACTACATGTTGTCTGAAGTCAGTGGTTTAATATCTCTAGAGAAGAAATGTGTCTCATAAAAATAAGCTCCAGGCTCCAGCTCCTATGCTTCTAAAAACTGTCTGGAAAGTCTTTTGTACACAGGCATAAAAGTCAGTCATCTTCACACTAGTCTGGTACTGCCTTGCACTTAAATCTGATGTTCAGATATTTGTACCATTTCGTTGTTAATGGATACTAATTCATCTACAGATTACATAAGTAAAAGAGACACATTGCTCAACAAAAAATTCATGATGAAGCAAAAATACTGAAGACATTTAGAAATAATGAAGAATTATTACACTGGCCAAGTTTATGCTAGTAACTGTTTTATTATAAGAAAAAGTGAGAAAAATATATGGTAAATAAATGATTAATTATGGAACTACACTGTATCATGCAAATTCTTTCATCTTTTTTTGTCTCTACATTCCCATAGAACATAAAAAAGGAACATGCATGAGACTAGAGTGTGACTATTCAGTGAAAACCCTAGTTAAACATTCATGTTCAACACCTAGAAATCAAAATCACTCACCATGATGTATTAGAATAATTACTCACATGGCTGACATGAAAATCTACTTCAATTACTATCATGGTCCAAGCACTGTAAGTATCGCATAGCATTAGAAATAGTTTCTTTCATGTGAGAAAGTTTATAAATTTTCCTGCTTCTTCAGACCAGAAGAATAGTCAAGAAACACATTTTAAACTCTCGCTCTATTATTTTGCAAGTGTTGGAAGAGCAGACCTGTGACGGCTGTCACAAGGGTTTTGGGATGAAGGAAGAGACGTAGATCCTTGACTCCAGATCAGAAAGCTTGATTTATTATGTTATGATATATACATATATTATACTAAAAAGAAAAAGAAAGGAAAGTTTCCAGAAGCTGCTAAGCTACCTAAGAATAGAAAAGAAAGAATGAATA
Organism: Sporophila hypoxantha; assembly: GCA_002167245.1. Classification (NCBI taxonomy): domain Eukaryota; kingdom Metazoa; phylum Chordata; class Aves; order Passeriformes; family Thraupidae; genus Sporophila; species Sporophila hypoxantha. The sequence goes on along the minus strand of NDFG01000609.1, from coordinate 258,753 downwards.
ACAAACCAGCTCTCTCGGACTGTGTCCGAGAGATCTCAGTTCTGGATTGGCCATTAACTATAAACATGCAAGCTGGGCCAGTCCAGACAGACCTGTTGCATTCCACAGCAGCAGATAACCTATTGTTTACGGCTCGCTGCTGAACCTCTCAGCCTCAGCAGGAAAAAATCCCAAGAGAGGATTTTTCATAAAAGAAATGTCTGTGACACAGACCATATTAGGTTTGATGAATTACTACCAGATCAGAAATTTTAAAAGTAGTTCCCTGACTTTTACAGACTGTCGCAGCCACATTTGTTTAACACCTTTAGATCATTTTAAAACAAAGAGGCCAGTCTTATCCCTCTATCCTTCTGTTCAGAACTGAGTCATGATTAGAGGACTTGTTAAAATTTATATATGCAATGACCTGAGAGAATTTTAAAATTTATATGCAAGTAAAAACATGCAGTATGAACATATCAGATGGGTGGCTGCATGTATGTTGCCCTTCTGTTTGGAAGAAGAATTTTTTCTGCTCACAGAACCCCAAATTCTTTGTTATTTGAAGCAATTTTAGAGTTGTTGAGCTGATGGCCAAACGGAATGCTCAGTGTGCTTTGAACTTCAGCCTTTCCACACAACTGAAACAAGTCCCTTTGGATCCTAAACCAACATGCTTACCCCTGAATTCTCAGTCTTTTTGAGAAAGGTCTGGGCTGTTTGTGCTGCTCTGAGGATACTTTGGCAGAGCCCTGGAAGGAAACAGCATTTACTGGACGTGCCAAGGGAGCAAAGAACAGAGTACATTTTGCAGCTACTTTGGACAAACTCTGAAAGGGCAAGCACGGGTGGCACACAGGAGACTGAGGAAAAGGAAGGGCAAGAGCCCTGCTTGGATCATCACTTCAGATTTATGGACTAATACAATGCACTTTCCAGGGAAGGGCAGAGCTTCTGTGTTGAATCACAGAATCACAGAATATGCTGAATTGGAAGGGACCATCAGGAGCATCAAGACCAACTCTTGTCCCTATACAGGACACCCCAAGAACTCCACCATGTGTCTGAGAGCATTTTCCAAACATATCTACCTTCCAAAGAACACGTTGAAGTAGCCTGTGAAGCACCATGTCAAAATTGCTGCTCTAGAAAATGACATAGTGCGAGTGAAGTACTTTCCAGTGAGGGAAATAGGGCTGATATCACTGGTTTGAGTTTGACATGCTGCCAGTGTACCAGCAGAATGACAATATTTTTAGCCCTGGAAGGGATGCAATGGATGGATCACCAAGGAAAACACACAGCAAAATGAATAATCTTCTTAGTAACTCAAAGTTTTAGAAAACCAGTCTTTAAATCTGGTATGTGTTTAATTACAAGTGATCTCATAATGCAACAATGAAACAAAGTGTAGAAGCTCATCTTTCTATTCGCATATTTTCTAGGTTCTGTTTTGTAGCTTCTTGTTGTTACCCATAACTTGTGTTTTCTAATTAATTAAAAAATAAATTCAGAATCGTTTTATGACTAAAAGACTGTCACCAAAATAGTTTTATGACTAAATGGCTGTCATCAGAACTTGTAATATCCCTGCTTTATGTGCTTGAATTTTATTTAATGGTGCTATGAACTTAATAATCAGAAAGGTTTTGATTACCACAAAAGGAGTGGTAAATATCCACAGCAATAATACTGGGATTTTTTTTTTTTTTAAGAATAGGCCTTTACATTTTTTAAGTAGTTATAAAACTCCATTGTCTGAAATAGAGCTAACAAGATCAGCTTGCATGAAAGTTTGGTAATGATTAGTTTGTAAACTGTATTGCTCATTATGAAAGCAATTAGCCCCTGTCTGTAAAGCCATGGACTATACTCCAGGGAATTTTAAGTGCCCATACACATAGAACTATACTGCAAATTTTATTTCTCCAAAAGAAGCAGGTTATTCTATTAGGGAATCTTTTCAACTGAAACATAAATGACAGTAATTCTGTCATTTGTAATTCAATTCTTTGTATGAATAATCTGAAGCTAGATTGTAGGATCAGGTTGTGGTGCTTCTCTGTAAAGTATTTTATACATAATATTAACTCAAAGGTGAGTTAATAATAACTCAAAGGTGAGCTCTAAAGTGGAGGACAAGACTGTATCTTCCCAACATTCTGCACAGAATAACATGGCAGAAAAGGCTTTGTTAAGGTACCACATGGATGGGGTCTTTTGAAATCTCAATGCCAGATTTCTGCTGCTAGTCTTCACCAGTAAGTAAGTAAATAAGTAAGCAGAGATAAGTTGCTTCTGTATCTGGCTGGGTTCTGTGGGATCAGGAGATTCATGTGGAGAAGGGCCTGGACTCAGTAAAATGACAATTCCTCTCTCGGGAATGGAGCTGGGGACTGTGACACACTGGAGCCTGGCTGCATTTGAAATTTTCCCAGCACTCCTACGCATGGGGAGCCCCCTGATTGTCACCAGGGCCATTTTTGAAAATCATACAAGTACATCTCAAAATGCTTCTTGTGGTTTTGGAGATGTACAGGTGTGATGCAAGCTCTGCAGGCCCTTGGGATGCTCTGGTTATTCCTGGCACTATGAGCTAGTGTCTGGGAACTTGGGCTTTGGAAAAGTCCCTGCTCTGATGGCTCCTAGACAGGCAGTGCTGAGGCAGACTCCTGCAAAATCCTGTGTGATCTGTGTGAGTGATTGATGTGATGCAACAGCCCAGATAGGTGTAGAGAGAGCACAACTCCTCAGAGTAGCTGCTCTGATAAGGAGCTCTGCCCCATAGGAAACTTGGCTCCTCCACCAGAGTTTGAACTGTTACAAATTTTTTTTCTTTTTTATCTCATGTGCTCTCTTTGCAACAAAAAGCAAACAGGACTAGACAGTGGGATGACAAACCTTAACACCTCAAAATACTGACATTGAAATACTTGGTTCAAATCTGACCTATATACTTATTAAAATTATATTACAAATTTTTTTCAAGTCACAAATTAATACATAAGATCCACAGAAAATGCCTTCTCTGAGTTTAGTTTAAAACAAACAAAAAACCAAACCAACCAAACAAAAACCCAAACAAACAAAAAACACTCAGCTCCCCAAATTATACATTGACAGTCTATTTAGAGTGTGACTCATTCTCATCAAGAATCTCTCCTGCTAGAAGAAAACAAAAGGGGTTGTATATTTATTCTCTTCAGCTAGAGTCACAAGTAATTATGGCTCTTTATAAACTACTTCTGAAATAGTGATAAAACCCTTCAGAAATAGTGATACACTGAAAAGTGGCAGACTGGTTCAGGAAGAAGTAAATTTCTCAAATGATCCATCAAGCCATGAAGTCAAAATGAGACACCTGCTGAAGACAGAGGCTAGTAAGTGCTCCACAGATAAGAAAAGGAATACCCTTTTGTCTTAAAGTTCAAGAGGGAAGGTTTGAGGCTTTCATTTGTTGCTCTATCAGGCAGCTGAAAAGAGACTGATTTAATACACTGTTCCCATAGTTTATGTTGGATGTAGTTCATCAGTTCTTTGATTCTCCTCATACTCTGATCTTCTTCCAAGATTCTAAAAGAGTTATGCAAAGATTCGAAAAAATGTGGATTGTCTTTTGCTGCTTTTGCATATTTTGCTGCTACAGTGGAGGCTGCAAGACACAGCTTGAGGCTTATGCTGCTTTTGAGAGGTTTCTCACACACTAGGGGAGTCCAAATTGTTCACACATCAGTTATTTAAAGTCAGGCCCCAGATGCTGAGACAGGAAACAGCTGTTGCTAGAGACAGGTTGTTGAGATCACTTTTTTGAACACTACGGAGTGCAAACAAAAGCTTTTCAGCACTGGTGGGTTCCTTTGTCTCCCTTGTGCTACACTGCAGCTCCTGGCATGTAGATGTTAGCCAAAAGGATTCTCTTTGAGGACAGATCCAATACTTAGATCCTTTGGCATTCATCAGTTTTCAAGTATCTTATGTTACATTTTACATATTTCACTCAAAGTTTCAAGTTTAAATTCAGTCATGCTTTTCAGCTCTAAAACCTATGTGGTTTCGTAAGTTTATTTTTCATTTATTGGGGATTTCTACTTTTAAGGATTTGTACTTTTTAGAATCCACTCTGGAATTCTCTTGGGATAATTGACTACTTTTTAACAGTCAACATAGCAATAACAATACATAAGTAGGCCAGTAATAAACTATAAATAACAGCACTTTGAATCTATCTTTCCCAACAAAAATTCTCCTCATTTGTCTTTCCTGGCTAGATAGCTCTAGCTGAAAGTGAAGGAGCCAATCAGTTCATCAGAAACATAGAATTGAGATTTTTTTTCTCTGACAGTGTCATTTTCACAGAAAGCTGATATTTCAGTTCTGGAAGCAGGCACTCCCAGTGCTGTCATTTTTGTAATTCTGATGGGAAATCTCATGATAGTATTTTCTTTTCAAAACCCAACTTCTGGAGATATGGTCTCATACTCTGTCYTACTTTTATTTCACTCATTAAAACTTTAGACATCAAAGAATACTTTAAGTTCTGGTAAAGTACATAATTATTTTAAACATTTCTCTTTCTCTTTATGCCTATGTCTTCATAAAGTGTGAGTTTAAACTGTGATTTTACATTCAAGGGCTGATTGTACTTTATAGTTTAATTTTTCCTTTTAATGATTGTTCAGAACAATTTTTCATTCTGACATTGTTACAGAGTAACACATTATTCAGTATAGTAGCAAATCATTTTCTCTCCTTGGAAAAATGCTAGCATCTCTTTAAATTGTGCTTTGAGCATGCAAATGAAACCTACAATAGCTGTTGGCCAGGGAATGGTCAGTGACACGAGGAAAACCTCACGGTTAGGGACAGCAGGGGACACCAGAAATGAGCTGCAATTTGCAGGGGTTCTGCTGAAGCAGCTTGTCCTCAAACCAGAAGGCTTTGGTTGTGTCTTGCAATCCTCCTCTCCTCAAGGCAGCTCTTCCTGAGACACAATATGCCCAGTGGGTTATTATTTTAAATATGATTTGCAGGTGGATTTCCCCAGGGTCTCTGGTGCTGCAGCAAGCACAGTCAATAGCTCAGGATCCCTCCTGCCCTGGTGCAGGGTGGTTCTTGTGCTGGCCCAGCCTTGGTCATGAGTTATGCAGCATGAGCTTTGCTGGCCCTCAGGGATCCTTTTCTGTGCTGGCAAAGGAATTACAGGTGAGGCTGGACGTGTGCAGCCAGCTGAGCCACCCTGCACACTGAGCCACCCTGCACACTGAGCCCTGCCAAGACAGGGAAGGTGCTGTCTGTCTCCAGCCAGGTGAGCCACCTTGCACACTGAGCCGTGCAAAGCCAGGGGAGGGGCTGTCTCCAGTCACTGCTATCTTCAGTCCCTGATCCAGCAAGAAGAGCCTTTGTTTTTGTGACAGTTGTTTCAAACCTGGGAGATGAGGAAAGTGCAGCAATAAAATCACCCCCATCTGCTGACAGCTCATGCCCTCCCACAGGACTTCCTTTGTGCAGGACACACATTGTAGGATGGTCTGTCACAGGGTCACCTGCCTGCTGCAGTGACCTTCAAGTGCTCCAGCCACCCATCAAGATCACACTTGTTAGCAAAATATAAAATTGATTAGAATTAACAGAGATAAATAATTTGAAATGGAAATGTAATTGTGATGAGATGATGAAGAAATTAATATTGATTCTAATGAAGCAACTTAAAGTACTTCAAATTGAGATTGCTTTGATTCCTTATACTAATTGCCAAACTTTAAATATGCAACAGGGTTGAAATTTAGGAAGACAATGTTGGCACCCTTGAGTCATCCTTCCATGGTTGCATTCAGCAGCCAGGCAGTGACATGCCATACAAGATCTCTCAGCTTCCACAGCCTCACTCAGATGGAAACTCTAGAGTATAGGAAAAAACAGTACCAAAATTTCTCCTGACCTCCACTGGTCCAGAATGTCACTATTCCTACTTTAGTGATGACAACGAAATACCTGCCAAACTTGTTCTCCAACTACATGCAGAAATATTTTCTTTTCAGCGAAAACTGAAGTAATTAGAACAAGAAAACTGTTTTCTAGCTAAGTTTTCCCATAGACCCTAAAGATTACTTATAACGGAAAGGAATAATTAGGGAGAAGATTTTCTTTAAAGCCACTGTTTATAATTCTGCTTTCAGCAAAAGATATTCCATGTGATTTGACCAGTTTTCTGAGCCTTTTTCTTTAAACAAAGGTGACTAAAAAACCACTCAAATTCAACTTCTACATACCACCCAAAGTATCTCTGTAGGCAGATAATGTACCTCTGGTGTCTCCTCAGGAAACAGAAGGCACAGCTCATCTGAGGACCTGGCACAGCAGGTTCAGGCAGCTAGAGCAGCGTGGTGAGAGGCTGGTACCGTAGATACAGCATAGGGCAGGGGGTAATGGGCTCCCAGGACTCAAAGGGCTGTGGTCACAGGCTGTGAAAGAGGAACACGGGTACTTGCCCTGAAAAAACTCAATTCCAGCTGCCCATCACATGGGGGCTTGCTGAAAGTGAGAGGGGATCTTCAGTGTGTGATCTGAGACCAGCAAATAAGAAATTAAATGTCACCATTGAAAAGTGTTTAATCACTGCTCACATTCTGTGTTTACCTTTACGTTGATCTTTAAAGAGCCACTTCAGCTGCACAGAGCCAAGCCTCTGGACTGGCTCATGGACTCCTGGCATGCAGAGCAGCAGAACTTGGCAGGTGCTCTGGAAGAAGCTTGTCTCCTTCCAAAGTGTGGGGGGTATTTCTCAGTTATTTTCTGAGATGCCTCCTGGCCCAGCAGCAGCAGCAGCGAGGCTAAACTTGGCAGCCTCAAGGCTGAACAAACCTACCTTTATCTCAGGTCAGGGAGGAGCTAGCTCACAGAAATATGGGAAAAGAGTTAATTTTCTTTGTTCTAATTGCCCTTTCATCATTAAAAAACTGGCTTCTTCTCTTGAGAGAATTCTCCCAGAGATTGAGGACTGTCTACATGGTCTTTCTGTGTAGGAACTCCACTGTCTGGTAGTACTGTGTCTTACCTATCAGTTTCAGAGGTGCAGCAGATTGTTCTTCTTTTGTGCTGTATCCATGGTTCAGGTGGGATTTCTCGTATGATTGCTATTCTCTGGTCCCCCAAGAGAATGGAACAGGCAGCTTGAATCTATCACCTTATCATGCCCAACTTCATGATACAATCCTCTTTCTGTGGGGAAGGTAGAGGAGAAGCAGCCTCTTCTCACACAGTGCTTGTGACTGTGCAGGACTTCTCTTGGCAAGGCTCTCGATGGACTGTGGCAGCCACAAGCACTAAAGCAGGAACAGAGAAATGTCCCAAGGGCCAGCAGTGGCAGCTGGCACAGCCTTGCAGAGGGCAGCTTGCAGCAGGTCAGACCCAGATCTGCCCTCCCCTCATCCTGCTGCATGGGTGGGGCCCTGCTGTGTCTGCTGCTGGGGACTGTGGCACCCCCAGAAACCCAAGGTGGGGCACACCTGGGGTCCCCTCTGTGCTGCCCTGATCTGTCTGTGGGGCCAGGCACAGCCCCTGCTCCCCTGGGGCACTGGTGGAGCTGGGCCAGCCTGCCCTGGGGGTGCTGACCATGCTGCTGCCCCCAGCAGAACCAAACCTTGCACCTCACCTACCACTGCTCTATCATGGCTGGCTGTCTGAAATAGCAGTCCTCATTTCTGTTATTAGCTGTAATTGGTCATTAGGCCCTCAGAAGGGCAGGCTGTGCTACCAAGGAACAGGTAGGTGCCCTCACAGCTACAGCAGTAGCTCTGTGGTCTGCCCCAGTAGGGCTGCAATCTGCTGTCCTTTCAATGCCCTGGTCAGAATGCACAGCAGCAATAAATTAATCTCTGCAGGCCTTAGGGGAACATCTTCCTGGAGGATTTGCTGCTGCTCCTGGGCTGGTGGGTTTTACCAGCCCTGCAGAGGCAACGAGCCCTGGAGTGCCCCCAGAGCTGCCAGGACTGCCTGGTCTGAGCCTGGCACTGTTATCTGATTCTCTTCTATCTGAATTACAGAGCACAGAAGAACAGTCTTGGGGATTTTCTGGGGACGTGGAAAATGTATTTGCTTTGACTGGCACTGCTTTTAGAAAGGTGTGATAGACCTATTGTGGGAAAATAAATTCCTTGTGCTGTAATTTTGCACTTCAATCCAGTATGATTATTTTGTTTACATCACATACAATTCTGATTTTACACACCTTATTCCTCAGCCTTTTACACTTCTGTCCTATACTGTCAGGAGAAAAAGGAATGCTCTTGTATATTTTTACTATGGTAAAGCTTTTAGTCCATTGTTTCCTTTTTACTTTCCTAACCTAATGTTCAAGTGCTTTAAAAAAAAATTATTAATCAACAAATTACTTTGGTAGGTTTGATGTGACCTTGTTATTTCACAAATACCCACCCCAACAATTTGTAATAAATATCTGCGGTGTAAAATCTAAGATAGCTGGCAGCTATGTCTCTATAAATAGCAACCTTTGCATGGTGCCTTCCAGAGCTGTCCTGCACTTGGCCTCTGGGAAACAGAGGTGAACAAGAGTAATAGATATTAAGAGCTGATAAATGAAATGTCATGAAAACATTGGCCCCTCTCCTGGTGCTATATTAAAAAATGAAACTTTTGCTTATCTAGAGTTCTTATGTGAAAAACCTCACAGCCCCAGTGGGACATTGTGGGATCCAGGCGCTGCTGCTGCAGGGAGGGTGCTGGGCTCTGCCAAGTGGGATAGCATAGATGCCAAGGAGGGGATTGATCTCTATCCACACCAGATACAGCTCTGGGCAACTCAGGGAAATTCAGCAACACTCTCTTACAGCAAGGAAGAGCATGTGACAATGTGACTGATGTTGTCCTTTGACAAGATATCAGTGAGAATAACTGACCCAAGGAAAGAAGCTGACACATGCTCTAAGCAAGGGCAAAGCAAACTGTGTGTGCCAGGTGCCACAAGGGATCCCAGGGCAGGTCTGAGCTCCAGCTAGGGAGAGCTGCCCTGCTGTGCTCAGAGCACTGCAGCTCCCCAGCTGCCTGGGCTGGGCTGGTCCTGCAGGGCTGGCAGGGCTGGCAGCAGCCCAGCTGTGACCCTGGGAGAGATGTCAGGTGCCCAGATGTGACCCTGGGAGAGATGCCCAGATGTGACCCTGGGGGAGATGTCAGGAGCCCAGATGTGACTCTGTGAAAGATGCCTAGATGTGACCCTGGGAGAGATGTCAGCAGCCCAGATGTGACCCTGTGAGATCAAGATTGTCCCCACAATCGCCTGCTCTGGTAACAGCTGACTGCCCAGTGACCGGGCACAGGCACACCCTGCTCAGCCTGCCCTGCTGAGGCTTTATCAGTTTGCCCCTTCTGAATGACCTCCCTGGGAGAAATCCTGGGTTCAGGCCCACAGGTGACAGCATGCCACTGCTGCAAGAGGGGCAGGACAGGTACAGGAAGGTGCCCATGGTGAGGGGGGGACCTCTCCACTAGCCCTGGTGCACAGGGTCAGCGTCAGCTACCTTTGAGCTGTGCTGGTTATAATAGCAAAAAAAAAGTCCCAACTTGTTACAGGCAGTAATGTACATCTAAACATACATCTCATTTTACACTTTCAGTGTTACGCTCATTGGCAAATACAACAGCCTGTAGGTTGTTAAACAATCTGAAGTTAAATTCAGATTTCTTAATATTTTTTTTAATAGAATACCAAAGGGTGAGGGTTACATGAACTTCAGTATTGATGTAAAAAGCAGAAATAATCTTTTACTAAAGATTCCAAAGCTTAAAAAATGCACTCAAAAATTTATTGCCATATTTAATCCTAAATTTCAAATAAAGTGATATCATGATTTACACCTGCTTGTATAGTCTAGCATTATTCCCAGAAAGACTAATCAACAGATTTGATGCAAAAGATTAATTACAGTCCTCTCAAGAGACAGTTTGTTTACTAAACAATCAACTATATGCAAATTCCTGATTTACCATGCCATGTTTAATGGCTTCTTGAGGGAGTGTAACAGTTTGTTTATGTTTTCACACAATTACTTCAGGGAAGAGGTGGAACTTGAAAGTGCTTGAACTTTATTGTCCAATGCACTGAAGGAAGATTCTTTCTGTGTAAACCAAACAGAGCTGGCTTCTGCATTCACTTTTAGGATAAAAAGCCACAACAACCCCTTTTACACAGTGTTCCAAATGAGCACTTTGCTGTGCTGACGTTGTGTGAGAGCCCCTGGAAGGAATTGCAGCCGGGAAGCTGCACTTGGTGTGCACAGGGTGTGAGCTGGCTGGTGCAAACCAAACATGCCATGCAAAAACAACCCAAGTGAAAGATGAGGGCGTTACTAGGGGGTTGCTTCCACACCCACTTCATGGCAGGGATTAGTGATCAGCAGTGTGCTGAAGAGCAAACCTCTGATGCTAATGGTTTCTCACATCCATCCCCCATATTCAGGATGACTGACATAATGCCGTAAGCAAAAGAGCTGCAGATGAAAAATTAAAAGTAAACTTGTGAGATCCAATAGCAAAAAGTCTGGCTGTCCTCAGCTGTGGAGAATAAAATGAGTGTCATTAGTGGGAAAATGCAAGAACTATCTTAAGAGATCCCATAACGTTTTTTCAGAGGTCCTCTGGGAGAGGTTGCAATGGGTACAAGGTGTCCAAAAGAGCTGCAGGCCCCACTGCAGGCAGCAGCAGAGCCCTTTGCTCTGCAGGTCACGGCTGAGCTGCAGCATCTCCCCAGGGACACAGTGCTGTGACACTGTGGCACAGCCCTGGCAGCACCAGTGCCAGGGGTCCCGGGCCCTGGGACCCTCCTGTGCCCAGTGCCCATGGTGGGGTCCGTGGGCTGTGGGACCCTCCTGTGCCCAGTGCCAATGGTGGGGGTCCCTCACCCCAAGGACCCTCCTGTGCCCAGTGCCCATGGTGGGGGTCCCTCACCCCAGGGACCCTCCTGTGCCCCAGCTCTGACACCAATGCTGGGTGTTCAATCCCTGCATGGGCCATTTTCTTGGAAGTTGGACGCTGTGATCCTTGTGGGTCCCTTCCACCTCAGAATGTTCTGTGAATCCAGACTCTGTGATGTTCCAAACTAACAGGCTGGGCACTGCAGGAAAGCACTCCACCCTCTGTTCTTTGCCTGCACTTTGGATCTCTGTGATTCTTACTCCTGAGGATTCTCACACATTTACAGCCTTTGCAGTTGGTACTCTGCCTTCTTGTTTTAATAAAATACAGATAAGGCTGGACAATTTTTTAAAAGATAAATATATTATATGAGTTATTGGAGCAGTTATACTGGCACTTTGCACGGCAGTTTTATTGCCATCTCAGCAAGTGTCATTTTAGTGGAATTGCTTCTCAAGTAATACAGGAAGGGTGCAGATACATAACATGTAATCACAGAAAAATTTTACTAAAGAAGCTTTTTCCAGCCTTTTGAGGGATTTCTTTTCCAGGCAGCAAAGCCTCACTGGAGCTTAGCTAATTAATGTCAACTCTATTGTGGAAAACATTTTTATCAGTTGCTTTTATTCTAGGAAATGTAGGATAATTTTTCTATTTAACCCTGAAGAAAAATAATTAGCAAACCAGTCAGTCAGAGGTATGGAGCTCTTGTACCAGTGTTGGTATTTTGGATAACAATTTATGAACCTGGGTATCTATAGGTATCTTTTGGAGCCTTTGTTTGATATATTTCTCATTGTTCTCCCACATCCAGGAGACATTTGCCTCAGGATCTGCCCGGTCCGGTTCACTCTCCTGGAACCCCACATCACCTCAGCAGGTCCTGGAGGAGGTGGGTCCCTTCCATGAGGGAAATTGATGAATTTTAACTGTAGCTGCCAATTGACTGAAACCCAATGTTTGGCTAAGGTATATTTACCTGTGTGTACAGATGGCAGGAAAACCCAGGCCTGAATAGCATGGAACTGGTGATGCAGCATGATCCAGGTGTCAGGGAAAGCATTACTGAGTGAAAGGTAACATGTCAGTAAGTTTTGGGCACTATCAAGCACAAATTATTGGATAGTTTGTTATTATCATCAGCTTTATTCCCCTCTTTCAGCATTTCACATCAATCTTAGTGCAAAGTGACAGACAGCTGGGGGATCTGATAGCATTACATGAAAATTATACAAGCCACAGAGAGAATAAATGTTTTCCATCTATCTTTCTGTCAGTGGCCTTGGGAAAGATCAACTGCAGATAAATGGCATTCATCTCCTCCAGGCATCACCACTTGTATCTGAGGAACATGAATTCCTGGAGATAATGAAGTTTGGATTGACCTCATTCAGTGCTCTGGGCTATTGAGGTAGGGGGGTTATTCCCAGTATTAGGACCTGGCCCCTTGCCTCCACCATCTACCATGCTCCATCCCAAAATTGGGCAATTGCTACTGGCTGTCTCACTTTCTGAAAAATTAAACCTTATTACCAAAGTTTGGATAAACACAGCAAGCATGTTTATGTGACTTGTAAAAATTGTCAGTGTGTGGACAAAAGGTTGTATCCTAATTTATATGAATTAATGCCATGTATGAAGTCCAATAAACTAGTGATGACTGTTTCACCCATGGCAAGGGTTGGTTACACAACTAAAACAAGTCATTACTGTGGTAACCAGAGATCTCTCCAGATATAAGTCACAAACTGAACTGCAGAATTTGTGATTTCAGTAGCAATTAAGAAGAGTCTGCTACTGGAAAGATAAAAAAAAAATTCTTAGCAAAACCATAATTTTTCCAGTCTATTAAATGGGTTTGTATAAAGAAAGAACTGACTGTTTTGGGGAGGAAGTGGTGGTTGGGGTGTCCCAGTCCTGCCTCTCAGTATGTGGATGCTCTCATCTTTTAGGGTGGAATGTTGTCTGTGCCCTGCTGCTTTGTGCAGCATCACAGAATCTCAGCTCCTCGCTCTGAACTCCCAGGAGTCAGCAGGAATTAAACTGGACGTGTGGAAGAGGGTGAGCATGCTCCTGTGCCTAGTACTAGATCTTGTTTTTAGTCATGCCAGCAACACTCAGAGGGTGCACAGCAATCAGATCTGCAGTGTCTGACCTGGCCCCCTGGCCCTGCCCAGCAGATGGCCCTGGAGCACTTGGGAGCCAGGCACTGCTCCCAGCTCCTGGTGAACATCCCAGGGCTGGAACCCCAATCTCCAGGGCTGGGGCTGGCACAGGTCGGCCCCTGCAGCCCCAGGAGCCGTGTCTGGAGCTGAGCCCTAGCACAGGTCACAGCTGGTGACTGCAGTGTGGTGCTCCTGACCCAGGAGCTGCTGCAGGAGGCAATGCCTGACTCAGAAAACAGGACTCTGAGTAGGGATAGAAATGATCAAGGAGCTCCCTGGCTAAATTTGGAGTTGCTCCAGCTTTGAAAAATAAAAAAAAAAAAAAGCCATGAAAAGCAAAGTCATAATCCCTCTCAACACATAGCACAAAGCGGATTTTGAATCTTCCCTTCCATTTCACATTTGGTCACTGAAATACTCTTTATCTTGAATTGGACGGGGAAAGTGTGATCACAGCAGAAATTCTGGGGGGTGACATATCTAAATTCCTAAGAGGGAATTTAATCCTTATTTTACATACAAAACACACACTCATCCACACCTATTTTGCATGAAAAAATTGATAAAGAGCAGCAAGAGATGTAAAATGCACAAAATTATTAAGGATAATCAAGACTAGGGGAGGATCTTCAAAGTGTATAAAAAGATGGTGGTGTGAATGGAGAACTAGATGATGAGCAAAATTCAGTTTTGACATATGCAAAGTAATTTGCACACAGCAGTTAATTGGAACAATTTATACTCCTGGCTAGGCTCTAAATTAACCGTAATAACCCAGAAAAAAAGATCTTTGTATCACTGGGAACGCTCAAAGACTTAACATGTAGATATTTTCTAAGGAGTAAGAGTCATTGGAATGCACAGGGAATAGGATAAATCAACACTGGAAGTATTGGGAAACTGTCAAAGGAATCACTGTTACACATTCCCCCAAAATAATCTGTTCAGGTCAGTGTGTCTCAAAAAGGACGTAAATGAAATAGCTGGATCCAGAGATCAGTTCTGGAAATGACTAAGTGCTTGGAGAGAATTTTTGGGGTCTGCAGGGCTGAAATGGACTGAATTTATTGTTTGGTGAAAAGATTAAGTGGGAGATCTGATAAGCATAAGAAGTAATGAGCAGTGTTATGAAATTAAATAGTAGGTGACTGCACATCCTTTATCATGGAGCAGAAGACAGAAGGTCTGTCCTTGCACAAAGGTGGGAGCAAGCTCAGGAAAGCAAACTCAGGGAGGGAGTTTTCCACACTATTCACTGCTGAGACTCATTTCTGGGAGCTGTCAATAAGGCCAAAACCTGCATCAATTTCAGGAGATCAGGCATTCATGGGGATAACAGGAACCTCCAGACCTAGCCCAGTGAAGGTTAAGAGCTAAGCAAGAGCAATTGCAGTGGATAAAGGTCTTTGTGAGCCAAGGCTTGAGCTAGGCTCTAGCTGGTGTCCTGGACACCTGCAGCACGAAGGGCACCTGGTCAGCCCGTTCTGAGGGAGGGGAGTGTGGGTGCAGTGAGCCTGGGGAGCCCTGGGTGCTCTGGGAGTCCTGGGGCACAGAACAGGGCAGAGGCAGCGGCTGAAGAGCTGGTCCTGCTCAGGGCTGGAACGGTGCCTGCTGAGACCCTCAGTGTGGGCACTGGGAGGTGAGAGGCGCTGCGAGCTGCACACCTGGGCACACCTGGGCACACTTGGGCACACCTGGGCACTCCTGGGCACTCCTGGGCCTGTGACCCTTGGTGAGGGCACTGGGAGGTGAAAGGCACTGTGAGCTGCCCACCTGGGCACACCTGGGCACACCTGGGCACACCTGGGCCAGGTGTTCTGCCTGTGCCCGCCCAGGCTCCTGGGGGCTGCAGGAGGAGCAGACCCCACACTGCCCCCACTGCTGGTGCTCTGTCCATAGCCCGGGGCAGGAAGAAACAGCACAGAAAAGACAAAAGCTCAGAGGTTTCCTGGTGACCTGGTCTCCTGCTCACATGGGAAAGGTTTTGTTTCAATGATAGGGGACTGCACATAATTTCAAAGGGATCAGGAGGATTGGCCTCTAGCCTGAATTTCTCTACTACTGGTAACATGAATTTGCTTTCTTCACTGTGGAAAACATGGAAAAAAAAATCAAAATTTGCCAAATGGAAAACACCAAAAGTCATTAAGGGGGAAAGTTTTGGGTTTTTTTAAGGTTCAGTTCATAACAAATAATGACAATTTGAAAGCATGCTGTTGGGAGGAAAGGGTTAAAACCAGAAGATTTGGCAAGGAAGGAATAATTTCACTCAAAGTGCTGTTGCAGCTGGAAATTCTAAGAATGGTGGTGTGGAAAACTCTAATTATTATGCCTAATGTTGTTCATCCTCTGCCTGTTTTGAGAAGCAAAATTCCTGTGTAGAGAGACCACTCTCATGGACATGCTTGTCTCCTGCTGAGAGAGGGAGGGATCATAAAAGGACAGCCTTGTGACAAACTGTGTGAAGCCGTTTAACACATTTAAAACATGGGCAGACAGCAGTTCCTGCTGCTGGGCATGAGCTGAGCCTGGCAGAGCCTGTGTCCTGTGTGTCTGTGCCCATGGATGAGCTGCGCCTGTGTCCTGTGTCCTGTGTCCTGTGTCCTGTGTCCTGTGTGCATCTCTCGCCCAGCGGTGTTAGTGAGGTAATGAAATAAATCTACTCTGCATGTTGGCTGTGATTTGGTGGTTGCCATGGTTACCTGTATGTGTTGATTCACACACATGGTGAGAATTACCCATTCAGGTATAATCTCTAACAACATCTTAGTTTGACTTCTAACTGCAGAAGATAATTTTACTCTGAAGATAATTTCTTCATTTCTTTTGACACAATTTATCATGTATTAGTTTTAAAAATAATTAATTAAAATGCCTTACAGAATGATTGGCACAATGTGTGGTACCTGTCATCACCACAGCCACTGCAGAAGGAACCCACCAGTGGGTGGGAGCATCAGTTTCCTCAAACTTTATCAGGAAAATCTCAGAAATAAGATCTATTTTCTTAAGTGCTTCCCTATGCAAAACCACTCCCACTGGTACTTAAATGTAAAAAGATCTGTGGTGCCTTGTTTGACAATTGGGAAGGCATAAAAGGATGGTATCATAAGGAACACTTGCTCTGGCCTTTTTTAGACTTAGCACTACCAAAATGAAAATCAACCATTTTGTCTTGTCTTCTGTAGTTAATATTGTGCTTCAGAGTAGCAAAGTTTTATTATCTCTTTTTTTCCCCTTTTTTTCTTTTTTTTTCTCCTATCCTTAAATGTCCTTTAAAGCCTGTGCATTAGTCCATTGTCTAAATTGAAGCCTCCTCAGCCATCAGGATGACTGACCAAAGAGGCTTCTGTGGGGAAGGATACTGAGGGAACTCTCATCCCCATCCTGTACCACCCTCACTGTTCCTATGTGAGACTGCTCATTTTTCTGGTTGGAAGAGCCTTTTTGCCACCAGTACCAGTGGAGGACAGTGAAGTGGTCCCTGTGCCTCTCCTGGCTCTCCCTCTGCCCTGGGGAGGAGAAGGCAGGGCTGTGTGGGCTGAGGATGGCTCCCTGTTTGTGTTTGGGACTGCAGGAGCTCCCAGTTCGTGTTTGGGATGGCAGGAGCTCCCAGCTTGTGTTTGGGACTGCAGGAGCTCCCAGTTCGTGTTTGGGACTGCAGGAGCTCCCAGTTCGTGTTTGTGACTGCAGGAGCTCCAGGCAGAGTGGTCACACATCAAGGCTGGGACACTGGAAGCTGCATCTCTGAATTAGCAGCATACAGGGACTCAAGGATGGAAGAGGGAAATGGACCAGAAAGTTCCATTTTGGTTTGGAAGTAGTTGCTACAAAATATGGGAGAAGCAAACTGAAGGGAATAAAATCAGCAGGTCATTGCTGTGGTAGGGAAGGAGTTAAGGCTGGTGTTTCAAACAATGCATTCAGTGGTCTTAGAGGCAGGAGAAAGGAAATGCTTGAAGTATCTAAACTGAAGCTGACAGTCTTAAAAAAGTCCTAAGGAATTAATAAATTAATAGACTCCTGTGGAAATACAGCTTGTAATATTATTGCCTTTAACTTCCCTGTAGGCTTGTGTAGAAGAGGTGCTAAAATGCTGAAGGCCAGATCAAAACATTTTAAAATATTATCTTCTTTTTTGCAAAATTACACAGGCCATTTCTCTTATATGTAAATTGAATGTTTTGCATTGTGGTAATACCCAAACCTTCTGCCTGTTTTACAAAAGAACAAATAAATACAGAGATGAGATTTCAGAAAGGCAAACCCAAATCACAGCCTCGGTCAGCTGCCTTTGTCTCAGCTCCAGCCCAGCTCTGGCTCAGCCAGGTGGGATCTCGCAGCAGGGCGCAGGTCAGAGCCACGGCCCTGCTCCAACACCGGCACTGCCCTCCCCAGGGCAAGGGACTCCGCCTCCCAGGCTGAAATCCCCTTCCTTCCCAGAGATGTGCAGCGTCAAATCCTCGGTGGGCACCATCCCAGGCTGAAATCCCCTTCCTTCCCAGAGACGGGCAGCCTCAAATCCTTGGTGGGCACCAGCTCTGACTGGCACAGAAATCACTGCAGTGCTCCAGATCACACTTCTGGTGCGACATGTGCCCTCAAAGATGCAGAATGAATGTATCTTCTAAAGCATGTGCGAGGTTTATTTCTTCATTTATTTGCACACATAAAAAGCATGACATTTACACTTTGAGCAGTGGGACAGAGAGCAAAGCTGGTCTGGATTTTTCTTTTCTCCTGCTTTTACAGCGTTACTGTTTTCTTTACAATGTGATTATATGAGCGAGCAATTGGATTACTGAGAGCATCCAGCTCACGTTTCCTCTTTTGAAAAGACCTGTGAAAATCTTTATACCTGTGCCAGGAAAGAAATAGAGATGTCATAAAGTAAGTGTCTAGCCTGCTATCTCTGCAATCTGATTATCCATGTAAGTGCACTTATGTTCAAAAGCACCATATTTTCCATTTCTTTATCTAGCTGCTTCTCAGAAAGATCTTTCTATTTCATGTGTTTGAAATATCTGCTGGCGAGGGATGTCCTTTATGGCAAGTAATTAGCTTTGTGAAATGCTCTGCCTCCCTCTTCTCAGAGCTCTGTCCCTGGGGTTCCCCTCACAGATGTCACACATGTCCAAGGAGGAGCCCTCACATCATCCCTCTCTGTGCCAGGGACGTGAGTGCTCTGCAAGGAGAAGTCACTTCATGGAGCACTGCTTTCAGCGTCTGTGCTGAGGGCAGTGAGTTTGGCTGTGTTCATGGATGGTTGTGTGTGTCTTGTTCCCCCAAAACACAGCAAAACAACAACTCTGGTAAATTTCTTGGAAATAGACTATTTTGAAGGACACTACTTGAATAAGAGAGACAAAATCCTACCAAACAACTAGTCACACCCCAATATTCTTTGAGAAAACAATACTTTATTGTGTTTGGCTATTGTTATTACTAGTTTTTACTGTACAGTCAGTTCTGCCCCCACTCCAGTGGTTTCTTTGTTCGAGAGAGAGCAGTGGGCAGTGGTGGCCAGGGAGGACACTTGTGACTGAGAGGGTAAGCAATTGCTCTGTGCCAACTGTAAGAGCCTAAATGAGGGATGTGGGACTCCAGGGGCTCTCCCAAATGCAGTTGATTGTATCCAAGGTGTCGCAGCAGCCCAGGGCCGTGGGTGACAGAGCTGTGCCCACAGCTGTCAGCTCCAGCTGCAGGCAGGCCTGGACACCCTTAGTTTAGGTTACAGTGCATTATTTACTTTTCTGTGCTGAGCATCTTCATACAGGAGAACCAATCTATACCTTAACTTTTATCTATAGCCTATCATAGCTACTGTAAATACCATATTCATGTTACTGTTCTCCATCACTAAAAGTTAATGCATTACAGTTTAAGCTAGAAGTTGTTTTTTAGTTTTCCTGCAGTGGAAAATTCTGAGACCTTTTTTCTACTTGCCACATTTGTTGACTTGTTTGCCTGTGCTATCTTCCTGCTTGGTAAAAACATCTTGTTTGGGGTGGGTTTATCCTTTGCTCTAAGCCATAAAACCCCTTCTAACTAACACACCCTTTGCCTCCTTGGTTAGCCAGTAAGGCTGGCTCAGCAATTCTTTTCTTCTAGATCAAAACTTGCTTCCATCTCTATTCCTTCATCAGACTCTACATTTAAAAATCTTTCTGCCAAGCACACACATCTGTGAGACTTTCTTGTCAAACTTTCATCCTTCCTAACAGCCAAGGCTCCAAAGGGAGCCTCCAAAAGTGGGGCTGCTCCAAGCCAGCCAGAGCCAATACAGAGAGGGGACTGGGCAAGCAGGGTAAGGATAGTAATGGAGTTGCACAAAAAGTCTGAATCTTGAGTGGTAACACTGCTGAAGATGACAGGAGATAAATTTAGTGGCACAGTAAAGAAAACAAAAGGTGTGAAGATGAGCAAAAATATTTCTTAAAAAAAAAATGCTGCTTCCAAAAGCCTGCTGAAAATGTTTAGCTTGCTGAAACAGAGAGCTGAGGAACACATAATCAGAAATGAACAGTTTCAACTTTTTTAAACCACATGATTCTTTGGCAAACTGAAATGAGCTATTAAATGCAATGATAAATTCTGTAGGTAACCAAAGAGAAGTATTGACCAAAGCTGGGCAGAAACAGTGAGAAATGGAAGAAAATGTGTTTTCTAACAGGCAAAATACCAGAAGGAAGTAAAATCTATCACTTCTGCTCAGACAGCTAAATGAACCTACATTCAAGACTCTGGATGAATCTGGAGCCACGGATGGAAAACATGTACCCAGACAGAATGTGGAACACAGTACTGCAAACAGTGGGAAGACCACAGGAAAAATGGACCTAATGTCTTGTGGGTACAGCATTGGTACCACCCAGGGAAGCAAGGAGGAGGCCTAGGCATCCTGTCAGCAAAACAGCAGAAATGTGTGACTACTGCAAGAGATATTGGCTTCAACTGGTGATTATTATTGGTTTGCTTTATTTAATGTTTGAACTGATAAATAATGTAATTTCTTTTCCATTTATTTATCTATGCCTAATTGAACAGGATTAAGTGAGCAGTACAAATAATGAGGTTTACTGCTCTGTGGTTATTGTGCTAACTACGGAGCTGATACTTTACAGCTATGAGGTTAGATTCATTAACTGCCTCCCCCTGAGCAAAGCCAAAGTACATTTTCTGCATGTGAACTGATTCAAAATTAATTCAGACTGGTACCTCAAATTCTTTGTCTTTCATATACAGAAGGGGAATAAAATCGATTCAAGTATTTTCCTTAAATGTTTGTTAAGATTCTGTTTTATGAGTCCCAGTGAATTCCTTTCCACTTCAGATGTGCATATGTTGCAGTGTGAGGCAATTTCCTGTTTTGGCTGTCCCGGTGCCCTCCCAGGTGTGGTAGTACCTTCCCCCTTTTCCTCTCCCTGCCTCCTGCTAAGTGCTGTCCGTCAATCTTAACATTCCAGCAAGGCCGTCGTCTGATAGGTGAAGTTCAAAAGATGCTCCTCAGCCTTGGGGACAATTGGGCCATCCAAGTGTCATTTGTCTCCTGAGCCTTCCCCCCCCTACCTGGTTGGTGGCACACCTACCCCTTTCCTCCCCCTTTCCCTGAATATAAAAAGACACAGGACCATGCGGTCCGGCATTCAGTTGGAGCTGTCGTAACATTCAGAGGCCTGCGTGCCCAGGAATAAACTCTGGATTCAGCTGAATCGACTCCTTTTTCTCTTTGCCTCGCCTGAAGCTGCTCCATTAGAGGTCAAGTCTGAGTTCCTGCCTGCCTGGACTTGTCCCAAGTGCCTGGCTGCAACACACAGCTGGCTAAAGGTAGCTCTGAGGTGAAAACACCACAGCTGCTGCCTCTGGCCAAGCAGCGAGGGCCAGACAGACCCAGGCACCTTCCACCCGGTAATATTGGGAATTCATCTCAATATGCATATTTTATACTTTGCCTCCATTTCATCTTATTTGCCCCAGCAGGAATGAAACCAGAAACCAGATCTCTTCTCATACCAAACTGAGCTGGAAACCAGTGATGTTAATCACGCACTGGTTCCCAGTTTCTCCAGTGCTGCTTTGGAGAGCTGCTCTTCCTGCTGGTGCTGTGCTGGGGGAGGAGGGAGCTGGAGAGCACAGGGTGTTCAGGATGCCCTGGGATCTATGGGATCTATGAACATGTCACAGGGGCTCCTGAGTGAATCCTTCAGTAGCCAGCCCAGTTCTGCTAATGATTGCTTAATATGAGTAACTAGAACTGAACTAAAGCCTTAGACTGAAGTTCTCTCAAGTTTTATCTTAGACTGAGCTTGTCTTGAGCTCTTAGTTATGTAAAAGGCAGCCCTGAGGCCAGTGGAAACTGGGAGACAAGGAAGCCGCAACTTAAAGTCAGCTACAGACAGAGGAAGAATCCAGTAAGATGTTAGAAGACCCCAGACCAAAAATCACCTTTGGACAAAGAGGTGTCTGCAGGGTGTGTGAGAGGTGGGTGAGGATCAGCTGCATGGACTGTCAGGGTATAAAGCGCCAGGGATTCCTTTGTTTGGAGTCTCTCCCTGGACCACACATCTCCAGCTGTTTTTTCCACTGTACAAGTAGAATAAATTGGCCTTAAAGCTCAAAACCCTGCTGCAGAATAGTCAGGGCAGAGAAATTTTTGTACCAGTGACCTCACATGCATCCCCAAAAAGACCAGCTGAAGATCCATCTCTCTGGGCAGGCAGCCTTTGGGGCTTCCTCATAGCAGCACCCTCAGACAGAAGAGCTCCCAAGACATCCCTGTGAGCACGTGTGATTGTTTGGTTCAGCAGTAGAGAGATGGGCATTAATATCTGCCTTGAACACACCCTGTCCCCCGGGTCCCAGATAGAGGAGTCAGGTGTTTAGACGACGTCTTTAAACATTCTGCTGCCCTAGGCTAGTGGAAAGTATTCCTATTTACCAATTACTTTAAACAGGCATTTCAGAGAATGTCCACAGATTTAGGGATGCCTGCTTTCATTTGGGAAGGAAATAATGGTGTTTTTCTCTAGGATGCATTTTATCTTGTCAGTAAACATCACAGTGTCACCAGCCTGCTCTTGCCCCAAGTTGTGAACAGCACTGCACAGCTGGTGACATGTGGTGTTCATGCAGATTGTTTGGTATAGTCTGAGAAACTTAAAATGCAGTTCAAAATGGACTAGAAGAGATTGTTTTAGTGAAAATTTCTAGTATTTTTACTCTGGACACAGCAGCCCCTGCATCTGGCACAGGCCAAGCAGTGGCCCTGGCCACCACATACCCAGAGCCAGCGTCTGCTGCTGGCAGAGTCCATGGGCAGAGCAGATTCATTGCATTCAACCAAAGCCACTTTAGTAATAAAACAGGGCTGGCAGGGCTGTTTTTGGAAGCAGGTCTCCTCCGCAGATACTGCTCGACCTCACTAAGCAGAATCTCTGCAAAGCTGTTTCCTTCCTCTGCCAGGGAAGGTATTCCCACAGATGTTGAGGTGGCCTAAACAGCAACTAATTTAAAAGCTGAAACAGAAATATATTTTTGGTTCATGAAGTACAAAAGTCCATGGAGATCCCAGACAAGGCTAGATTTATTTTTACTGCTAAGAGCTATTTAGGCTTCAGGTTGTTTGTTACCAACTTGCAATTCTGAATATTTTGATTAGTGCTTGAAGTCTTATTACTTGCTTTGCAACATTTCTGCCTGCAGGAACAATGACAGTGCTTTGGAAAACTCATGTTTTTAGAGCTTTTAAAATATACAGTCTGCCTCAGAGAAGATTAAAGTGCTGCTTCTTTCCTTATCCAGGAATTGACAAAAATGTAACAGAATATATTTCAGCAGAAGGAGTAGCAGAAGAAGCAAATATTATAAATTCCAGAGCCAAATATTATGATTTCTTGTTCTCAGGTACCCATGAATTTTCCAGACAGATGTGTGGGCCAGGCTTTCTCATGGCACTATCAGTTAGAATGACTCATTTCTGTCTGTTTTAAAGGGCTACTTAAAGTATTTTTTCCTCTGCACTCCTTGTACAGATGGGTAGTGAAGGTGGCTGTGGAAGTTACACATACAGAACACCACTGCGGGAAGAGAAAATAATTTGGATTGGTGTGTTGATGGAAAAAGCTGCAAAGAGAGGCTGAAGCCATTAAGAAATGTTGTGGGGGAGCACACAGAAGGGATGTGGAGATGTGTGAGACGTCGAGGCAGGGACCACCATCCCTGCAAGGGGTGCGAGATATCAGCTTGTGCTTGCCCCCACAGAAGGGGAAGACACACACCTGAGCTGCTACGTGCTCTGAGAGGCAGCTTGTTTCCCTTTTACACAAAAGACATTAAAGCAAAGACTCAGCTCTGGTATGTGGGGTTGTGGATTGGAGACAGGCACAGGACACAGCACTGTGGGTGATCACAAAGAGCCATGAGTTTAACATGACTGCCCCTTTCATAGGGGCTTTGCATTTCCCAGGCTCACATAGTTGATTGAATGGGGCCTCTCTGCCCAAATCTCTGGCCAGGGGCGGGTCTGCATCTCTGCTAGAACAGGGCTGGCTGAGGCCTTTGCTTGGGATTGAATCCAATCTGGCCCTGCCTTATCCCGGGACTTGTTTTCTTCTATGCTGCTTTAGGTGGCAGCTTCAGATCAGCTGCAATGAGACAACTCGCCTCTACTTTAATTTTCCTTCTGTCTCTGCATGGCTGGTAGGTAAAGAGAGAGAGTGGGAGAGGTCAAAGGAGAGACTGCACTACGAGCAAAGAGTGGGTAATTTCAAACTGCCAGGTTTATGGTACCTGGGTGTGTGGTGCTTATTTTCCCAGTACCAGGCCTTTGAGGGCATAATAGACCTCCCCTCCTGTTCTGAGCCACGAAGGGAGGGGTGGGGGGAGGATGGTGAGAAGCATTTCCTGAGTAAAGGCAAGTCAGACCTTTTCTGCGCAGGTGAGGACAGAATCCTGCTCGAGCTGTGGATGGTGCTGGGAAAGGAAGCTGATGAGCACACTGGAACATCTTGGCTTCTGCTTGCAAAATGCTAACAGGGTGCACTGGGCTTTTCTTCAATGACAGCTTATTCAAGTGAGACCTGAAATTATAATTAGAAGTAGGATGCACTTGTCCTGTGCAAATATGATAATTGGTTCATAAATGTATAATTCTGTTAATTAGCGTGTGATCTCTTGTAACAGAGGAATGTGTGTTGCTGTCTCCTGAACCCCAGAGGACAGGATAATGAATCACAATTCAGTGCTCCCATAGTACTTGGAAAGAAAAGAGCATCTCTCAGTTCAGGCTCCTCAGAAACTTTGAGCAAAGTAAGGAAAAAAGGAGGAGTCTTTGCAAGGCCATATCTTTCTTGCTGAAAAGCTAATAATCATCTAATAGGAAGACAGAATTTTTTTTCTCTTCAACAATGGGAAAAAAATAATTTTACTCTTTTTACTCTTTACATTACTCTGTCATATCCAGTGATCTATGGTCACAAGAGTATGGCTGAGGAACATTTCTGTTTGTATCCTAGCATGAAAGCTGTTGCATAAACCCAGCAGTTAAAAAAAGCTGCAAGAAAAATGTACTAACACACACATGCGTGACCATGTTTAATATCAGCTTGAGTTGCAGGAATATGGAAAGTCACACTGGAAGCATAAATATATGGGTTCCAAGAACAGATGGCTCCATCCAGAAGACTTGTAACACTCAGTGTGGTGTCATTCGTTATTCATGTAGCTGTTCACTTTGTTTCTCCTCAAGGTTTGTTTGAACAGTTGTTTTCACTTGAAAGATATGCTCAGAAGCAGCTGCATGCAGCTGGGGACTCAGCTTTTGTTCTGCACCCACATTGTGCTGGAGATACAGGGGCTTTCACCCTGCTTGGCTCTGTGACATCAGTTTGAAGTAGGTGTCATCCACTGTTTCCTGGTCTGAACAGATCTAAAAAAGGTGGGTAATCTCTCTCCCGGACTGAAATTCTGCTTCACCTTTAACAATTTTTGATGCTACCAAATATATTGATGGAAACAATAGAYAACACAGCTTGATTTCAAAGGAAAGAGAGCTTTATACAAACCCTGGGCACATCCTCTCTTGGTATGTTTTGGGTTACAACAGAGCATCTTTTGCTCAGAGATGTGTTTGCATGGCAGAGCTGCCATCAGCCCCTCTGCCAGCTCTGCAGGCTTTGGCTTTCCAGCCTCATAGGAAGATTATTCCTATAACCCATTCACACTTAAGACAGTTAAAATGCATATTGTTCTCATGGGTTCACACACCATAGCAAACCAACCAGAGCCCCACTAGCAGGAGGGAAGATGGGGATGTTGTAGGAGAAAAGCAGCAATGAACTGCCTGTCCAGGAAACAAGGAGGCTGAAGGCAATGGTGGTGGTTCCCAGAGGGTGCTGAGGCCCCTTCTCAAGGTCTCTGTGGCACAGCAAGGACAGGGGCCATGGGGATGTGGGAGTGGAGGTGTTTGAGCTGATGGAACAGTGCTCAGTGTCTGAGCAGGGAACTCCGTGTTTGAGACCCCCCTCAGATGCTGCTTGGCGCAGCACAGAACCCAGGGTGGGTCAGGCTGCAATGGTCTACAGAGGCTCATCTGGTCCAGCCTCCAGCTTAGCCAGGATCATCCCAGAGCCCARGACACAGGAGTGTGTCCAGATTATTCTGGAATGTCTCCAGTGAGGGAGACTCTACACACTCTCTGGGCAGCTGTTCCAGTGCTTGGTCACTGCACAGGAAAGCTGCTTTTCTTCAAGTTCAGGAACTCCCTGGGCATCAGTTTCTGCCCATTGCCTCCTGTCTTATTGCTGGGCACTGTGGAGGAGAGCCTGGCTCCAAAAGAAACCAGAACACTTCAGACTTGTCTGTAGTGACAGGAGGATGTGACAGGAGGATGTGGCTGTTCCTCTGCCTGTAGGTTAAGGTCAGAAAAGAGATTATAGAAAGCATTTTTCCCACAATTTTTTTAAAATTTACTCTATGACCTCAGCAGTCATAATAAAAAAATGTTGTTGTGGTGCTCTTAATCTGCACTCTGATGGCTGGTATTTGTCAGCTTTATAGTTTTCATTTCATTTGTTGCCTTTATTTGTAGAAAGAGAACAAATGTCTGAGAATGGATAATAAACCATCCAGCTGAAACAAGTACTTGGTTTGGAGAAAGGTTTCCTATTGCAGGACAAATGGATTTCTGAGGAGCCATAAAAATGCGGCTTCTGGAGAGCAACATATAAAATGAAAGTAAAAGCAAGAGAAGTTGCTGAAACAATCCCAGACAGACAATGGTTGAGTCTCTACTCCAGGAATTTATTGTGTGGAGGACAGAGCAAAGTATACATTTCTCAAAGTCCAAGGGCAGGGAAGAAACCAGACAAAAATAGATGGCATAGGATTTGTGGCTTTTTTCTTTCTTATATTGGTTACAATGTATTTATGCACCCCCAACCAATATGCCACATATGATATCCCAACTGTGTAAACACAATTGGTTTTTAAAGAGAAAATTTCGGGAAAACATTTGCAAAGATCTGCCTCTGGTTCTCTTGGCAGGGAAATCAGAAAGAGGGAAAAAAATAGAAATCTAAGCAGAAGCCTGGTTCCCCAAGCACTGATTTAATAACATCTTTCTGGTGCTATTCCTAGCCTGACTAGGTTCATTTATCTCACTGACCAGTGTGCTCAGCATCCTTCCTCACAACAGCTTTAGTGCCTTCAGGACTTTCAGATAAATCTTTTTTTTATCAGGGAGACAGGTCAAAATGATTACACCTAAAAGTGTGTAGTTTTAAGAGAGACTCAGACTTGTTCTTTATTGCTCTGGAAATTACTTCCCTGAAAAAAACCCCAAACTCAAAGCTGAGATCTGGTGGCAATCTCAGGCTTTTGCTGCTTGGGCAGATCCAGGAGGGGTTGCAGGATACCCCAGCCCACCATGCACCCATCCCCACTCCACTGTGGGCACTGGGCTGAGCTGAGCTCCCCCCAGGAGATGCAGCCTTGGGGCTACCTGAGAGCTTGTGCCATCCAGGTAAAGTTAGTGGCACAGTAAATAAAACAAAAGGTGTGAAGATGAACAAAAATATTTCTTAAAAAAAATGCTGCTTCCAAAAGCCTGCTGAAAATGTTTAGCTTGCTGAAACAGAGAGCTGAGGAACACATAATCACAAATGAACAATTTCAGCTTTTTAAAACCACATGATTCTTTGGCAAACTGAAATGAGTGATTAAATGCAATGATAAATTGCATTTATCTGGGAGCCCTGGCCAGGCTGACACCACCTGCCCATGGGCAGGGGGACACAAGGGAGCAGCCCACAGCCCAGCTCTCATCTGCCCTCAGCCACTTCTTTCAATGCTTGCAGGAAAGTCCAGGGGTGAGGGGAGGCCTCTCTCTGATAACCCAATGCAGGGGACCTTTTTATTAATGACTCACAGGAGGAGAGTCTAGCCTTTATGACTCCAGAGAAATTATTGGTAAGATTTCAGCTGTCACCATGGCTCTCTTCTGGAAAGATTTATCTATGAATCTGCAGGGCTGAGAGAGAGAGGAATTTTTCACTGCTTTAATTCAGTCCCCCATGATTCCTTGTATATCTACAAACACACGTGCAGTGGCCACGTTTTTTAGACCTGCAGTCGTAGAATAAAAAATATCCAATTGCAGTAGATACAGTGAAAAATTAAGAAAACATAAAGGCCATTTCCATACCTAACATTCCTAGTGTGATTCCTTATTAGGATTTTTATGATTGTCTGGTTAGAATTAGGAAGTTTATTTTCCTTGAGGAACCTGCAGAGCTGGCAGTGGTGAGGTAGGTTGTGGTGTTACAACAAGTTTGAAACATATCTCTCTTAAACAATTTTGAACTACTAAGAAGAAGGTTAAAAAGAATATAGAAATTATTAAGCACAAACCTTCAATTTTTTTCTTTTGTGTCAGTCTTGATGTCTCAGCAGCAGTTTTTATCTCTGAAAGCCAAAGAACCCTGGAACTCATCTCTGTGTTCGGTTGAGTATAAACTCTCTGCAAATCCATCTGGGTCTCTGTTTATTTGTTTGCCCTAAAAGCATGTTCTGCTGTGCTTTCATTGAGATATGCTCTGTTCCTTTCCTCATTTTACATCAATGCCCTTACTGATGTTTTTTTCTATAGAACAATTGCAATAACATCTCAAACAATGCAATTTTATTCTGTGAGTTTTCCTTTATCTTAACTTCACTGAGTAATTTCTCAGCTCTTTACCAATGCTCTTAAACTTAGCTGTCAGGTTTCAATCAGGTAATTTTCTTTCTGTAACTTTGCAATGTAAGAATCTCTCTTCCATTAACGACAAAGGGTTTAAGGAAATCTTTGTTCAAAGAAATAAAACAGAGATAAATCTGTGAGAAGTTCAGAGAATTCCAAGCCTCGGAGATAAACTTCTGAGTAACTTTTACTACACAGCTGATATTTTGTTCTTCTTAGCAAGCCATTTATTTATAAAGAGGGAAAATACCATGGCAGGTCAGAAGAAGAATTAGTTTTAAAATATGCTGTGATGTCTGATGTAGACAGCCCAGTTCTGCTGCCATTGTGATCCTGTCCAAAGGGTGTAAGGGCTGGATGGAAGTCAAAGCCTCCTGTACCATCAATCAGCATGAGTAATGATGGTGCTGGCCCTGGGAAATCCATATCAGGAACATGCACTAACCAGAAGCATTTGGTGTCTTTAAATAGTTGACACGGTGTTGTGAGTGCTGTCCCAAAGTGAGGGGGTGTGTGTGTGTTTATGTGTGTTTGTAGAAGTTTTCTCAACTGCACAGTGCAATGTGCAATGACTATGATCTGACATTTGGGATTTTAATCCACTGCTCTTTGAGTGTTGCTTTTCTAATGGCTTTTCACTAGTTCCTAAGAATGCCTTTTCAAATTCTGTAAGCAGAAGGAACTGCAAAAGCAAGTGTGGAGGCGCTGGCAGAAAACCACGTGCTTGTCTGAAGGGRAGAGGGGCCAGTGCCCTGGATTTAGCTGACTGCATTTCTTCTTGAGTGAGACAAGTTGGTGAAACCCACTTTTGTTACACAGTAGTCTGTTGTTAAAAGGCTTACAACATTTACCTCCATTTCTCTTTTCTTAGTCTACTTTCATCTTACTTCTTCTGTGAGATGCTTTTGACTCATTACAGTCCATGAAAGCAGAACTAATTCCTGAATCTTGCCAGCCCCCAAGTATTTTCTT
Source organism: Sporophila hypoxantha (assembly GCA_002167245.1). Lineage (NCBI taxonomy): Eukaryota > Metazoa > Chordata > Aves > Passeriformes > Thraupidae > Sporophila > Sporophila hypoxantha. The sequence goes on along the minus strand of NDFG01000609.1, from coordinate 229,470 downwards.
TCTTACCCATGTACCTGAAGCACCAGTAACACTTCAGGAAGGGGAGTTGAAAAAATTGTCTGGTCAGTAAAAAAAACTGTTAATGCATTATTCATGTCTTAACTGGAGATAAATGGCCGTATGTGACACAAGCAGTGATATATCATCTGCTGAATTCTTGCATTTTTATCTCAAGGCTCAGCCATTGTGCAGCCCCAAGGTCTCCACCATGCAGGCAGTAATTGGCTCTGACCTAATTTAGATCCTAAATAGCTCCAGAAACCTTCCAGTGTGGCCTTCCAGATAGCCTCAGTGAAAGGCAGTGCTCTCCTGATGCTGACATGAGCCCCTTCCCCTCCTTGTGCAGAGGGTTAGGAGGATTTCTGCCTGCCAAGGCTGACTGAAGACCAGGGGATGTTTTGCAGCCCTTGGCTACGACAGAACCCAGCCCATGCTGGAGCTTGTGGGGCCAGGAGGTGACTGGCCCCTTTCCCCCTTTGTCACCCTCCGGTGCACCCAGCTGGGGCTGGGGCTGTGGCATGGGGAGAGTGTGCTCTGGCACCTAGGGAGCCCCAGGGCTCAGGGCTGTGCCCAGCCCCAGGTCCTGCACTTCCCTCTGTGCCCCTCTGTCCCCGCACTGCTCCTGCTGCTCTGGCACCCAGGGAGCCTCAGGGCTCAGGGCTGTGCCCAGCCCCAGGTCCTGCCCTCTGTGCCCCTCTGTCCCTCCTACTCAGCTCTCCCACCGCTGCTCCTGCAGCCCAAACAGGCCCTGGCTCTGCTGCCTTGGCCCAGCTCCCAGGGGCTGAGGAAACTCTCATTTACAAATAACTCAAGTGGACTTTGGACTCAAGCTCACCATGCGTGCAGGTTTGCATTTACCGCCAACTTTTAACAATAATTTTTCTTGGAGTTCAAGCTCTCATTCCCTCATTTTGACCAGATGTTCTGTGCTAGGACACCAAAGTGGAAACTGCTCTGGGCATGTGCCTATCCAGCAGGAAGTGTCATTTATGGATGGAGCCTCAATAAAGCTTTAGTTAATGGCTGGGTTAGAGTGAAACAAGGAAATGAGCACGGACTGAGAGCTGCCCTGAGCAGGAATCACAGCACCCACAAAACAAGCCAGATATTTAATAATGCATGATAGACTGGACATTGGATAATATCCAGAAAAACCTTAGCTGTTAAGAGAAAAAAATACAATAATTACAATAATAGCACATATTTTTTGAGGTGTAGCCAATTTGTTCCTCTCTGACAGTTTCCACCTTCTCCATCTTTAAAACTTGAGCTCAAGGGTGTTTTCAGGTCTCATTCTTGCATCTTTAAAAATAAGACACCTCCATATAAGCAAGATTCTGCATGACTCAGGAGTTTTGTGAGATTCCAGAACCAATGAGATTAGGCAGTGCTTTTTTAAGGGGAGAAAATAAAAAGTATTATAAATCTGAAGAATTTTTAGGGACTTCATTTTGTTGTTGAGCACTTTTACTGCAGAGTTTGAACTGAGCAGCTCATCTTCATTTGTCCTTGYGCTGCACATTTTCTAATTTCAAAATAACTTTGATGCTAGGGTTGGAAAGAGCTTCACCTGATTTTGTGTCATGGCTTCCAAGAGAAGTGGCCAAAAGCAAGTCTGGGTCTCCCTACAGAACAGTTCATAACCTTGGCTTGGGAACCAAAGTTTCTGTTTGCTTTTATTTAAAAATAATTTTTAAAAAATCACCCATTGACTAATTTAAAGTCAAAACGGACTTATTTAAAAGACAATTTACTTTAAGGATGAGGAAAATAAAATGCTGTGTTTTGATAAATGTGGGCTTTAAAAAATTCTCTGCAAATTGGGTCACAATTTATATTGAAGTCTACAAATTTCTTTACAACTTTAAGTATAAAGCAGTTCAAAAATATCAGTGGTGCTAATTTTTTTTCATTGTTACTGATGTTTTATAATACTTTAAAAGACATTTTCTCAATGAGCTTATAATTGTTTTTCATATGTATCACATAATAAGCATTTTGCTGTCACTTATTGAACATCGTCCTGTCACTAATCAGTCCTCCATCAACCACTCCAAGCAGAACTTTAACATGAAGAAAGAGGTACATGAAGCTTTTTAAACACTTTTAAGTCTACGTTGCGTGATCTTGGAAAATAAATTTGGAATTTTTGTGTCCAGAACTCCAAGCTCTAACAAGGTAATGAAGGGGAAAAAAAGAACACACATTCAGAAGTAAATGAAAGATTAATTGCAGCTATTTTGCTTTCATTTGATTTTGCTTTGGTGGACTAGAGTGAATATTTATGAACATAAGATGTAACTTAGATACCCAATTCTCTTTCAGTAAAAAAAAATCAAACAGATTAATTGATTTCAAAATTTGTAACACGTGGTGCCATATTCACTTGTATCATCAGTCAGGCACACAAGGATCAGGGGCAGTGTCATACTCCACATAAAATTATGTTGTTTTGCTTTTCTTATAGAAGCCCACAGTTTTGCTGTTGATTCCTTTGTTGCTTAAGTAGGTATTCAGAAAAGTAATTCCCACATAACATAAAAATTATAGTGGCATTCACTGAGTTTAGGCTGATATGAATAAAATTTCTGATTTTTAGGGTTGCAAAAGACATTTCTCTTTCAATTAGTACTTCATTAAGAACCCTGAGATGTCCAAAGAGGAATATGGTAGCAGCAAAAAAGCAAACACAAGAAAGTGAAGCTCTCCCCTGGGATTTCCCCCTTCTGCTGTGACCAGGAAACTCCTGCTATGAAAGCAGAGCACCCATGAGCTATCTTAGCAAGGCACTCAGCAAAGTGGAGATTGCATTGAGTCTGAGAGGAAGGAATGGTGCCAAACTCAGAACTGGCCTATGAGCACGGACAGTGGTCATTTGCTTATAGTCCTGAAGTGCAGAGGTCAGTTTTGGGGAGTCACTCCAAAGGACAGAGCCAGCATGCCGAGGCTGATGCAGGAGCAGGGAGGATTGCAGGCTGAGCCCAGGGTCACTCCTATTCTCCTGAGAGCCTGGGCCTCCAGGCAGGCAGAGCCATCAGGATCTCAGCCAGGTCCTGGCAAAGCTGCTTGTCCAGGCAGCTGTGACCATGGGCTGGTGTCCCCCCCAAGAGTCCCCTTTTCCCTTTCTCCTCAAAAACTCTCTTTGTGTGTAAAAAAATAGGTCATCCCAGTCATGATGAGCCATAAATCACTGAGCCTTTGCAGGGGTTGGGGTCAGGGAGCTCAAATGGGAAAGCACAAGTGAAGCTCCTCTATGTAGCCCTGGACATACAGCTGCATGTACCGTTCCACATCCTGGGACAGTTGAGCATTGAATCCTGAGGCCCTGGTGCCATCTCTACTTGCCAGTTCAGTGCTCCTTGAGGGCACCAAAGAGATTTGGTTTTCTAGTTTTAAATATGTGTCTGGTGCAAGTGACACTGAAGCAAGATGCTCTAAGGTATTAGGGATAATACTGAAAGAAGGAATCCACTGTCTACTCCAAAATCTCCTGCATGCCCAAACACTGAAGGCATTTCCAGTAAGGAGTGACACATCTCTTAATGAGTCAGAGCAACTAGTTCTTTGTTACAATTCACGGCAACAACAGAGGGAAGGATTGAAAGTCCAAGAATTTTGTTGCTGGCTTTGCCTAGAATCAAAAAATCTTGTCTTTGTTGAAAAAAATTGACAATTCCAGTAGGAATGCTTTCATAACAAAAATTATTTAAAAGATGTATCAATTTTGAGGAGGCCAATTTCTGCTTGGCTGTAACAGATAGGAGTATGTTTCAGGTGTTCATTTCTAATATTAATACCTAAACAGGAGTACATGATCCCATCTAAAGATTTAGTTAGGGATTTTTAAAACATTTTACTTTGAAATGTTTATGTTTGAAAGGTGAAAGTGTCTAATGTGTGGGTGGTTTATGTGGGAAGGACACAGCAAAGCTCAGTGGAAGCCCTTTGGGCATGTCTGCCTCCTGGGCAGTAAACTGCCTCGGGCCATTGGGGAGGCAGGGGGCTCACACTGGGATCATTCACACTTGTGCTGATCACTGATAACACTGGATCATTCACACCTGTGCTGATCACTGATAACACTGGATCATTCACACCTGTGCTGATCACTGATAACGCATTTCCTCTCGCATGGCTGCACTGGTGTGGTGTGGGGCTCGCTGACAGGACAGTGGCACCCATGTTCCAGGCTCTGTGCCATGGAAGGGCTTGGCCCTGAGGCTGCAGGCCAGGTCTGACAGGACAGTGGCACCCATGTGCCAGGTTCTGTGTCATGGAAGGGCTTGGCCCTGAGCTGCAGGCAGTCATTCTGACAGGACAGTGGCACCCATGTGCCAGGTTCTGTGCCATGGAAGGGCTTGGCCTTGAGGCTGCAGGCCAGGTCTGACAGGACAGTGGCACCCATGTTCCAGGCTCTGTGCCACAGAAGGGCTTGGCCTTGAGGCTGCAGGACTGATCTGACAGGACAGTGGCAGCCATGTGCCAGGCTCAGTGCCATGGAAGGGCTTGGCACCGAGGCTGCAGGCCCGGGCTCTGCAGTGAGCGGGCACATGTGGGGTGGGTGCTGAGCTGGGACCCCCTGAGTGCCCTCTGTGCCAAGACCCCCCACCCTGCCCTGCTCAACAGGCACTGCCAGCTGCCCTCCTGCCTTCCTCCTTTCTCACCCAGCTTGTTCTGTGCATTTTAGTGGCTTTTTGTGTTGGAGTTCTGTCTGTGTGAAAGCTCTGGTGGCCTGGCTAGATGCTGCTTTGAGACTGGGTCTTCTTCTGCAGATGAAGAAATAAATATCCTTAAGAAGCCCGAAGTGAAGGCTTGCACAGAAACATGTATACAGTATCAGCAATAAAGTACACAGCATATTGTGATTGTGGCATGCATTGCACTGTACGTAATTTTATTTGGATTCAGAAATGAGATTTAACAAGAAACTGTGAGCTTATTTATTGCTCAGAGTGACTAACTGCATAAGCCAATTGAATGTTATAGTGTAAATATTTTCTTGATAATAAACAAAGAACGCATGTTATGTCTAGTAAGAGTGAGCATAGTATCAGTGACTGTGCTTTGCATGTTTTAATGGTTTCACTAATGGACCATTCATTCATCTCTCTTCCGGAAATTTGTTCCAGCATTTTGTTTTCCTTTAAAGCCATTTGAAGGCTTAAAAAAAAAAAGGAAACAAAATACAGCCATTCCTTTTGCTTTCTCCTCGGAGTGAAATTTTCTTCATCCAACCTCAGAAAAGTTGATGTTTCCAAACTCCTGCACAGGAAATATATTGCAGTGGGTCTGGAGAGGTTTGAAGCATGCTAGTCATCATTTCTATCCTGTTTAGCCCTGCATTATTTGGCTTATTATGCTTAGGTGTAACAGGCAGACAGCAACAACTCCAATACAACAATTCAGGTAAAATAAACCACCAGCAGTGTCCCAGTGCGGACTGGGTGTGGGTGGGAGCCTGTGTCACCTGCTGTGCCTTGCTCACACACACAGGGACATTTCAGACCTGGCACGGCTGAGCACTGATGTGACCAAACCCCCCGAGGCAATGCAGGGAGGGCAAGGGGCTGCCCCACAGCCTGCTGAAGCACCCAGACCAGAGCTGGGCAGGCTGCTCACGGGCAGACCCCACAGCCTCACCTGCCTGCACTGACATCTGCAGGTCACACCTCACCTGCTGCTGGGCACAGCCATCGCAGTGCTGGTAGTTTTGATTTGATTTTAACCAAACTAACGAAGCTCTCCATTATCTTCATGGGAGATGGCTGAGGGTGAGTTGAGGGCTGTGAATCCCTCCACAGACTGGAACAGCACAGGTCACTGCAGCCAGAGCACCTCCCTGTCACCTGTGGGCCGTCAGAGCAAAGTGCAGGAGAGGCAGCAAACCAAAGAGGGATGTTTCCCACAACCACCTTAACTCAAGTTACTCAGTATATCACATAAAATAATTTAATGTTCCTCTTTGGTCTTAAAATCCATGTTCTTAACAAAATGCAAGAATGAACAGAGATGTCTCCCTGGGGTCTTACATTATGCATGTCCTCCTCTGATGGTGGAACTCAGTAGACAACATATGGATGATGGTTCATCGAGTGAGACTGTCTTTCATAGGTAATAATGCAAATAAATTGCTTTATCAAGGTGCAGACTACACATTTCACACTCTTTTGAAATCCTTAGCCAGATTTCAGAATCATATTTAATTTTGCTGAGGTACAGAATTTTTGCATGTATTTCTTTCCCATTTCTGGTTTTCTTTCCTTGTCCGTGCACACAGAAGAAAAGGTTGCTACTCTATACTCAGAGTAAAGGCAAACCCAGGTAAATCTACACTGGTGTCCAGCCCAGACTTGCAGCTAACTCTGACACCTGTGTGCAAACATCTCCATTCCAGAGCTGGTACCGGTTCTGCTCCTTGTTGATCCTCTAGACAGAATTCTTATGATCCTATGGATTATAAATTTCAGTACATAACAGCCATCGTGACACTTCTGAAATGGAGGTGAATGGGTTCCAGCATTTACCAGCATTTTTATCTTATAATAATTTTTCTTCATTTTCGTCTGGTTTTCCCCATCCTCTCTAACACACACTGGGCATGTCTGAATAGTATGCCTGTAACTGCAGCATCTTTTCAGAACACTCTTCCTTGTGTAAGGAAATACAAGGCTGTAATTGAAAGCCTTGTGTTAGTTAATACATTGAGCTGTCATAAACATGAAAGTGCTGATGGAAGAGAAATTCATACATATTCTCTTCTAGTGTGTGTGATGAACTGTGAAAAATTGTTCTTTCAATGCATTTCTTAGAGAAAAATTTTGTCACAGAGGGGGAATGATTAAAGAACTGGTGAATTTGAGAGCAGAGATACCTGTGCACCCTTTTGCCAAAAAATCTCACTGTTACTACTTATTCCTGTGAGCAGACAGACCCCTGCCTTCTGACTCAGCTGGAGTACTCTTGTCACAGTAATACAGAAAAAAGTGAAAACTAATGCAAGCTGGACTGGCTGTTGGAGGAAAGTTTTGCTTTCAAACTACACACACAGACATATATATGGCGCTGAAGAAATGTGGATGAAAAGATTATTTATTTAAGTAAAAAAAATCCAGTTGCACATTGCTTCTGCTAGTAGGACAATTCATTCAGGAGACATTCCTCTGGATTTTAGTTTTCTTCTAGCTGAAATTGATATTTCTCATTCAGCTTTCTTACTATTATTTTCTAATTCTCTACATCCAATCCTTATTAACTTAATTCATATTTTAAAGCCTGTAGGGCCCATCATTGGGTGCCACCATCTCCTCCACAGGAACTCTGAATTCAGGAAAAGACCAGGAAGTGATGGAGTGCCGTGTAACATACTTCTTTCTGATTCAGAGTTGGTGTTTCAGGAATATGAGATAGGAGGACTGGCCTTGTTGCATGGAATTTATTTCAGAAATGCCATGTCCCCACACTCCCATGCAGAAGCAAAGCTGCAGGAACGTGCCGTGGGGAGGAGAAGCTCTGCTCCTGTGGCTGCTCCCACAAGTGCCAGGTCAGCAGCTCCTGAGACACACAGCTGTGCTTGGTGATCTCCAGGGGGAGACAGAAAACAATGCTTTACAAGGAGGAGAAGTAACAAATACATCTATGATCATCTCCACCTATCAGCTGCTGAATACATTGGGTGTAAAAGCATTGCTGGCTCCCGGTCATGGGCCTGGTATGTCAGGTGGGAAACAGAGAACACAAAATTTGTGCTGAAGAGGGGAGTTCACAAGGAGGGAGCATGGCTGGGATGGGTCTGGCCCCTTTCCCTGTCAGCAAAAATGTGCAGGAAAGTATCGCTGACCCTACTGTCAGCAGAAAATTGAAATGTCTTTTTTCTTTCTTGGAAGGGCATTTATTTTGCAGTGGTTAGTGTCAAATTGTTATAAATTATCAAAATTTCCGTAGCCAATTCTAATAAAAATCAAACAATTTATTAGAACAAAAATAATTTGGAAAAACACAGAAAAATACAAATTTCTTACCACAGCCAAAACACAGCTCCTGCACCCGGGATACAGTGCTGGGTGCCTCCGAGGTGACGGCTGACACAAAACAGCCTCCCAAGGGGGACACACCACCCACCCAAAGACTGAGGTTTTTATACATTTTAATGACCACATATTCCTTTGTGCCTTTTACATGTAAAGGTAGAATACACATACAAGAAGGGTACACAAAGGCGCTGTCTGGACCTAGACAGATTTTTCGATGGCCAATTTTCAGTTCATACATGTCTTTGAATGGGTCGAGATGATGGGTCCCAGGTGTGTCTTTTTCTGAGGCGTCCTGTTGTCCTGTTCCGGGAACTATCTCTGATGGGATCGGGGTTTACTGGAACACATCAGGGTTTTGCTGAAGATGCCTCAGGTCTTAATGAAGTTGAGGACATCATCCCATTCAGCTGCGGAAGGGGACTAGTCCTTTTGTCTGGTTTCTTAATAGTCCAGGTAGGTTCTTTTCACATGTATGTATTGGCTGTCCTGTGTAAGAAAAGCTGTCAGGCTGGCTTCTCCCAGCCTCTGTCCCTTTTGCAAGATATTAACCCTTTGCTATATTTATTCTACCTTTATAGCATGAATTAATATATATTCATAACAAAATGGTGATAAACATCCTCTGAAAGAGGAGGAGATGCCTTGCTTTGGGCTTTTTACATTTGAACAGCTCCTGAGCAGAGGCCAAAGCCGTATCAGTGAGTTTCTATTGGCAAAGCTTTGGGACTGATTCAAAAGGAAATTTTGGAGCATTTGCTGGAATTTGAGGTCACTACACAAACACTTTTTAGTGCAGTAGTAATAGGACAATATTTCCTGATCCATTTATTTCCTGAACACTATTTTATTATTACTGAAGAGTTCAGTCACCACAGGTACATTGCTTAATTTTCTAAGTTGTTTTACTGTGAATGCTCACATACCACAAATACATATGTAAAAACGATATTTTATATCATTGTGCAAAAGCCTCCCTTCACTTGAGGTGGTCAGGCACTAAGGTAACAAACATGGTGACGGATGAGAAAGGAATAAGAACTTCCACACAGAAACACAAGTGGGTGAGTACAGCCAGCACTGTCAGCTCTGCCTGGAACACAGCTCTGTCAGAGACCCTGAGGGCGAAAAAAACTTCTGAGAATATATGAATTTCATTGAAAATGTATGAAATATCATCAGTGAATCCCAGGCTTGCAGCATTCATTTAAAATGACTAAGAAAGACTTTTTGCAGCATTTTTTCCTGGGGACATAAGTCAGAGTCAGTTGGAGTTATGATAAATGCAAGTATTAATTGCAGAGGCTTGTATGCCAGGGCAGATGAATAGAAATGCATTTGCTGAATGCTGTGAGCGGGAGTAGCAGATGAGTAAATTACTTTTAAAATTTGCATTCAGCTTTAAAAAAAGTTTATATATTAGTACCATCTGTGTTGGCTGCAGGCTGTCTGGCATGGAGCAATGTGTCTGTACAGTGCTGGAGATGAGGGTCCCCTGGGCTTGGAGCTGCTGGGAAACCCCTGAGCCTGAAACAGAGTCCTTTCCCCTCTCCATACCAAGGCACAAGACCCGTCTTCCCACCCACATCCTTCCCAAACCAGGGGCAGCTTCTGAGGATGGACTGTGGGGACCTGTGTGGGCACGTGGCTTTGGTGAGTGTGGCTGCAGAGCTTGGGCTGTGTCCCTCAGGGGGATCAGCATCTCCCTGTGCTGCCATAGCTGCAGCTGTGGCCCAGCTACACTGACAAGTGTTTTAATCATGGCAGCTTAAAGCATGACCTTATTATTAATTTCATATCAAAATTATATTCCAGTTTTATATGCTAAATGTAAATTACAGAGGGGAAAATACACAGGCTTTTCTATCAGGCAAATATCCTTGAAAAAGCAAAATCAACTAAACTCTATCCCAGAACATTTCTAGCAGCTATAGCTGCTGGATCATGCAGAATAGACACCTGGTTCTCTGTGTGTCCCACAGCACAAGCACTGGCCTGGCAGCACAGTGCTGGCTGTTTGTGCCGCTGTCCCCGCTGTCCCCGCTGTGCCACCAGCAATGGTCACTGCCTACAGCACACACCACATCACCAGATGCCTGGCACGTGTCTTTGGAAGCTCACAAGGCCCTAATTGCCTGTCATCGCTTTGGTTCCCAAATATTATTTGCTTGAATCTCACAAGGTGTTGATGATTTGCTGATTACCTCTTCACCTAAAAGAAAATAGAGAGCAAATTTGAAATGTGAGTTGAGCATCTGTCGCAGACATCTTTTTGTGAAAAATCTTTTCTTTGGGATTTTTCCTTCTGAGGAGCTGTGGCCTCGGAGACAGATGTAAACAATTGCTACCTGCTGCTGTGGAATGCAACAGGTCTGTCTGGATTGGCCCATCTTGGATGTTTATAGTTAGTGGCCTATCCAGGACTGAGCTCTCTCGGACAGAGTCTGGGAGAGCTGCCTTGGTGATCATTTTTTCTAGTCTATTCTTAGCTTGGGTAGCTTCTGGAAACTTTTCCTTCTATTTTCTTTTAGTATAGTTATAATGTAATATATATATCATAAAATAATAAATCAAGCCTTCTGAACGTGGAGTCAACGTTATCGTCTCTCACCTCACCTGAAAACCCCAGTGACCACCATCACAAGCATTGGTTTCAAAAAAATCACCCAAGAAACAGGAGTTCAGCCTTCAGAAAAGAACAGGTGTGGACTGGCAGACTGGAGGCAGTGACTGCTACAGTGACTGGGTGTCCTAGGTTGACTATATGATGCTTTTATCCCCAGATCGTCTCATTTGTCTATGCTGAATAATAATAAGTTTTGCAACTTTAAGACTTGTTGCAGAAAGTGAAGGGGGGGAGAGAAGAAGTGCAGAGTTTTTTTCGCTCAGATACTGCACCTACTCCCCCGCATTCCTCCTAGACTGTTGTCTGTCTGTGATGAACAGGCACTGAAACAGTGAGCTCTCCTTTGCTTTTAGTTAGTTTTTAGCTGGCTGAAGCAAAGAAGTTCCCTAGACACCGTAGTTTTTTTCCTTTTCTTTAGACCTCTTAGAACCTGCTCTGGACTGAACACCCAGGGGAGCACCGGCAGCTCGCACCTGTAGCCACCAGGCCGGGCCAGGCCTGGCCTGCGACAAATTCCAGCACCAGAGAGACTGATCAGAGACTGAGTGAGCTGAGCTGCAACCCAAGGTGGGGGGGGGGGGGTTTCTCAGTTTGTCATCTCTTTTAGAGCGGCAAAGAGTTTTATTGTTTAATATTGTTTAAGTTCTATTGTTTAATAAACAGGTTTTTTCCACTCTTCTCCAAAGAAGTATTTTCTCCCAGACCAGTTGGAGGGGGAGGGGCTGATTGAATTCACTTTCCTACTGGAGCCCCTTTAGAGACTCTCTCCCAAATTTGCTCTGAACCAGTACATATACCTCTTTGGCGCCCAATGCAGGGCTCGAGAGAGTAGGAAAAAAAAGCTCTATTGATTTGTGTTAGTTGTGCTTACTACGTAGTGAGTTAAAGCAGTCAGTAGCCATGTTGCTTGAATTTGTAGTGTCTTTTAGAGTAGAAACCCGTATGTAGTTCTGGTCTCTAGATATTTTTGAAGTTTCAATACCTTTCTAGTCACTCAGATTATTGTCCATAATACGTAATTTTTACGGTAGAGGGGCACGGATTGGAATAGCTGTTGTGCTAGCCTTAGTGATAATGATTTATAGGGCGTTTATAAAGATGCTGGCATCTGTTTACGATATGTTTCGTCCTACCCTGCATCCCAGTTGAGAATTTATTAGTAATTGCACTCGGTTTGTTAGAGGAAGAGTGAAGAACGAAGCTTTCCAGCCTTTCTTTTCCTTCTTCTCCTTTAAATCTGTTATGTCACTTTTTAAGAATGTTCAGTTTCCCCTGAATGTTAAAGAGACCATCTTTCTAGTATTTAATCTAGTGACCTTCCTTTATATAGTCTTCAGCTTCTCTAGAATGAGGGCTGACATATCCAGAAGAGTTAGTGAGACCCCTGACCCAGAAGCAGATGCAGGCGTGAAAAATCCCGAGTGGGGTAGAGAATGAGAAAATATCGGCCAAACCCTGAAAGAATTTTCTGATGCTGTAAGCTGGGATTTTCCACGAGAACAAATTCAGAACCCAGCTGAGGTGGAGAAATACCTAAAAGAGAAGTGCCATGACAATTCGAACAAGAAAAGGTTAATTGCAATTAGCTAGACCCTGGCCTATGCTTATCACGCTCTGTTAGATACTGTAGAGCAGCAGAGAGAAGCAGGGGGGCAGGGAGATAAATCAGCTATCCCAGTCACTCAGGCTGCAGCCAGCACCCCAAACTCAAAGCCAGCAGTCAAACCAGACAGTGAGCCTAAGCCAGGAGCTAAACCAATGGCTGTTGCTACCAGTACTAGAAGTGAGAAATGCACAGACAAGACCAACTGACCAGCAGATGATGAAGATGATGATACAAGAGAAAGAACCTCAACGCCTCCTGACATAAAATCAGGAGTCAAAGCAGCAAGTGCAAGATCAGACGCAAATATTGAGTCCTTTTCCCTGAAGGACCTTCGTGGACTACAGAAGGATTACACCCGACGACCTGATGAATCCATAATTAGTTAGTTAGTCCATCTCTGAGATGCTGCAAGTGAGGCCACAATTCTGGACGGCACTGAAGCAAGGCATTTGAGATCCCTGTCACAAGACCCTGTCATCGACCAAAGAATGATGAGGGGAGCTAACCTACACAGCCTCTGGGCACGGGTCTTGGAAAGTGTTGCACAAAGATACCTGTGTGCAGATGATCTTTATATGCAACAAACACAGTAGAAGACCATAGAGCAAGGGATCCAACGCCTAAGAGAAATGGCAGTAGCAGAGATTATCTTCTCAGATGATGTAACAACTAAGAACCCAGACTTAGTATCATGCACGTCTGTGATGTAGCGAAAACTTGTGCAACTTGGGCCACATAAATATGCTTCTGCCTTAGCCATAATGAAGAGAGATGAGAGGGATGAGACTGTGCTAGATATAGCAAAGAAGCTCCGAGCATATGCAGGCGCTGTGCATAGCCCAACACATGCCAGAATCGCAGCAGTAGAATCATGTCTGCAGAAATTAGAAGACAAGATAGAAGAGAACCACAAAAAGCTCAGAGAAGAGATTAAAGAAGACCTTCTCCAAATCTCAGCCGTACAGATCAGAAGTTCTAGTATCCAAGGCAGACGTTTCCCAGATGGCGAGAGAAGATACACCCCACGAGCTGAGTTGTAGTTCTATCTGCGTGATTGTGGAGAAAACATGAGGAAGTGAGATAGACAACCTACAGCTGTTCTGGCATGACGAGTGTGTGAACTGAAGACAGACAGAGCTGAGAGAAAGAGTTCCACCAAAAAGAAAGCAGCTCCAGTTGCCCGTAGCCGAACTGCCAAGTATGAAAGTGATGACATGTTTGATCCCCTTGAAGGAACATCCAAGGCATATGCCCAGGGAAAGAAAGATAACCAAGCTTAGAGGGGCCCTGCCTCTAGCCAGGTAGAAGCTAGAGAAAATCGTGTTTTCTGGTCAGTGTAGATTCGTTAGCCTTGCACATCAGAACCACAAGAGTACAAAGCTTTAGTTGATACTAGTGCTCAATGTACATTAATTCCGTCGAGACATGTGGGGACAGAGTCTATTTCTATTGCTAGTGTGACAGGGGGATCACAAGATTTCACTTTAGTAGAAGCTAAAGTGAGCCTGACTAGAAATGAGTAGAAGAAACACCCTATTGTGACTAGCCCAGAAGCCCCATGCATTTTAGGCATAGACTTCCTCAGAAGTAAGTATTTCAAAGACCCAAAGAGACTCAGATGAGCATTTAGAATAGCTGCTGTAGAGACAGAAAGTGTCAAGCAGTTGAACAGCTTGCTTAGACTGTCAGAAAACCCATCTGCAGTAAGACTCCTGAAAGTAGAAGAGCAACGATTGCTGATTGCCACCTCAACAGTGCACCACCAACAGTACCGAACAAATCGAGATGCTGTGATTCCCATCCACAAAATAATCCGTAAGCTAGAGAGCCAAAGAGTAGTCATCAAGACCCACTCACCCTTCAACAGCCCCATTTAGCCTGTGCGTAAATCTGAAGAAGAATAGAAGTTGACTATAGACTATCGTGCATTGAATGAAGTGACTCCACCGCTGAGCGCTGCTGTGCCAGACATGCTGGAACTCCAGTACAAGCTAGAGTCCAAGGCAGCAAAGTAGTACACCACTATAGACATTGCCAATGCATTTTTCTCCATTTCTTTAGCAGCAGAATGCAAGCCTCAGTTTGCTTTCACCTAGAGAAGTGTGTAGTACACCTGGAATCGACTGCCCCAGGAGTAGAAGCACAGCCCCACCATCTGCCATAGACTGATCCAAGCTGCACTAGAAAAAAGTCAAGCTCCAGAACATCTGCAATATATTGATGACATCATTGTGTAAGAGAAGACAGCAGCAGAAGTATTCAAGAAAGGGGAGAAAATCATCCAGATTCTCCTAAAAGCTGGCTTRGCCATCAAGAAGAGCAAAATCAAAAGACCTGCTCAAGAAATCCAGTTTCTGAGAGTGAAGTGTCAAGACAGCCGGCATCAGATCCCCACCGATGTCATCAACAAGATCACAGCAATGTCTCCACCATCCAGCAAGAAAGAAACACAAGCATTCCTGAGCACCATAAGTTTTTAGAAGATGCACATTCCTGAGTACAGTCAGATCGTGAGCCCTCTCTACCTGGTCACCCATAAGAAGAACCCTTTCCACTGGGGCCCTGAGCAGCAACAAGCCTTTGCACAGATCAAACAAGAGATTGCCCATGCAGTAACCCTTGGCCCAGTCAAGACGGGACCAGAAGTTAAGAACGTGTTCTACTCTGCAGCCAAGAACCATGGCTTGTCCTGGAGCCTTTGGCAGAAAGTGCCTGGGGAGACTCGAAGCCGACCGCTAAGATTTTAGAGTCGAAGCTACAGAAAGTCTAAAGCCAACTATACTCCAACAGAGAAAGTAATCTTAGCTGCCTATGAAAGAGTTCAAGCTGCCTCAGAAGTAATAAGCTCTGAAGCACAACTCCTCCTGGCACCCCGACTACCAGTGCTGGAGTAGATGTTCAAAGCAAAAGTTCCCTCTACGCACCATGCCACCAGTACTACATAGAGCAAATAGATTGCTGTTATCACACAGCGCGCCCGTATCAGAAAGCTGAATCGCCCTGAGATTCTAAAAATTACAAACTAGCCAGAAAGTGAAAATTTTAGTCTCACTGATGAAGAGAAACAAGAAGTGACACGAGCTGAAGAAGCTCCACCATACAACCAYCTGCCAGCAGAAGATACACGATACGCTCTTTTTACTGATGGTTCTTGCCGCGTTGTGGGAATGAACCGAAGGTGGAAAGCAGCTGTATGGAGCCCCACACGACAAGTCGCAGAAGCCACTGAAAGAGAAAGTAGATCAAGCCAACTTGCTGAACTCAAAGCTGTTCAACTGGCCCTGGACATTGCTGAGAGAGAGAAGTGGCCAAAGCTCTACCTTTACACTGATTCATAGATAGTAGCCAATGCTCTGTAGAAATAGCTAGAGAAGTAGAAAGAAGTCAACTAGCAGCGTAGAAGAAAACCAATTTAAGCTGCTGATGAGTAGAAAGACATTGATACCAGAGTAGAGAAGCTGCCTGTAAAAGTCCGCCATGTAGATGCCCATGTCCCCAAGAGTCGAGCTAATGAAGAACACCAAAACAATGAGCAAGTAGACCAAGCTGCAAAGATAGAAGTGTCAAAGATAGACTTAGATTAGCAACATAAAAGAGTGTTATTCCTAGCTCGATGAGCCCATGATGCTTCAGGCCATCAAAGTAGAGATGCCACCCATAAGTGGGCACAAGACCGAAGAGTAGATTTAAACATAGACAGTATTTCTCAAGTTATCCATGACTGTGAAACGTGCGCTGCCATCAAACAGGCCAAGCATTGAAGCCCCTGTACTATAGTAAGCAGTAGTCCAAGTACAAGTATGAGGAGGCCTAGCAAATTGACTACATCACACTGCCCCAGACACGCCAGAGCAAGTGTTACATGCTGACCATAGTACAAGCCACCACTAGATAGTTAGAAACCTACCCTGTACCTCATGCCACTGCCCTCAACACCATCCTGAGCCTAGAAAAGCAAATCCTGTAGAAACATAGTACCCCTGAGAAGACTGAGTCAGACAACGAGACTCATTTCAAAAACAACCTTATCAACACCTAAGCTAGAAAACATAGCATTAAGCGAGTGTACCATATACCCTACCATGCACCAGCTGCAGGCAAAGTAGAGCAGTACAACAGACTATTAAAAACCACATTGAAAGCATTAAGTAAGAGATCTTTCAAAAACTGAGAGCAGCATCTGGCAAAGGCCACCTAATTAGTTAATACCCGAAGCTCTACTAACTGAGTAGGCCCTGCCCAATCTAAGCCTTTGCATAGAGTAGATAGAGACAAAGTCCCAGTAGTACATGTCAGAAGTTTGTTAGAGAAGACAGTTTAGATTAATTCTGCCTTGAATACAGACAAACCCATTCGTAGAATTGTTTTTACTCAGAAACCAAGTTACACATAGTAAATAATGCAAAAAAATGAGAGAACATGATGTGTACCTCAGGGAGATCTGATTATTGAGTGAGACCTATGTGTAAATATCACTGTTTGCTGAATGCTGTTACCATTGTCTGTTTATAGCTGTATAATAAATGTATAATGTATGTGTTTGTAGAGTTAGAATTTATATTAGTTTTAGTAGTAAGCAGACAATATAGAGATAAAGAGTAGAATGTCCTAAATTGACTATATGATGCTTTTATCCCCAAATCGTCTCATTTGTCTATGCTGAATAATAATGTTTTGCACCTTTAGGACTTGTTGCAAAGAGTGAAAGAAGAGAGAGAAGAAGCGCACAATTCTTTTCCCTCAGATACTGCACCTACTCCCCCGCATTCCTCCTAGACTGTTGTCTGTCTGTGATGAACAGGCGCCGAAACAGTGAGCTCTCCTTTGCTTTTAGTTAGTTTTTAGCTAGCTGAAGCAAAGAAGTTCCCTAGACACCGTAGTTTTTTTCCTTTTCTTTAGACCTCTTAGAACCTGCTTTAGACTAAACACCCAGGGGAGCACCGGCAGCTCGCACCTGTAGCCACCAGGCCGGGCCAGGCCTGGCCTGCGACAAATTCCAGCACCAGAGAGACTGATCAG